>CAVNZK010000155.1:0-600000 GCA_963693345.1 Pieris melete
AGCTGTCCACAAAAACAAATATTTAGATTGGTTAGGTTAGAGTTAGTATATGAATATTTGGTCGACGAAGGCGACCAGGACGCCGAGAAGCCGAGGCTTGAATAAACAATTACTATTTAGATCGGAGCTGTCCACAAAAACAAATATTATTTAGATTGGTTAGGTTAGAGTTAGTATATGAATATTTGGTCGCCGAAGGCGACCAGGACGCCGAGAAACAGGCTTGAATAAACAATTACTATTTAGATCGGAGCTGTCCACAAAAACAAATATTATTTAGATTGGTTAGGTTAGAGTTAGTATATGAATATTTGGTCGCCGAAGGCGACCAGGACGCCGAGAAGCCGAGGCTTGAATAAACAATTACTATTTAGATCGGAGCTGTCCACAAAAACAAATATTATTTAGATTGGTTAGGTTAGAGTTAGTATATGAATATTTGGTCGCCGAAGGCGACCAGGATGCCGAGAAGCCGAGGCTTGAATAAACAATTACTATTTAGATCGAAGCTGTCCACAAAAACAAATATTATTTAGATTGGTTAGGTTAGAGTTAGTATATGAATATTTGGTCGCCGAAGGCGACCAGGATGCCGAGAAGCCGAGGCTTGAATAAACAATTACTATTTAGATCGAAGCTGTCCACAAAAACAAATATTATTTAGATTGGTTAGGTTAGAGTTAGTATATGAATATTTGGTCGCCTTCGGCGACCAGGACGCCGAGAAGCCGAGGCTTGAATAAACAATTACTATTTAGATCGGAGCTGTCCACAAAAACAAATATTATTTAGATTGGTTAGGTTAGAGTTAGTATATGAATATTTGGTCGCCGAAGGCGACCAGGACGCCGAGAAGCCGAGGCTTGAATAAACAATTACTATTTAGATCGGAGCTGTCCACAAAAACAAATATTATTTAGATTGGTTAGGTTAGAGTTAGTATATGAATATTTGGTCGCCGAAGGCGACCAGGACGCCGAGAAACTGAGGCTTGAATAAACAATTACTATTTAGATCGGAGCTGTCCACAAAAACAAATATTATTTAGATTGGTTAGGTTAGAGTTAGTATATGAATATTTGGTCGCCGAAGGCGACCAGGACGCCGAGAAGCCGAGGCTTGAATAAACAATTACTATTTAGATCGAAGCTGTCCACAAAAACAAATATTATTTAGATTGGTTAGGTTAGAGTTAGTATATGAATATTTGGTCGCCGAAGGCGACCAGGACGCCGAGAAGCCGAGGCTTGAATAAACAATTACTATTTAGATCGGAGCTGTCCACAAAAACAAATATTATTTAGATTGGTTAGGTTAGAGTTAGTATATGAATATTTGGTCGCCGAAGGCGACCAGGATGCCGAGAAGCCGAGGCTTGAATAAACAATTACTATTTAGATCGAAGCTGTCCACAAAAACAAATATTATTTAGATTGGTTAGGTTAGAGTTAGTATATGAATATTTGGTCGCCGAAGGCGACCAGGACGCCGAGAAACTGAGGCTTGAATAAACAATTACTATTTAGATCGGAGCTGTCCACAAAAACAAATATTATTTAGATTGGTTAGGTTAGAGTAGTATATGAATATTTGGTCGCCGAAGGCGACCAGGACGCCGAGAAGCCGAGGCTTGAATAAACAATTACTATTTAGATCGGAGCTGTCCACAAAAACAAATATTATTTAGATTGGTTAGGTTAGAGTTAGTATATGAATATTTGGTCGCCGAATTTTCAATTATTTTTAATATTAAAATCGAATACAAAAATCGATTTTCACTTTAAAAAAAATCGATTATTTTTCACATCCCTATTAATTTTATGAACTTAATCGGCCATTTTGAATGTGGTTTATGCTAGACTAGCGGTAATTAGTTTTACAGTGCAGTTTACTTTATAAATCCGTTTCTTTTTTATTTTCACGTGAAAGTGCGGTTCTGGAGCAAAACTCACTTGGAGGTGTTCCAATGAAGGTCCTCCGAGACTCCTAAATAATTAGTATCGTCAAAAAAGTGCGATGGTATTTAAAACTGTTACTTATTTCTATTTAGATTTGACATATTTCGCTTCATGATTGGATTTGAGCATAATTCAAGGGAATAAATTAATAACTATCAGTTCGAAGTGATTTTGATTCATATAGGAATTGAAACTGTCGAAAGTAGAGGTTTTTTTACTACATTGCCTGTACAACCGTTTTATATAATATAATTTATGTCATATATAGCATTCTCTTAAAAAAAATCGGATTATTGTCGAACCAAGCGGTATTCTTGGTTCCTATTAAAAACTTTCAAACGAACATATTGTGTTGCTATCAAAGAGAGGTCGTAAATAACTGTATCAATATCGGTCGTAAAAGCTTTTAAAGTAATTTTTGTCATCGTTATAGTGTCCCTTCGATTACTTACATTCCATTTTTAATTATAACCCAAATCTTCTTACACTATGCGTCATGTCCTTGCAATATTTGTCTTGTTTTGACCTTTATGGTCACCTCTGTCTTACACACGACGCCGTGTCTAAGACATGCTGATTTTTTCACGATGTTCTCCTTTACTTTTGTAAGAAATATCTACTTGCGTAATTAAGTGAGTATTGCTATTAGATAATAGCGATAGCAATACTCACTTCGGCCGTCACAGCAATGACATTTACGTCAAAGTCAAAGCAAACGACTTCTTTTTAGTTTTTTTATTTTTAATTTTATTTAGCCTCGCCAACAAGGCCACTCATAATAAATAATTTAATTGAACTTTTCAATTAAACATAGACCTTTAAAATCATTTTGTTATATAGAACGAAAATAATGTTAAGTTAAAACTAGTTTCTACTCTAGGCACACTATTATTCTAATGTGTTTTGAAAGTTATCCTAAGCTGTGGTTCGGAAAGGGTTACAAACAACAAACACATAAATCACTCCGAAATAACAAAATCTACATAGATCTTCGTTAACATGTGGTAATAGTACCAATTGTGCCATACTTAAAATACTTTATAATATACTTTAATTAATCATTCTTTAACAAATATGTATATAAATTTGTCCAGCAAAACAAAACCTGATCTATTACGACTCTCAATGGCAGAGAGTGCGTTGCCAACCTTTTAATAATTGGTACGCTCTTTTCTTGAAAGACCCTAATAAGTCGAATCGATTCGGAAATCCATCAGTGGGCAGCTGGTTCCACTTAACAGTGGTGCGCGGAAAAACTGCCTTAACGTCGAGGTGATACGGATGGTATTTTGTATTCTGCAGGTATTAGACAACTCCTTTTAACACTCTCCATGGTAAATGCGGTAGAAGATGCAGAGAGACCCCACATCATCTTAAAAAACTCTCTCCTAGGGGAAGATTTAGATCAGAATCTAAAGAGAGGATCCTCGACTAGTCAAACTATAGAATGGCCGGCCCAATTGCCCCAGTGAGGCGCATATATAATAGAGGTGTATATAATACATATATATATAAAAGCGGCCGGAGTAACTTTGTTAGCGCGCTATTAAAGTTTATAAACGTGCGAAACCTTATACGATTAGAATAAAACCTTTTAAGAGCCTATCATATGCCATTCTTTGTTATTAAAGATATCTGTAATTTTTTGACGAATTGAATAATAAACGCAATACGTTTTTACTTCAAGAAAAATTATAAACAGATCTCATTTATTTGATGTCTTTATAGCTGATAAACTCAATTTTTTTAGTAATAAGTTAAGTTATTATGAATTGAAATGTCTAAATCTAAAAGAAACAGTGGTGCTACATTTAAACAAACAAATTTAGGTCTAGCCTTAACTTTCTAGATGTTCTGATCTGATTCTTTCTTAATGTTGATCAGACTTCTGAGGCCGTCGGTCGTCGACGTCATTTTCTGTCGATGTTTTCCTTCACCGTACAAGCAGTTGCTAATTGTGCTTATTAACAGAAATTCCATAGGTATAGCCGGGGATCGAACCTATGACCTCAGGAATGATAGCCGCATGCTGAAATTACTAGACCAACACTGCTCCTGTTCAGCGTATATAAAACTTTACGATGAAATTAAACGCGAAAATGCTTTGTAACAAAGAAATATTCTCCTACATATTTCTCATGAGCAAACTACAAAATGCCACTTTGACATTCAAGTCAAAGACAAACTAGGTTGTAGCAATCCACGTGCTACATATAAATGCCGTTTGTAATTTCATTACTAGTCTCATTACTTATGCATTGCTGCCGTGTTAGAACGTACAAAGAGGACTTTTTAATAATTAACTTTTTCAGATTTGCACGGGAAACTTCTATGATGCAAACAGGTAATATCACTTATTATTTTGTGAGTAAAATTAGCGTTAGATTAAAATTGTTTTTGATAATTTGTGATTCAACTAAAATTAAACTCATCAGAGTAATATTAGAATAATAGATTTATCTCTAATCGACAAGCGAATAAGAAGATAAGAAAATCTCATTATTGAGAAAATGCCAATACCTCCCATACTTCCCATAAAGATAAACAACTCCAGGTAATGACACCTTGGACAACGAAGATGGAGGTGATAAGCCATTAGGTATAATGGGGTATCTTTAATGGAGCATTGTTGCAATGACACCAGCGACTATCGGCATTCGGCATCCTACCCGGTAGACGTCGTATCTTTAGTATATAAACAGAAGACTCACGACAAGTATTCAATCGCATCACCCATAGCCCTAAGCTCTAGTTTAATTTAAGTCATTTTATATATTTTGTAATTATAAAGTGTTATATTTTAATAAAGGTTTTTGAAGTGAAACTTCTTTAGGCGCATGAGGGTAATTTTTTACAGAAACCTCACGAAGATGTGCAGCGTTTTTGTCGAAGAAAAGGGAGATTGAGACCGATTGAGAGAGAGTGACAAAGGCGGAATACCTGATAGAAATTCTATTTTTAAAATTAAATTAATTAATAATTTATTGAAATCTTAATTGACGAATTGTCAATTTAGTTTCTTACTAGCTGAAATATTTTAAACAATTATGTCTTAACACTATTTGATTGTTCGATGTTGTTGATGATTTCTAAATACTTTATTGAAATATTTAAATCCATAAATGTACGCATGGGTATAATACTCGTATGTTGCGGCAAATTATGCTGGCAAGAAGAAGTTGTCCCATCGGCGATTAATTATACTATTGAGAGATCTCAAATCTAGCCATACTAAGTTTTCCTTCAAATTCACGAGTTATTCAAATATAATATGAATATATCCTTAAATATTCAACACTTTACAACATTTACGTCCCAAAATATACTTCTAAACTAATCTTCTGTGTGTGTGTGTGTGTGTGTGTGTGAATGTCTAATGACATTACTTAAACACAGTATTTGTACATAATTTAAGTCTCTATGTGGTATAAAAAAAGAATTTTGAACAAAGTATTTATATTTTTGGTATGATTGCAATGAACAAGCTTGCTTAGTTAAATTAAACACTATGTTATCCATAAGTATAGCTAGCCCCCCTCAGGTACCTTATTTTTTACTTCTGCGCAATAACGGTCAGCGCTAGAGTTTCGTGCCGCTACTTATAAGATACTATATTTATTTCGAAAATATTTTAAAAAATATCTACAGGCGTATAAAACAGTTAGTATTCCTCCCTAAATAACGTATATTAAAATGAAAAAGGAACTCCATTAAATTTCAAACAGAATACCCATTTTAAATCAGGAATGGACTCCAATAAAACTTCATTTTAAAGTGACGCCGTTGAACAAAGAGAGGTTTTTTATTAGTTCATAATCAGTAAATGTCAGATGCGCTCACTGAATGAATGAAATGAGTGAACTAAATTGAATTTCAGGTCCCTTGAGAACGATTTACATAGACTATAGTTTAATATCGACTTCAGGGATTAGTATCTTTGTAAGTTTTATCAGGCTCCTTTGAGTTAATGAACTTTGCGACACAAGTTTCTGATTGATCTTCGTATATACGCTTAATGTATATACTAGCTCTTGCTAGTTTATGTTAACAAATTAACGACTATTATTTATTAAGGCATTTTCAAAATTATATGGAATATTAGAAGTTAAATTTCACTTTCGCCTATATTACGTTCTTCGCCAGTCATGCTCATACCCGGTCTAGGGATGCTCGATGATGTTGAAAGCAAAAATATCGATGTTTTGACATCGATGTTGCTATACCAAAAATATCGTAACATCGATGTTAACTGAATCGAACATCGATGTTAACTCACGGCCTCCCGCATGACCAATGCAACTTACGAAACAAATTATGTCTTCTACGAACTCATCCACAAATCAGGTTTATTAAAATTTTGAACACGTATTCATTCTTTGCGCCCAGCCCTGCGATTCTGTAACTCACTTTTCGAACTCTCGCAGCGGTTTTCGCATCGGCGGTCGCTCTCAAATCAGTCGAGAAGCAGTCATTTCATGATTTGGCATTCTGATAAACAATAAACTACAAGCTCCCACCTTTACAGAATGTCAAATCATAAAATGACTGCTTCAAGACTGATTTAAGAGCGACCGCCGAGGCGAAAACCGCTGTGTGAGTTCGAAATGTGAGTTACAGAATCGCAGGGCAGGTCGTTCCATTCATTCGTTCTTCGTAGTCTCGTTCGCTCTTTTTCTCTCACACTTCCTCACTACTCTTTATCAACTTATAAATATATTAATAGGTTCGTCTTTATCAACATTTTCATTCAGTCAGTTGATAAAAAATATCGGAATATGTAATTATTTGTTCTGTTTTCTAATAAATTTCGAACCATTTCACTGTATTTTATTTCTTTGTTAATTATTAATGCAAAAACCATCGGTCAGTTTTTGATAAATATCGAACATCAATGTTCGGCTTTCGATTGTGACATCAATATCAATATCGATATTTTTCTAACATCGATCATCCCTACTCTGGTCTTGTTCTCGTCGATCGTCCATGAAAATTTTTTTTTTAATTTTTGTTTAAGAAGAACTTGTATTTTGCGACCTTTAAATACCGCGTTGGGCATTGGGGCCCGCGCTTTACTGAAATTTTAAGACTCCGTAAGCCCTTGAACTCTAAATTTTATTGGTTAGAAAATACCTCGACGAGCAGCTTGTGACGCAAATGCGACGGGTGTTATATATGCATATGACAGCATATACTCAGAGTGTTCAATAAAAAGTGATAATTATTGGTATAGTAATTTTTTTGAAGTACCGTACACCGTTCGTGTTTCTACAATTCGTATATATTTTTTCTAAAGATAAATTCCCTTTAAAAAGATCTCCTTTTTATCCCTAATAAAATCGAATTGCCCAGCCTATACGATATCATCATCTTCAAATTTATGGCCCATGGAATCCTTTCACCATGGATGTAGGTAGGAATCATTCCGACCTAGATCCGATGAATATGGAAGATGTTCTATCAAGTCGAAGCCAGCTTGAATGACAGCTATCGCAACTCTGAAATTGTCCGCCCAGAATGCCCCTTCTGGGCACCCAGCGGGCCGACACTTCATACCCAAATGGTTGTGTATAATATTTTGGAAGTGTCCATAATATAGAAACCTTCATTTCCTCCGCTATAAAACAAACGACGATCCACCAAGACAAAGTTTCTTCTTTTTTAATCATTTGTTCAGTCACCGATGTAGGGCGCTCCGCGCGGGGGTCGCCGCTAATGAAAGTTCACACAATAACGCGCGTAAAATATGGACAAGTATAAGCCAAGCAAGTAATGTTGCTGTCAAGTCTTAATTAACCAGCTTAGTAGTAATAAAAGTAAGCAGAAATATTTGATTACCGCGCGAACTTCAATTTTACCCATTTTTAAAAACGTGACACACGACGCAAACAAATGACTCCTAGTTTTAAAAAATAAAAGAGAACTGATTATTTTATTATTGTTATTATTATATCTGGGCTATGCTTGATAGATATATACTTAATTTTCAATAATTCTATATCACATTATAACTTGAACACACCTGGTATGCGCGTTAAAAATACGTTATAAAACGGACATCGAAGTGACATGGGTGGAATTTCATCCCGTCGCCCCATGTTCCAATCAAGCTTAGCACGTTTAGGCTATGGTCTAAAATGTGTTGTAACATTTATTTCTGTGTTTGCTGGTATAAAAAATATTACAAATACATCGAATATTAATAAAAATGTATCTTCATATAACAGTGACAGTAAAAATAAAGCTTGAGCATGACTTTGAAGATATCTCTGAGGAGAATGTTTAATCACAACATCGTTGGTATTTGCAGAAAATTATTGTTAAGTTTGAACATGACTAAGATGAAAGAAAATATTTTCAGAAAAACGGTACACAGAAACTATGTGTCAAAGCGAATCATACCTTTGTGTTAGCTTTAACGAGACGATTGTAGTACTCGGCAAGTTGTATATGTAAAACTGCGTTCTAAAAACAGAACAAGCTATTCCGATACTTTTTATATTTTTTTTTTATAATTATTATTATTATTTCACATTAACATTTCAAAAGCGAGTGTCAACATATTATACACATTCGTTGATTGGACTTATCATTAGCCATACCACCGCACAATTTATTCAAACTAACTTCTTCGTGATAACGATAACGTGATATTTCTTAGTTAATAAATATGTTAATAAAATATTCTGTAATCAACTACATTTTTACCACTATGATATAATTTAGAGTTTATTAAAAAAATGACTAATACATTCTTGATAACCTTGACTTTTTTAGTCTTTAGTCTTTGGTCTAAGTTTAATGCATCATCTCGTATATTATAACCAACTAGATGATCATCCAGCTATGCCTACTTTGCCTGCTTTTTGGGGCTGAAACATTTATCATTCGCAAACCAGCGCGATCAAAGAAATTAATAGTTGCCGCATAGTCGGGAATCAACGCACGATTTTCAGCTTAGTGATTACTAATGGTATTAAAGAAACTATTAAATACAATTTATTTGTATCAGCAGAAAAAATAGAAGCATAATATATATATATTTTTTCTTACTATATACATTATAGTAAGAAAAAATATTCACGCCAAATTGGTCATATCGTGATTTTATATAGCCTTCCTATAGACTTCCATTTTGTGTTCTCTCGCATTCTGTATCATTCACTCTTACTGTTCATATTATTTAGCATTTGTTATGACTGTAAAAAAAAATAGATTCCAAATAATTAAAAAAAACAGTCAAATTGAATTTCATCATGTATGGTACAAAATTGTTAGCGGAACGAATTCGTATAATTATCGAAGTTCTCTTAATTAAAATTCTGAAATCAATATATACGTTCATGAGAATATGAAGTTAGAATTTTGGTTAGCAGCGATAATTTTATTCCAATATTGTATATACGTAGTTAGTTGGTAGATGTATTAATAAGAACTAATTTCGAAAAAAAGAAAAAGTGATAAAACTAACCAATACTTTGACTAATTAGGAGCCTTTTTTGGTAGAACAGAAAGAAACATACCCAAATGTCATAAATTACGTGATGTTAAATAGCATCAGTGATTCTGGATACTTTCACTGCCAGTGCATTGTTGTCCTTTTAAAACCTGGGACGCTAGTGTCTTGAAAGTACTCCACATGCAGAATACAGGAAAAAGATTTTAAGTTCAAACTATTGTGATGATTGTTTTTGAAATACACATATCTCAATTCTAGTTTAGCCTCACTTATTACAAATGTATAATGAGTAAAATTTCAGCAGGTACAGTAGTAAAAATTATATGTTATCTGCGCATGTGCGCGGGAAAACGTCTCGATTTTAGCAACTTCCCTCAGTCGGTGCCCAATTTTGCCGAGATTAAGAGCTCGCTCAAGGTTTTGGAAAAACTCGGAAATCGCGGGAAAAGCTGTTACTTTTCAAAATCTTAATTTCAAATACTAACTGTAGAGTTATAAGTGAAGTGGTTTCAGAGGCTAGTGTTTTATTTTCTTGGTGAGTATTCTTTGTGTTTATAGTCATAAAATTCGTAAATTCTGAAATTACATAAAACATTTTACACATTAATAATTACACAGCTTTTCGAATAATATATAAGGAGGTACTATAACATTGCATGTTACTAACTATTTAATTACAATGTAAAAGGTAAATAAATTTTATGTTTTATTATATTTAGATCTAATCGAGAAAATTATTAATGCATATAAAATATAATATAATAATATTCTGAAAAATCATTTGGATTTTCTTGCAATGACACAAACAAAAATAAAGTATTTGAACTGTGTTAATTCCTGATACCGCCTTGAACTGTGTTTTTCAAAAAAACTGAAATTTTAAACATTGGTGTTTTATTTCTCATAGAATATAGAATTAGTATTTGATGTAAAAAATATGTTTTTAAACTTAAAAAGGCAAAATAAATGAAAATTTAACATCACACAAAGTTATCAGTCTATCCAAACGCCTAATTCTTTTCTGTTATATATTTGATTGCACTCAAAAATTCCGATAATATTTGAGATTTGTTTGTAAATGGGAATTTTTAAGTTACAAAATGTATAGTAAAAATATCTGGCTGTAATTATTAGTAAAAGCCTGTACAAAACTCCAATGACTGCCTTAGGCAGATACATTGGTCTCTTTTCCCCTAACATACGTTGGCAAATAGTAAAACCTACGTATAAGATACCATCGTATTATACCTTGACAGTAGATAAAGAACGTAGCAATTCTTAAAAGGCCGGCAACGCACTCGCGAGCTCTCTGGCATAGGGAGGTGGCGGTATCACTTAACATCCGATGAGCCTCCCGTTTGCTTCTGTTATATTTATAAAAGTAGATAACAATAATAGTTATATTAAAATTAATTATTTTTTAAAACAACTCTATTTTATTTAAAAATGTGTATATATCCCAATTATAAACTATAAATGTAAAACTACATGTATTCATTTAACTTCCTTGTTTAAGGACTTCACAATTCGGTTACTTTTTTCCTAAATTGAATTGATTAACAATACAGTTTAAACTCCTTGTGATGTCACTAGATTTCACATTAAACTACCTAAAACGATGAAATTATTCGACTTTGGTTAACCTTGTTTTATCGAAATATATATATACTTCCTTTTTAAATAACAACACTCTATAGCGTAGGAAAATACGAGTTTACGCTGTACTCAAATTAACATAACTGCAACACCCTGTATAAACGGCTATAATAAAGTGGCTATCCATACAGTTGTCCCGGAACAATTGGAACGAATTGTGCAGAAAACAAAACAAACAAACAGACATTTGTTATTCGTGAAAGCTATTTATCTTACAAGCTTTTGTTGTGTTCATGTTTGAGATATATATGTGATTGATGACGTCATATATAACAGACATTTTTGTGTTCATATAAGTGATTTAACTCCCTGCATTGAGTTTAGCAGCGAGGACCAATTCAAAACTTGGGAGAAAATAATATAATTAGATAAATAAAAGGAGAGAAAAAAATAAACGAAAACAATTATTCTTATTAAATCCTGTAACGCTTAATAGCTTTAAATTTCGTTATTGCTACTGTTTGTACGAATGAATCCTAGATTAGATAAGGGTAAAAGAAAAGTTACAGTTTCAGGTACAAAAGACTTTCACTATAATATAGTATGAAATATTCACTGTAGGAACTAATGATAGTTAACGTGTAACTTTCTACCTCTTTTTGAACTTAGAGTTAATAAAGTTTCATATTACTATGAGTATGTTAAATTTAACATAATATATTTAGTATTCTAAATTTTCCCAAATTCCTTATTCATTAATTACATTATTAGCTTATTGGTTGTTTAAAGACAAAACCATTAATTTTTTAGTGATATTTGTTTATCGATGAAAAAATTGTACCATAAAAATTGAATAAGGGTTATTTTTTAAGCTTTAAGCCTTGGTTCCTAAACAATAGAAGGTCATCAATCAATTATTATCGTTAACGCCAGTGTGTGAAAATTCATAATTAGGGGCTCATTTTTCAGACATCTAAAAAATGAGTTCCAATTGACATGCGTTCAATGTTCCAATTACCATATGAGATTCTTCTTTATATTGTTTCAAAGACCGCGGTGTTCTACGGCAATATGTTTAACTTTAACGCTACCTTAAAGTAGGTTTTCTTTCCATGAAATTTTATTTACGCTATGATAAAAAGAGACACGACGTGTACTACAGTTAAAACGGTGCACGGACTGATTATTTATAATGAATTTGTATTCTGACTAAGAGCAGAGGGTTTTAACATTCCTTTGACCCCTTATCAATTCAAAATATCATGAACATCACCTTGCTGGCAGGAAGTCTTCCACGGTCTATTGTGAAATGGACTTTCTTTTGCGAACTAGCGAACTGTCGAATTGACTCCCGGTGGGGGTCTTCCCTGAGAGATACGACCTCCAACTGTTCAAAGTTAGAGTGAACTTCTTCCTCAAAGGCCGGCACCCACTAAATATGAGGGTCCATGGGCTGCGATGACTGCCCTTTATGGGCGTCCCACTGGCCATTTGCCCCCCTATTGTATAAAAAATACCTACGTCGTTCACACCCCGGCTGTCCACCAATAGACTTTTCTTATACCAACAAAGTCGATGCCGTGAGTAAGGCACAGAAAGCTGACGTAAAAATACAAGGCTTCTAGGTGACTTTCCTGTGAGAAAAATCAAATGATTACAAAAAAAATATTGGTTGTTTGTAAAGTAGGTTTACGATCGAGATGTTTACGTGATAACGTCTTATTGGTGATATAAGTTTTTGGGAAGTAAGGAATTAATGAAGATAACAATTTTTTCAAATTTTAAATCTATCGTTTTATTCACACTTTTGATGATAAATTTCGGGTGTAAAATGACAAGTTTACTTATTCGACTATGATATACATTTTTCTTCATACATACATTCATATTTCATACAAATCTCCATTCGTTTGTATGCCGCTAGAGTGATAGAGACGGGAGATCGGTCCGTCTCTCTCTCGTTATACCTGCGATCGCGCTCGTGAGGTTTTGGTGTGACACAAGTTTCTGAACATGTCACCCGACTAAGCGATCGCGCTCGTGAGGTTTTGGTGTGACACAAGTTTCTGAACATGTCACCCGACTAAAACGATTTTAAAGACGTTATCACGTCAAAAATACACAAATCCAAGGCTCAGACATAGGTAATTCCCCACTGCATTTATTAAATTGACTTGCCAAAGCAAGTAGACTATAAGAGTTATGAATTAGGATAAAAATTTACACGATATTCTAGTATAGCAACTATCCATTATCATAATTAAACTACAACTTGCAACCAGCTGTTGACGTGGTTAGTTGTATTTGAAGATTTAGTTGTATTAATTGTGTTTTAGTTTTGTCCAAATAGCTTAGAATGAAAATTAATCAAAGAGAATTTAGTGAAGACTACAAGTTGGTAATTAAGTCTTTATATTAATGTTCAATATTTTTTAATATGAATTTTGCTTCCACAAATTCATTTTGTACTGATATTATAAAGAGGTAATATTTTCAGGTGTTGTGAAATAATTATTCGTAAAAAATCTGTCATCGCGTGCGCTGTAGAAACTATTGATGATAGAACAAAAAATGTTGTATATTATAATAAAACGTATCAATAAAAGAATGATTTACCCATGGGCAATTGCTGCCACAAAACAAAACTACGTCAAATGTTGTATACAGGGAAGTTCTGCAAATAAATCTCTTCTCTAATATTATAGAAGAAAGTTTAGCATTTGAACTTTAGTTTTTATTATAAAAATTTATAATAAAATCTAGCTAAACTGATTTAAAAAATGTTTCGTTACATGTAGAGTATTTTTAAATTTACTAATGTTCGACGTAAATAACAATGTTACGAATTTAAAAATGTGTTAGATATAATATATTGGTTACATTAAGTAAAATTTGTATATTGATTAGATTATAAATGTAAGTTTGTATCTAATAATCTGAAAGGAAGTAATTAGGGGGTGCATTGCAAATTATTAATAATGTGGTAAGAATTGCATAAATTTACGCCCTACTCCAAAACGAAGCATTTTAAAATATCATTTAAGTAAATAAAACTGCTTTACTAATAAGAAATAGTAATTTTACATAAATCACAAAAAAGCATATAGCATCTAGTATTGCTTTTACACTATGTAAATCCACATGATCCGTCACAAAATGGGACCGACACATTTCTGAATCATAGGTGTGATTTTCTTTTCACAGAGTATATGACTTTGTAAAATATTATGTATGTGTAAACAAAAACAAATTGAATCAAAATATGGTTCTTAAATAAAAGGTAATAAAAGGAATCTCAATGATCCAAAGTAACAATAAAAATCAACGGTCCATTGACTCGATCAGAACATTTCCTGGTAATCCGAGGATTCCTTGACATATATAAGTATATATTATTTCGTTTCTCCTATTCTATTTCAAAATTAGCTAATTGAGAAACGGTGCAGTTTGATAAAAAACGTTCATGACGTTCAAATGGTAAATGAAACTCTTTGTTTGAAGCTGGATGTCAACTGGTTTTAATATTTTAAAACATAAGCTTATAACTAACATAAAATTATGGATATTAGAGTTGCAACGCTAGCTTGACAAAAAACTAACTTGACTTATTGAAGACACTTATGTTATAGGTCATTATCAGAAACGAAAGTTGTATTATAATTTATGTGTGCGATAATCAAAGGGCTCATTTTGGCTTCAATTGTGCGATAATTTCTAACATTTGGCTTCTAATTATTAAATGAAACATACATATGTAACTTAACTAATGTTAGGTTACATAACTTGTACGTTAGTTACTCCATACGAACATCATTATTACAATTAGTTACATTAGTTAGAAGAAACTTAAAATATCTATACCATTTTACAAAGTATTGCCTTGGGCGATTGTCTGCAAACGGAGTCGTAAAACGTTCATTGGGTCTTAACTGGTGCATTTTATGGCTTTCTTCGGGTTTATGAACGTGAATTCGAAGGAAATGTTTATTCGTTTATCCTTTATAGTTAAAAGGTAAACTATTCTAAACTATAGGTAATTTTAAAGTCGTAAGCATATAATAGTCAGATCACTCTCGGACTGTCTGGAATTGAAAATATGAAAAAAAAAGGCAGCGGAGAAGTGTCGTGAACTATACAAATACTTTATAATGTCTTAAATTAAATATAAAAAGAGTGCACCAAATTCGAAAAAGGCCGGCAACGCAATGGCGAGCCCTCTGGTGGCCAGTTAAAAATTCAATTAATAATAAAAAAATATCTCTATAATAGAGTAGCATGAATTGGCTTTCGTGTTTAAAAGAAACTAACAAAACAAAAACCTTTCCTACCTCCTTTCATTCGTTTCGAAACTCTTTTCTTCCAATTTACTCTCTTTTTTATTGTAACCCCATCAAAGGAGCCAATTAAACTCGTGTATACCTAGTACGTATGCATCACTTGCAATTTCCCGTCCATTCCCTCCGGCTAACAATTCCTACTTGCTGTTCAATTGATTGTATTTTTAATTAATTAGCTTCTTGATCAATACTTGATTGTACTTAACCTTTTTTGTATTTATTTATAGACCGTGAATAAGATTATAATATAATTCTTTAATGGTTTTATATTTTATTTATCATAGGGTAATTTTGTGAAGTATAGTTGATATTAATTTTTTATTAGTAATGCAGAAGCAGGTTGTTCAATTGATTTGTAAACCACAAAATTCACCCAACTGAGTTCGAAATACGTTAAAACATTATATAATTTATTAATATACATTAAGAATGTACACAATAAAAAATGCAATACACAAAACTATAATTAGTGTATTATTACTTGTACACTAATAATACAAACAAACTTAGACATTTTCTTATAGATTTTGAATTGTCGTTTCAGTTGATTGTAACCTGAAAGCTATGTTTGTATATTTGGTAAGACCTTTAAAATAAAGAGTAATAATATAATACACCATTTTTACAAATAGTAAAAAATATTAACGTTAAAAATTATATTATATTAATGAGAAATCAAAGTAACTCCTCATTAAAGATTCATAACTTTAGATTGGTTTCCGTAATTAGAGATAAATTTATTGAAAAGCCAAGGAAAGTGTCAATTAAAACTTTGTAATATTAGTCACTTAATATCTTGAGATCAAGCGGAATATGATAAATCAAATATATGAGATTATAAGCTATATACAAGCACTAATCAATCTTTTTTTAACAAATATTGCGAATTTATGACATACTAAAATAATCAGTAATCGGAAGAAAGTATCCTGCTGCTTGTAGATTATGTTAAAACTGTAATAATTATATTAATCTATAAATAGTTTAATTTGGTTTAAGACATTTATTAATATAAAAAATAAATCAGTGGCGCTACAACCTCTTTAAGTCTAGGCCTCAGATTTCTAAATCTGTTTCACGATCATTTTTCAATCTAATAGGGAAGTAGGTGATCAGCCTCCAGTGCCGACACACGCCGTCGACTTTTCGGTCGTAGTCATGTCGGTTTCCTCACGATGTTTTCCTTCACCGTTCGAGCGAATTTTAAATGCGCACATAGAAAGTCCGTTGGTACATAGCCGGGGATCGAACCTACACCCTCAGGGATGAGAGTCGCACGCTGAAACCCCTAGGTGACATCCAGATAGTGCTATAGCAAATAGCAATGGATGCTCCTTGTTAACAACGATATTTGACAAAGCGATATTTGCTTAATAAAACACAAGTGATTAGCTTGTGCGTGATTAGTACGCTCCACCTCGCGTGCGTATCCCTTCGTAGTAGGGCGCGTAGATACAACATGACTACAGATAATATTGTGTATAGCCTGTAACGAACCCACAGTTTTTCAGTCGACCTTTCTACTACATCCAGTTGATATATGTTAGATCCCAAGAACTCATTGGGTATTTTTATTGTCGTGTGTTGTTCAAGTTTTGGTAAATTCAATTATTTGGTGTGATTCATGTTCGATGAATACAGGCCATCATGGTCGGCATAAATTTCGTATGTAGATGATACAAAGTTGTTGAGCGTGTTCAAGATACCGTGAATATGTAAATGTGACCAGATTCAGAAACGCTATGAAAATCGATTTAACATCAATGTCACAAGGCTCGAAATAACGTATTCCATTTTGAGTGATTTCCTATAGCTTAGGTCAGATATACACAAGCTCATCTTAACAAATATATAAAATATCCCTCCTCCGAATAATGCAAAGAAAAATTACTTTATCTGATTCATTTATTTTTTAGATAAGAATTACCACTGTTCCTGCCACACGCCGTTCAGCGCACGACTTCAAAGTTGAGGACACGCTAACATTAGAGTAGAAATATGCATCGACAAAATATAAATTACTATTAGATTTCATTTCTTTAATATTTTATCCAGTAAAACTTAAAATTTATATATAAAAAATATTTCCGACAATCCGAACACAAAAATTAATATGTTATTATAATTGAAGATAGTATAATACACCAGAGCGGATAATACACCATTCGCATGCAAATAAACCAAGAATTTAATATTTTATACATTAAATAATAAAATGTTCGTGATAGAAGACCCTTAAAATAGGCCGTGTGAAACGAGGTGTCGATTTCAAAGGAATATTGGAATTTTATTGCTTTCGAAAACTCACCGCGTGTGCATATTTAAAATTTTCAATATATCTTGTACTGTACCTTGTGTAATGGAAATTATATTTATAAAATGATTTGTCTCTGGTCAAACAAGAAGGGACTTTACGGAAAAGCACCAATATGCCTTGAGTATGCTTGAGCTTCAAATAAAAATGTACCCTTATTTGTATAAAATATATACCATTTTATAGAGAATTATTATCGCTGAGAGCTTGAATCACAATGAGTACGTTTCATGAAAAGGAAAACGTTGGATGAATAAATTAATGCATGTTAGAAATTTCGAAGAATACTCTATTTCGAATGAATTATTTATTTCGAACATTATAATATAAACAGTACTCGCAACCAGTACCAGCTTCCACTTGACCGTATTCAGCGAAGAGCGATTCAAATCGTCGACGACCAATCACTTTCCGAGCGGCTGGATCCCTTAGGCGGTGTAAAGATGTGGGGTCTCTCTGCATCTTCTACCGCAATAAGTAAATACCATGGAGAATGTATCGCCTCGACGTCCGTCGTTCAACAAATGAGCGTTCTTCAAGGCAGTTTTTGCCGCTGCCCACAATGTTTTTCCTAACCTAGAAAGGCCGGCAACGCACTCGCGAGCCCTCCAGCATTAAGTGTATCCATGGGTGGCAGTATCTATTAATATCAAATAATTCGCCTTTCCGTTTGCCTCCATTTTCCATTACATTTAAAAAAAAAGACAATGTAATGTAATTTAATCAACGCAATATTTATCTAAAAGTACAATATAGAAATCGCGAAACGCGTTTATAATATTTTTTAATTAAACTCGTAATTAAATGTAAGCCTTTATACGGCACGTTTACCAAAATAATGTTATTATAAATTCAATATGGCGCACGTACTTCACATAGATTTCGCGTAACCACCTCGCATCTTGATTAATTCTCTTATCATGTATTATAGGTTATAGATTTTTGCGGTAAGAGCATTGGTATATACGAGTACATTAGTGAAGATGTTTTTGCAAGGCTTGTTAAATGTACTTATACGAAACATGTCAACATTTCTGGTCTGAACGCGGCAACTCATGTACGGAATTAAATACCGAATTTATTTACGAATCATTTAAGAAAACTAAAATATGAAATAGTTTGGGTGAACTTTGAATACTATTGTCATTATTTTAAACGATTACACAGTAATATTTTTAGTCAGTTCCTAGCATCTAGGCGCCCAACTACGAAGGGCTACGCACGCGAGGTGGAGCGTACTTAGCACGAACTAAACACTTGGGTTTTATTAAGCAATTAATAATTTATTGGAGTTTACTACTTAAGAAACGATTTGAGTTATAAGGCCCGGTACGGAAATTTTATGAGGAGTAAAATCAAGTGTAACACGAAAAGTTGAGGCGTTATGTAAAAAGAGACAAACATATATATCTGTAGGATTGAACGTGTAAAAGAATGAGATGGAATACATTACACAGAGTTTTCTATTTTGAACTCACGTTTTGACAGCCACGTTACAACATTGTCAGTGTTGACAGGTGTAAAAAATAAAAGTAGATTGTCTAGCGTGCCATAGAGTTTTGTCAATAGTAATGGTCAGTGAAATTAAAACTAAAAAGATTGTTCATTCTTATTATTATTTATATGGCTTTGTAACATACTTTATGTAATACGCTTTATTGAAGTAATATAAATAATCCGAATAATTACAGATATATGTTTGTTTCTCGTATCATTTTAGCAGATGCGTTCATTTACCCTTTTTTTCTATTCGATATATATCATAAATATGGTTCGTAAGGAGTAAACTCCAATCGTGCGTCGTACCTGACACACACACTTTTTTTTATTCATTCACTTTCTTTAGAATACTATTTATAAATATAATAATAATAAAGCCAGTTTATTTTCAATCTTTACAATTATTGTTAACGTTTGTTATATTATTTTTTTAGTTATCCTAACTCCTAAATGTACACATATTTAATCACCAAATACAAACGCCAATCTTTAATTGATTAATTTTCAAAATTGATTGTTGTTTTTACTCTTAGTTTAATAACATGTTTTTCTTACCTGCGAAGCTTTTTAATGACACTTCTCTAATTATAACTTGAATTTCTCCTTATATTTGTAATGTGTCACTTATCTATCATTTTTGTTAAATAAAATAAATAAATAAACGAACATAAAATAAATATTTTTATTATATGTTCGTTTATTGTATTTTTATTTATTACTAGTATTTTTCCTAATACTGTTAGTTACTGAAGCCTTGGTGCTTTAGAAGACCGAATGTCATTCGTTATAAACAAAGAAAGTTAGTTTCGTCGGATTTATCCTTGAACCAAAATTGGTCCTTTGTCTTTCGATGTTGTATAACATATAAATTTGTGTAAATTTAATTGATTAAATTATTAATCAGGCGGAATCATTTTATACTTACACTAGACTTGCGGTACATGTTTATTCATCATAGCTGTTCATTTAGGGTTTTACACGAAGCCATCCTCAATACCAGTATTTACTGAGATACCTTCAACCAAAGAATATTATATGTCGGAGCAATGGCGCTGGTGTCAGCTGCCATTGTCATTATACGTCACAGAGCTCGTAAATTAACAACGTCAAAGTCTAATCAGTTTATAATCGTTTAATAATAGGGTTCATTTGATTTGTTAATATTGATAGATCCATAAATTAACGACTATTTGATAGTCTATAGTAATAGTAATTTCATAGTCATTATTTTTAATGTCAGAGCAATGGCGTTAGTGTCAGCTGCCATTGTCATTATAATTGAATAACGTCAATGTCAAATTAGTGCAAAACCTTTAATACTTGTGCTTTTCTTGATTATTCAATATAGCCATCAATTTGATGGAGCAGACGAATTAAGTAGAAGGCTTTAAAAAGTAAACAATGTCGAAATTAAACGGCTGATTTCAAATAACAAATTTATCACAAAAGCAATGTTAACGTCATTATCTTCAGTGATTTATGCAGGTCCTGTTTTTGTTAAAATTCAGATCGTGCTCCCTGTTTCCGGCCTTCTTGTCGACGGCTATATCCCTTTGCTCATTATCAGTTCCTGCGATTCACTTACTACCTTGCTTACTTTCTACATTTACTTTACTTATTTCCTTTCTCCGTAATCCTTGACCTTCCTGCACCATTATTTAGCTTCTGACCTCGTTCCTGTAACTCTTTACTCTTTAAGTTAAGTTTTCTTCTCACTCCGTCACATATATTACCCGTCCTATTCATATTATAACTAAACATTTTATAGCCTGAAAGAATAAAAACTATATTATCCACAATAACAGGATATTTAGGTAAAATTAAGTGCACTAGCCCCCACACTAGGATTCCCTGTGTCGAGGGCAGCAAGTCTCTTCCTGTTGACATGTAAACTGTTTTTTACTTTATGATTTCTACATAATTGTATTATGTATTTATATTTAAACTAGTTTTGCACAATAAGAATATTTTCTGTATCAGCATAGGACAGGTCGAAAAGATGTCGTTTAAGATTTTTAGTGAATGAATGTAATGTGAGTTTTTAAATGTTTGTGAAAATTCTGTTTTAAGAAAGCGGTGAAAGATGAAAGGACCTCGGAAGGAGAAAAAGCTTCGGGCGAAAAAATGTGTTTTTCGGGTTGCTTATATATAGGTTTGCGTTGTGTACGATGTGGAGTTGTTGGTGTTTGTTTCCAAAAAAATCTGTTTATTTATATAACAGTAACAGTTAAAAGTTTTGTTTCATTGTACAATTTTGAAGTTGAGTAGCGAAAAGTTTTCCTATAGGATATTTTAAGAACGTTGGGTAAGCTCAATTTTCAAGAGCCTTTGTTCAGTAGTGGACGTTGACAGGATATGAACACGGTTTATTGCTTAAAAGTATGTGAATAATCCCAGGTATAAACAATAATTCTATCTAGAGTATGCACTAAGCCTCTGCCACAAACTATTCCAACCGTGAATCCATGTTAAACAATGTGATAACTTCGCTTCAAAATCTCGAAGGCTTCATGTAAAGGAACTTTGAACTACTTTGCCTTTAAGTTAACGGGTTTATGTAAAACAATTGATAAAGTGGACTATATATACTTTAAAGTTGGCTTAGCTGCTTCGACTAATAGGCCTAGTTTGCTCTATTGCATTGATTTTAGTACAAACGGTTGGGCTAAATGCAATTCTATTACTTAACAATGTTTTCCGCTAAAAAAACACTTAAAGCCTCAGCTAACATCGAAAGACGAGAAGGTGTTCAAAGGAGTTGTTCGGACTAATACCTGGAGCTGAGTTTCATAATCGGACGTCAAGACAGAATACAAAACACAATCGTATAACTTCAACGTCCGTCGTTCCAGAACTGAGCGTTTCTTAAGATGGGTTCTTGCCGCGCACCACCACTATATGGAACCAGCTTCCAACTGAAGTATTCCGAACCAATTCAACTTAGGGTCCTTCTAGAAAAGAGCATTGAAAGGTTGGCAATGCACTTGCGAGCCTTCTGGCAATGTGAGTAACCTTGGACATCCGAAGGTCATTGCCGCCGCTATGTCTCCTGTTAACTTAACTTTAAATTAAATTGGTTAGAACTTGAGCTAGAACGTAATCGCGTTGAAATATTATTATGTTGATCAATAAATATTATAACAATAGAGCAAAACAGTGAGGTCAAACTGTAAATACTGTAAACGGCAGAACATAAGTGTCACGTACTTACATATTAATTGTAATGTTAAAGTAACAAAGCTGGCGTGCGAGACGTTGACGTTAACTTGTTCGTGTGAAGTTTCGACGTCACGTCTTACCGTCAGGCATATTCAGCTTAATAGATTATATTATGGGCTACGTGAATTTCTCTTTGAGGGCTGGTTATTGGCTGTTCAAGGAATTGTAAATAATTTTTACTAACGCTCACCTGAAAGACTACTACAATATACTAAATACTAAAGGTATTATCATACTAAATCTTGTGTCTGTTTGGTGTGATCAACTCACGATTCTCACGGGTACGAGTATCCCCGTAACAGCTGCACCAAGGGAAGCTATAGATGGAACAAAGTGGAGAGATCACTAGCCGGGCAGCAGGCACCTTACAGTGACACTACCTTCAGCAATGAAGAATACAACTGAGAAGAAATTAAGAACTGATCATAGTTTGATATTAAAATTAATAGACAAATTTTTAAGTAATATCTATGTATATGTATGGGTTTATATATTATCGGTAATACGATAATAAATATAAAAAGACTAACACAGCATTGAACATGTTTCTCGATAAATCAGTTCTCAATACTCAGCTAAATACGATCTCATTTATTAGATCCCTGAATTAACCTTTGCCCTTATAACCTTTAATTCAATTAGGATGTGGAGAGATACTTAAAAAAATAATTTCGATTTTCGATTTCTGACGTTTTAATCTAACCCATTTGTCGATATTTAAATGAATATCTTATAAGAAAAATCTACCCACAATATATAATTTGAGCCAGTCAGGTAGGTGGTAATAAGATTAATTCTAGTGAGTACGTAATCAGATATTTTGTGAGGATAAGGGTGACCTCTAGGGCACTTTGAGGCTAATTTTTATATAGACCCTTTGTTCGCGTCTCTATTATTTCCTGTACTTGACATTGACAAGTAATAGTACTGGCTTTTAAATAAGTAATACGATCAACTACGAAGTTGTTTAGTTTTTGCGCATACATTTAAATAACGTTCTTTATTTACACGAATTTATTGTGATTGTCGCTCGCTGCCAATTGCTGAAAACCATTAGAAACGTCGAGGTATATTCCCGTATATATAAGTTAGAAACGTTTTAATTTAAAACTTGTTGAAATATTATAAAAAGTAAAATAATTTCGTTCTTCTACTCTTTGTGTCAAACTATAAAGATATGCCTGATCTCAGATTGGTGAGCAGTATTGGCCTGCTTCAGTGCGCGACTGAAATCCCTGAGGTCGTAGGTTCGATCGGCGGCTATGACTCCACTCCACGTGAGTAATCGGCATGCCTTAGACCCAAAATGTCGATTTCGTGTAAGACACAGCAGAGTTGATTAGCACCTACTTAATTTAGACAAATTAGAAAGAACAATTGAGCCCAAAACAGATACAGATATCTGAGGCCTAGGCCTTAAAAGGCTGTAGCATTAATAGTTTTGTTTTCTCTCAAACCACTTAATAATCTTAATAATAATAATCTGCGTTAAAATTTCGTAGTTTTTAGGTTATATTAATTTTGTTTATAAGTATTGACTACGAGTCGTCAGTACTTTAAACGCTGACACTTTTTCTTACCAGAACTAAATATAAATGGAGATACATTATTGTATTATTAAAATGATAAATACAGTATATTTGCTGGCGTATTAAAATGTATTTGATATTCCCTTTAATTTTACAGACAAACAGAGATTATTCCACATTTAATATGAATGTTTTAATGTAATTGCCTTGAGCGACATCAGTTCGCCAACAACTCAGTCAAACAGTCTGTCTCTGCGTGTACACGCGCGGAATTTTAAGCTATAGGGCAATTAAATTATAGTATCGTAGACTTTAGTTTTTCCAAAGTATTTTAGCAAATACAGGTCTCATTCAAAACCATTTTTAAAAGGAACTTATTTCGAGTTAGATTTTAGTATTTATTATAAACAGAAATTAAAATCTATATATTTGTATTTGTATTTTTGACAAGAGCATCTCCAGACCAAAGTAGATCTCACCTAAAACTGACTGAGGCTACACCAGCTTGTGCTCAAGAATGGGGACACGAATTACAAACATCAATTTCCCGCGAACTCTATTACTGATATCGGCCGAGCAAACATTCTTTCGTTAATTAACTAGTTTGATGAATGAGCAACACTTAGGGCTGCTACAATCGATTAATTACGATCTCTCCCACGCTCTCAATCACAGAAAATCAATGGAACTCCCTTCGCTTATAATTAGAAACGTTTATTGTTGTATCTGGAGATTATTATTATTATTTTACAGAAAAGGGGGCAAACGGGCAGGAGGCTTACCAGATGTTTAATAAGTGATACCGCCCATAGATCTCAGCTCCATAGGGCTCGCGAGTGCGTTGCCGGCCTTTAAAATTAGTATTGATGAAAGTAGGAATAGTATATTGTATTATTAAAGGATCCTCTGTCAACAAATGTATAAGATACAATACATTTTTCCATGAAAGCACCTCTTTTTGTAAATTTTACTAGGTGTCTTGTATGGGTTAATTTGGACCGAAGTTGAAAAGATACTAAATAATATTTATTTATTATGACTACTAGTTGTTTACCTCGTGGTTAAGCATGTCTGCTATTCTCAATCTAGAAACCGGGCATTATTCCATGAAAATTTAAATTAATCATGAAACAGATGTAGACTTTTTTCCCGAAACAAACATTTTTGGTATTATTATGCAGTAAAACCTTATCTAATTTAATAAAATTTTTTTCTTTACTCACAGTGGTTGTCTGCAAGAGATCGCTCGAAAGTGATAAGGCCGCCACTTGCCTTTCCTTTACATTTAATTATGTTCAAATGTTCAACGAAGTGTTAAAAAATAAATAAAATTAGCAACTAAACAAAATTTTGAGAACTAAATAAAAATCACACACAATTTTCTATTTTTATTCCCCGTATTTAGACAACCCTCAGAACGTGTGAACCTGTGAAGCCAACGCAACGATAAAAATCGTATACCGTTCAAGTATGTAATTACGCTGCCAAATTATTTGAATTATTCTGGCTTCATATAGGGTGAGATGCTATTTAAGGTACAAAGGCTTTGGAAAATATAAATGTCTTATGTTTGTCTCGAACGTTTTCATTTAAATACGTGACAAAAATAATGGGATTCATTAATAAATCTCAATGTTATAACAATTTCTTTAGAACACTGTTAAAGGTACGAAACTTTTTTATTTTTTTTTAAATTAAAAATATATATTTTAACTCTTGACAAATTGTGCAATATTAAACAAGGATTGGAAATGGTTTTTGATTTTGACACTGATATTACATAAAGAATTACAATAAATTCACTTTTGATTAAAATACTTACGTATTATAAAATGAAGTACCCGGCCGCGTCTCTTTGTCCACATGACTACTCCTCTAAAAGTACCGTACCGATTTTTGTATTTTCATCTTGATTGATTGTTGAGTGATTCTTCCGGAAGGTCTTAATTCTTTGTCTGTGAAAAAATACCGAAATATTACTATTATTTTTGAAGAGGTTGCAAAAATCCGCAGGCGGAAGCTAGTATACTAAAATGATACCTATATATTTAAATATAATGTATGCAGTATTAAAAAGAAGATTTAATAGCGATGATACCTGCACAATTTAACTTTTATGATTGTTTCTGTTTCAAACGTGATTCGATCAATTAACTGTAAATTGATAAACAAGTAGAAAGTGTAGTTTTATGTATAGAAATCAAACGTCCAACATTTATCAAATAAATGGTCAAATATTTGCCGTAACAAGCGGCCGATTGTCATCAGGGAAATGGAATAAATTACTTAAATTCCCTTTCATACAACGCCATTTTTGATTTTATTCCACGAACGATCTCTTTTATTTTGCAGTGAGCGTGCGGAACGCATGAGTAAACCAGGTCTCTACAGATTACAACAATGGCTGAACTCACGCACGTGCCATTTCATATAAGAAAAGTTCATTTTATAAAGAGAAATAGAACAGAGGCAAGATAGACCGGGGATTTATTGGTTGGCCCACCTTATTGCACTCACTATTAAATAATTATAATAACAATTATTACATGATGCAATGTGCGGCATTATCGCTCTCAGCAGAAAATCAGCCATTTAAAAAAAGGCATGCAATAGCATGCATGCATTGTAAGCAATCTCTTGCATCCTAATTAAAGAAAACACTTAAAATATAAATGCAAGGGTGCGAAACTTATTTTATAAGATTTAATTATTATATAAAATACCAATACGATAAGGAAGTCAATGCTAATAAACAACACAACACAAACACTACTAGTAAACAGAGTTAATATAAAACGAGTATTTTGTTAATAAAGCTGAATGATATGTTGATATAACGGATTTATGATATTCATTGTGTATCAATATTATTTATTTGTAGTCTTTGGTCTTTTGTTTCACTTTTTAGAATTATTTCGAACACAAATATACAGTATTTACAATAATCTTAACCTACATAGTAATAATAAAAATAATTAAAAATTAATTAAAAGAAAATTAAAGTAGTAGGAGTGTACCTTTAACGCTGGCAGCATTTCCTCGCTGTATTGCGATACTTATTCATTAAGCGATAAAAGCACCAGCTCTCTCTATTGTGTGTCATATATACATATATAATATCATAATCATTCATTCGAAAACATCTACATAGTTTTACAATTTTTATAATTTACATCGGTTTGCAGTTTCGTTAAGAAGATAAAATATGCTTAAATGTAAGCCCAAAGGAAACAGTTGACACAATACATTTTGCCAACTTCCAAAGTCCAGAGATGTTTACGATTTATTAAAGAGCAAAACTGGTCTGCTCGTGGCACTTGGTCTGGAATATTAGCTCTGCGGTATCCGGCAAGGAGCTACCAGCGCAATTCATTTGAGTTATACTTCCTTATTTACTTGTTATTTAACTTGTATATGTCATATACCGAAAGAAATACATAAAATCTGTCCAAATTAAAATTACATTTTTTTAAATGGAATCGAAATCATTTTAAACGGTGAAATATAAAAAGTGAGAATGATAATGAAAAGACAGAGATTAACATAATGAAACCGCTAGGCACAGGTAGTTGTGATTTATTTACAGCAAAAGCCAATAATACTTAGACTAACTTTTATACTAAGCTTCTAATAAATTATATTACTATTTAAAAACGTCTTACTTACATCCATTAGCGGAAAGACTCAATTTGTTCGTAGCTAGCTTTGAGTTTGCAGGGTGATGCTTTATAGCTTCCAGTTCAGCTAAAAAGTAAGTCTAAAAATAAAAACTGAGTTCAAATACATGTCAACGATATTTATCTAGGTTTTTATGTTAAATTCTTGAAATGCAATATGACTTTTGGTTTCCGGGAATTTTGTTTTCAAACATACCTACACACATATGTTGCAATCGCTGGACTATAAATGTATAGTAAAAAATAAAGTAAGCGAATGGGGACTATATACTTCGTCTACTTAACCTTGCTTTTTACCCGCGGACTCAAATATACAGTAGAGAATAAAATGTTCAAGGATCTATTAAATTTAAATGTATTTTTAAGAGAACGTTCGAAAAAAGCGCTCTGTCAATTTGTAATGCTTTAAAGAACTCAATTACCTACCAAGAAATAATGTAAATTAGCAAGCCGTATCATCTAATAGATAATGATTGTTGCTCCAGGAATTAAACTCTGAATTTCAAACAAATGTTCAAACAAGTGCACTAGCGTGTTGATACTATAATAACAGTGAAGTTAATTGATACTGGATGTGTGCTAAGTAATTACGTTATAAAATTATTTCGGTATAAAAATATTAAATTAAGCTTTCGTTTTAAATATTTAGTTTTTTATCAATTTTCAGAGTAATGAAAGCTGTGCGCGTATTTTGTTCGCATAAATGCTATACGGAATCTGATTTATCAGAGCAATGCTTTTAAAATGTATATATGTGTATTAAATAGATACTAAATATCAATCAATTAAATATATATTCTTTTTGTATACAATTTTTTTTTTATTAAAGTTTTGTAATGAACGTCGACGCTTCGATGGACGGAGAAATTGTGACAAATTTGTGTTCCACAGTCATATTACTTTTTGTATTCAAATAAATAAATTACACATTTACCTCTCTATACAGATATACATACCTCTTTTCAGTAGTCTTATATATATTATACTATGATATGATTTCTTTAATTATTGAATCCTCACTTAAGTCTTCAATTTATATTTTCAGTGTTGTCCCTACTGCATCGATACAATGATAATAGTCGTCATAGTTATAAATATTGAAGCAGTTTTAGCTTAGCAGTTAATTATGTGGTTTTCATCATTGAAGTCGTGCGATCGAGCCCCGGGAAAATGGATATTAAATTGCATGTGTGCAACGTAAAGTACGCACATACTTGTAAAGGACATCACTTCAACATCGTGAGAAAGCCGTATTATGTCGTAGGTTCACAAATTTACAATGTGTGACTGAATACTTACTTAATATTCTCTTTTATAATAAGAATAATTAATGAAGCATGTGTGCAAAAACACGATTGTAGGTCCACTAGATTATTTAAACTAAAATAGTTTGAAAAAAGCTATCAAAACACATTCAATCATTCAATTCCATAAAGTGGAATATTAAATTGAATATATGAATATAAAGGGAATGGAAGGCCATTCTTCTCACAACCTAATTTAGCTCCGATTAATTCGGTGAATCAATTAATCTAGCTCTAATGTATTGAATCTAATCCAGTATGAAATCAGTAAATTATAATAGTAGTGAAACAATTCTGCCTTAAATAGGGAGATTTCAGCATCGGTTAACTAATAACTTTATCAGCGTCTTTCGAAAATGTATATTATTCTTTACAATGTTCTCGTGCAAATTGATAAATGTAAAATGCAATACACTAAGTACTTAATAGCATACATGTACTTAATCATTTGTAAATAATTAAATAATGTTTATTAATATACATATTCTTTATTCATTATTGTACGAATTATTGAAAACATCTAATAATCGAGAATCCTCTAATTTGTATTAGCATACAATTCAATCCTTACGGATTAAGTAGATAGAAACGAATATACAAAATAAATCCTAATGAAAACCCTACACCTCTAGTCAGTGAGTTTTAAATTTCAAACGTCTAAGTGAAAGATTTATGCAGCTCTTATTAAAACGTTCGGAATTTATTGCACGTACTTTACAGACGACGCAATATTAAATTAATAGTTTATTAATCTTGTTTAAAAATTTCAGATAAAATTCATTTTCACTTATTTATTAATAATGAAGTTGGATCATCGATAACAATGATCGACCTCGATCAGCCAATTTATCTTTTGATTCATTCGGCCAAACCTACATGAGGTTTTCAGAATGAGTGATATTCAGAAAAAGAATACATTTCTATAACGTTAGCTTTTATTTACGCTTTAGTAGGATCATATAACCCTCATTTAAGCAATAGGACTTTTACTGTCCCAATTATATGATCTTTTCGAAAAACTAAACTAACTTCTAACTATCTTTCTTTCTCCTTGCCTGACAGAGCTGACTGACCTTGGCCTAACGCCATCTTGAAAAACTTGTTCCTGGAAAAGTATTGTCGTAACGATATATTTTTTAAAGTATTGTTAAAAAGTCCTGTAGGATATGGAACTGACATTCATAATTTGAACAGGCCTTATGGCATCCCCCCAATTGTGCTGCGTACTGTCCGGAAGTGTCCAGACATGCTTCAATACATGCGATCCCTAAAAAAGGCGATCGCACTGATCCGTCTAACTATCGTCCCATAGCTATAACGGCCTAGTGCTCCAAAATAATGGAAACCATTATTAACAGCCAGTTCCTGCGGTTCGTAGAGGGCCACCAGCTGAATTGTTGTAATTATTATACAGTTAAGAATCGTTTGGAGCTTAACCTAAGTTAAGATACGAATGCGTGGTTTTCCTTGATTAATCGGCAGGCAAAGTTATCTATAATGACAATATCATGAAGACAAATGAAAGGACAGTAGCTTTTTTTCTACACAAAAACAATTTTTTGCGTAAAAAGGTATTTATTGCACGTTGTAATACGTATTTTATGCCTGGGTTTCTTGGAAGAAACTGGTCTTAGCAGTAAACCATCTCTATGTAAAATTTTATTACCTTTTTTATGATATTGTATGTAACCTAAGTAAAGTGTAAGTAATCTATCTATCTGCGAAAACCCTGGGAATGTTTCATCTTCTTATATAATTTTTTATTTTGTATTTATTCGTTTGAAATAAATAAAAATTAGTTGGCAATTATATTTGTCATTATTATTAAAAAGGTTTCTATTATGTGCCCTATGTTTCAACATATAAATAACAAATAACAGTAAATGACCCAGGGCATAGTTTACCCACTGGGCATTGTAATCGCAACAAAACAATCAAACCGAAAATCCAATACTCATGTCATGAAATGTACAGGTTTATTTGAAAACGTTTATTGTTTTCATTCGTTTGCGTGTGAATAACATTTTATGGGCACTTTGGAATTAGATAAAAGCGTATACAATTTTACTGCATAAACTTTAGTGAAATTACACATATTATGTATATACCAACATATTGTTTTGTTTATAATTTTGTGTTATACAAATAGTATATACAATATAAAAATATACAAATAGTTGGTTAAATTATATTTTTAATCAACTACCTTTAAATGTAAATTCATTATATATATATAGATAGACAATAAACGAGCAATTTTGTATGGATAAGTAAATTTTTTATAGTACTGAGGGCAAGCGGCCAGGAGTCATCTGATGTTAAGTGATACCGCTGCCCATGAACACTCACACTGCCAGAAGGATCACAAGTGTGAAACGCGACTACAACAGGGTAAACCTATTGTATACCTACACGCCGATTTCAATATAATCTTCGTATTTTAATATAACGTAATGAATATGTCTTAAAAGGCTACAAAAAATCGAGTAAAATTTATTTCTATAAGTATTTTATTTTTTATTTACGACGGGATGAATATCTATCAACATACCTGCTGCCGATCTTGGCCTGCTGCTTATTAAATCTATATTCTGTTCAACTATAGTAAGACTAAAATGCAACAAAATGAATACAAAAATGTGAAATTCTTAAGGGCGTAAAATACATTATATTACTCGAAAAACCCAACTTAGCTTTTAGCTGTTAACAGAAATACCGAATTCCACCGAGCCTTCACGTCACTTAGTGACAGCTCCACTTTACGCATTTGTAAAAGGAAAGTACTACGAGTATTTATATACGTATATATACAACGGGCCCTAATATTGACTAGCTACCACTTCCAGTGAGGTAAAGTAATCAAAATCCGTTAGTTAAGAATAAGTTGCACCTCTAAACTATGTTATTAAAATAGTAATAAAAGACGATATACTATAATATGTTGGCCTAGTGGCTAACACATACATATAAGTTTTTTTTCTTCTAAGTGTGCATGTAGTTAGCACATCCCCTTACCGTAAAAGAAAATATCGAGAGTAAACCTGCATGTCTTGTCATCACCTATTCGTCTATTTTATATAGAATTAATCTATGAAAGATACAAAAAAAAATATCAGAATCAGATATATGTCTATAATAATTAAATTTAAACAAGTTGAGTAGCAGCTCAACATAATAAAAAAAAATGTGCGTGTACTAGTGTACACACGTTAGAAGTGAAACTTCTTTATGACCTTATTTTTCGAAAAATTGTGTATATGCAACTTTACAGAAATTGGTTAAATAAAGTTAAATTAGATAAAGTTTAACAAAAGGCTTTTAATATCACAGACCTGAATACAAATAATACAATTATTTCATTTTACCTTATTACCACTAAGATTATTACAGAATTTCATAAATTGTAATAGAATTTTTAGTTTCATTGTTATCGTTCTTATACATTTTTGTTATTAATGGTTTAGAATCTCTTTGAATCAACCGTGGTAGGGACAAGAAAAAGACGCGCGTAACGGTCAAATGTGACGCGTAACCGAAACATGTGATGCGTAACGAAAAAATGTTACACAAAATTTATTTCCAACCCCGATAAAGAAGTTTCACTTCAAAAATTATAATAATCAAACCTAAAATAAACCTATAATAACGCTGATTACGACGATACTCAAGAAACGATATAAACAAACATTAATAGTAGCTGAAAGGAGAAATGTTTGCGATTTGTGCAGTTTCATACACCAATATCGAAATTCCAGGTATTTGTCAGTACGATCGGGCAGCGTACATATTTGCAAACAAACCTACGCTTCGCATTGGGTCAGTGCATTTCAATAAAGTACAAGTTTGAGCTACAGGTTTTCAAATAAAGCAATCCATATGTTACATCATCATGGAGACTCGAGGGAAAATATTGTTTGTTTTGCGGAATATTTGTGACAGCTGTTTTGATGTTGGTAGACCCAAAACAATTAAGCCTATTTAAATATGTATTTTATGATTTACCAAATGTAATTTATAATTATACTGGAAAAACTAAAGGCCAGAGTAGTGTTAGTGGTATTACAAAATACAAGGAACATTTTTTAATTATTTCCACTATAATAATGCGACTAGGTACTGTTTAATAAATAAATATGATCGTTCCATCAAATATGTAATTTTCATTTATTATTAAACATATAATAATGTATGTAAGCCGTATTAGTTCTAATCCTCTGTAATAGGATACCGTTGATATTTTCCTCGTAGACGTTGACATTTTCCACTACTATTTCTTTAGTGGCACTACTTCCTGCCTCTGAAATCCTTCAGTTTTTGCTTATATTCTGTAATCATGTTTCATTAAACATATATTTCAAACGATTTTAAATGTTTAATATGAATGTATTTTTCTTTGTATATTTTTTGCTGGCAACATGGTATTTGAGTGTTTTTCCAGAAATCTCCAGGATTGCTACATGTAAGTTCTACATAAAAGTGGCTGACACAAAATAAAAGTGTTGAAGTCTGAAGCCATATACAATCTCGTAGAAGTTTCATTAAAACTTTTCAGCGTAAAGAAATGTCCGAGTGGCTTTTAGGCTCGAGAAGTTTACTCCTAATTACAAGTAGTGGATATCGGAATATTTTCAATACTCTATACCTTTATACCACAACTTTTATCATGTACATGAGTGATTGCGAAAATGATGAGTTACAAAACTTAATCTATACAGCACTTTTTGATATTTTTGTATAGATATTCTATGATTGGTAGATAATAATTTCGCGTTCGGTCAGTTCGCGTTCGGTTCTCGTAGCATCCACACGCACTTTAAGTTGTTCTCGAACCGGTTCATATTGTTAGTGATGTGACACTGTCGATAAAATGGACAAATTCGTCACACGATCATCTTCAAATCCAGACCTGGCTAGTAATACCGCCAAAAGACCTGGGGATGATTTAAACCAGTGGAATTATCCAAAGAGGATTGCGGTTCCCAAGCGTATACCGAGAGACGCCACCACCTCAACAAGCAACCGCTACAGCAATCTCCCAGTGGATAAGAACCATGATATCTCAGAGCCTTTTAAAAAGGCCTCTAAAAAGAAGAATACTGGACGTGTCCCACCAATCGTTATCGAACTACGTGAAGATTGGACACACCAGAAACTAAAGGACGTAATTGAGAAGTACAACAAAAGCTACCATCTTGAATACAAAGGTAGTAATCGAGTCAAAATACAATGTTACTCATCTGAGAGCCATCAACTCGTCAAAACTGGACTCCTCAATGAAAATGTGTCATTTCATACGTTCACCAGGAAGGATGAAAAAATGCCTAAAGTGGTTGTCAAAGGTCTTCCAACGAACGTGATCGATTGCCTACCAGCGGAACTGGAGTCCCTTGGCTTTGCTGGCGCCACTGCCACCCAGGTTAAGCTGAGTAAGCCAGTTCAATGCCCCCCGGTAATAATAAAACTTCCCACAGGGACTGATATGGCAAAGTTCAAGCAAATAAAGTACCTGGCTAACTGCGTTGTTGTGATCGAGCGCTACAAAACTAGTAGCAATAACTGCACCCAGTGCTACCGATGCCAGGGTTTCGGTCATGCTTCCCGAAACTGTAATAGACCCGCTAGATGTGTCAAATGCTCTCTGGAACATCCAACTTCACAGTGCCCCAAAAAGGGCTTCATAGAAACTGTTCGTTGCTGCAATTGTGGTCAAGATCACGCAGCAAATTACTCGCTGTGCAAAGAGCGGGTTAAGTACCTTGAACGTATCAAGACCAAGAGAGATTCGTTTCGCAACGCCATCGTGAAATCAACCCACGCGGCTACCAAGCGAAGCATGCCCCTCCAAATGTTTCCCGTTCAGGCAGCAGTGGCTCCAAAGTGCCATGATTCTCAACCATTGCCAACGCGTGTGCCTCTAAGGACTGCCCCACCGAGTGAGGACCGCACAAACACCCGCCAAGACACGACGACGAGTGAAATGCTTCAAATTCTTACAACTATCAAAACCCTCAAGAAGGACTTCATAAAATGTGATACTTTCATGGACAAAGTAATCTTAATTCTGTCTCACCTTGGTCATTATGTTTAACCTCAATGAACTACGTGTATTTTATTGGAATGCCGATGGTATTCACAAAAAGCAGCAGGAACTAGCTGAACTGGCGGTAAGAGATCTCAACGTTGACATCATCGCACTCAACGAAACTAGATTAACAAAGCGGCTTACCCTTCAAATTCCAGGCTTTTCCTGCTATCGACTCGATGGCCGTGCCGATGGCTCTGGTCAGGGTGTTGCTATCTTGGTTAGGGCCGATTTAGAACACGATCTTGTTTTAACTCCGCCAACCCTTAACTTAGAGGCCATAGGAATATCCCTTTATTTTAACCACGGCAAAATTACCATTTATTCCGTTTACCAGTCACCCAATATGCCCTTGCTCCCTAGTGACTTAAACGCCCTTTTTTCGTCAAATAATAAAATATTAATTATGGGTGATATCAATGCTAGGCACCCCTATTGGTCACCTGGCCCAACTAACACCCATGGTAATACAATTTACGAGCTCATGCTCGACGATGAAATGATTGTTCATGCACCTAGTGAGCCTACCCTAGTCCATTACAATGAAAACAGGCTAGCGACCAACCCCGATTTGTTACTGACTAAAAACATCTATACAGTTGACTCAATTGAGACCATATATGCACTTTCCTCCAACCACCTTCCAGTATTTGTACGTCTCGCTATTAAAGCGCGTCGCAAGCCCATTCTTAAGCTAAATTACGCGAAGGCTGACTGGAATGGTTACCGCTCATATTTAAATAGATATATTTCCTTACACAAAGCGAACTTTAAATCTCCCGATGATATTGACTCCGCCATCTCAAACCTTCAAAGCTCTATAATCTCTGCTAAAAACGTCAATATCCCGGTTACAACCCTTAAACCTTGGGAGACCTCACTGCCAAGAAGTATTAAAAGAAAAATAAGAAATAAAAATCGCTTACGACGCTATTCTGCTAAAGAAACGAATGCTGTAACCCGTAAACTTATAAATCTTGAAGTGAAATACCTTCAACAAGATATCAATGCTGCATTAAAAAACCACCGTGACAACCTGTGGGATCGTAAACTTAGGAAAGTTGACAATCCGTGTGCCGATTTATGGCGCATTGCCAAAGGGCTGAAATCAACTTTTCTCCCATCTTTAGCCCCTCTCAAAACTAAAGATGGTTCCACAACTTTAAATGCTAAGGAACAGTGTGAAGTTTTAGCTAATACCTTTTCTCACAACATGTTACTCACCCAAAACTGGATCAGCGACGAGCAGTCCGCTGTCGATGCCTCCTGGTACTCCCTAGACAGCCTTCAGCAAGACGGTTATCAAATTCAACTGGTCAAACCAGCTGAAGTAGCCAATTTTATATCTTCACTCAAAACTCGTAAAGCAGCTGGACCGGATGAAATCTCGAATCACCTAATCAAACGACTACCCCAAAAATGTATTGTGTTGCTAACAAAATTATTTAATGCCTGCTTACTGACTACATATTTCCCTGAGGCGTGGAAAATAGCAAAAGTCATAGCTATACACAAGCCGGGCAAAGACCCATCTGATCCTGTAGGTTATCGCCCAATTAGCCTCTTACCCTGCCTAGGCAAACTTTTCGAAAAGATTTTATGCAACCGACTTCGCCGGGCTACCGAACACATAATAATTGATGAGCAGTTTGGCTTCCGTGAAGCTCATTCATCTACCCAACAGCTCGCTAGAGTAGCTGAGGCTGTGTCTCATGGACTCAATTTGCGTGAATCTACAGGCATGTTCCTCCTAGATATTGAGAAAGCATTTGACACGGTCTGGCACCAAGCCCTTATCCACAAACTGCTAAAAATTGGCGTACCTATAGCAATAATCAAAATAATGAAATCGTACTTAACCCATAGATCTTTCAAGGTGCACATAAATAGTACACTCTCTTCACCTAAACTAGTCCCAGCTGGAGTCCCCCAAGGTTCAATTCTTGGCCCCCAGCTATTTTTACTATACCTTAACGATATACCCATTCAAACACGCACTAATCTCGCCTGTTTTGCCGATGATACGGCATCCTTTACTTCCTCCAAAGACCTGGATTTGATCATAAGTCGCCTGCAACTTTCACTCGACTTATTGACCACCTTTTTCAGGAAGTGGAAATTAAAAATTAACGCCTCTAAAACAGAGGCAATTATGTTCTCCGGGACTAGATCGCTGCCTACTCGTACCCTCAATATTGAAGGATATGCAATTCCATGGAGTCGCTCTGTTAAGTATCTGGGTGTCATATTAGACAACAAACTAAACTGGACCCTTAACACACAATACATCAGGCTCAAGAGCATGAAGGGTTTGAATGCACTGAGCCCCATCTTAAATAGAAGATCTTGCCTCAGTAGCAAAACAAAGCTAAGTGTATATCGAACCTTAGTACGACCCTGCATAACTTATGCCTGCCCAGTATGGAGCAGTACGTGCCCTACTAATTTAAATAGCTTACAGGTTGTCCAAAACAAAGCATTAAAATATGCATTTAATACTCCGTTTCGAACAAACCTCCAAAAATTTCACAATAAAATTAAGTTTCCGACTATTTATCAGTTTATATTTAAATTATCAAAAAAATTCTATTTACATAACAACCGAAAAAGTAAAAATAAATATATTAATAACCTTTGTAAAACGCGGATGAAAAATTTACCTTATATCGATAAATACAACAGATACAAATTACCCCATCACTTGTTTCTTGAGTGCGATGAATAACTGGTTATCAGTGGCCCGCGCAGGTGCGCGAGTGTTGGCCATCGCGTCGCGCGCGACCTCCGGCCTTATTATTAATATATATAGACTTGGATAACGCGCGCGTTGCGTGACTGATGCTCGCGCTAGCCTTAGCGGGTGACTGTTCCTATTGTGATTGCTTGCCGTCCACTCTTTTGTTCTCGGTGCTACCTTATTTATTGTTATAACTATATTTAGTTATTAAAATTAGGCATGTCAAAATGCAAATCTCACCTAAAGATTGCATAATTACGAGGTAGCTTACCTTATTGTTAAAAATTGTTTGTTATTGTTAAAACCTTTCGTAACATTATAACTTTAGTTTTATAAATTTTATAAGTTTTTAAAAAAGCAAAATAGCTGTAAAAACGTGTCTAGTTGTAAGCTTGTTACATTCCAGGAAATAATGTACACTGGATATGTAGCACTATAAATTTTTGTGAAACAAAATAAAGAATTTTTGAAATTGAATTGAATTTGGTAGATAATAATAATTTATCTACCAATAATATTTAGGTATTTATTAAATACCAGTACGTCCTTTGATTCATTGGGTATAAATTGAGTTTGGAATTTTATACTCATGCTAATTTGGTTTGCATTTAACATAGACAGCGCCGAACTCAACGATTTTATAGTTGCATTAATCATGAAGGAAACTAAAAACAAAACTACATTAGAAATTCATATTTTATTATATAAATTCCTTGTGGATCTTCAGAGAAGAGAATCTTAAAAAAGTATATAACTTCAAAAAATACTAAAATGTTGACTATAGCTAACTTCAGGGTTTGTGGCGGTGTGCGCGCGCATCGTAAAAATATACTCTCATAATTTTTCCCTAACGCGCCAGAAGAAGTATAACTTCAAAAATATGTCATAGGAAATCATTTGGGGCTACTGGAACCTAAGTCTAGCCCATACCTGCCTTACAGGTCTGGTACTCGTCTTATCAAGATGACGTAGCGTGTAGGATCTTTGTATTCAACTAATCACTGGCTTGTATGATTTCCAGACCTATTTACATCCTTGACCAAGTGACTTGACCTATATTTTATTATTTAATGGCCTATCCTATAGTAGTAGTACCTAAAATGAAGTCTAGAACCCTCTAATGAGCAAACACAGAAAATGAAAAATGTTATAAAAAGGACATTAAGGGTGAGAAGAGGTTTGCTTACAGAGAGAATTGGGAATCAATAATCAAACTATTTTAGATACTATTGTTGCATGTGCTATTTGCACAATATTTCATTATTAAAGAATGAAGGATCATACAGCAGATATGATATGAATTATATGAATTCTATACAGGCTGCAATAATAAGTATCTACATTTACCATATGAATTTGGTTATGCTTCCTGCCAGATAACTTTGTATTTTTATAAATACAATAATATAGTTATCTGACAGGCAGTAAAAACTAAAACTTTACCACTCTTTTGAAATCAATTGCTACTTTTACTAATATTTAGTACTTACTAAAATATACAACAACTATAACTTTTTTATGGGAAAAGGCAAAAACAAAGTTAAAAACAAACGTTTTTCTAAACAGAAAGTAGGACTAAAGTACTATTTAATGCAGCAGCAATTGACCGCAGACTGTGACGATGGACATTAATAGAACTTCCATTTAATTTTACGTAGTTTTATGAAACTACTACTATTATTACGGTAGTAAATCAAATCGATCCCAGGACCGAAAGCAATGTGTTAAGCACTAAGCTATGACGCAATAGTTTGCTATTCATATTTAGTTTATCACTGAAGATGCCTTCAAAATATTTAAATATAACCTACAGCAATTAATTAAAATAACCTGTGATTAAAAATAGAAGTACATTTGAAATAGTCTGTCATTTGCACACCAATTACGAATTAGCACCTCAAAGACACGGCGCAAATGTAATTAAAACTTATGAATTCACTGAATTAAATTATAATTGTTTAAGTTTTTGAAAATTTACTTTGCATGGTTAAAAGACGTATCTAATAAAACTATTTTGGTATTTACCAGACCGTATTTATAAATATGGCAATTTTATAAATCACTTGCAACCTTAAACTCATTAATTTCTATGACTTCTTCATTAAAACCAGAAAATTGTATATTACTACTTGTGTACGAACGTCACATTATAATATATAAGTTTGTGAATTTACTTATAAATATACATCATTTAATGATTTTATCAATTATCTATCGAAAAAATAGGATTATCGCTGTAATAGGACAATCAATTTGGCTTGCTTATCAATTTGTTTTTAAATAAATAAAAAGTCGTTTTACTATGGTGTGTTGACCCAGCTTTGTCATTCCGTCGTACGTTACTCCATTGTACTCCTAAACAACAATTCTCGGTCCTTTTTGTTGTCTACTTTATATCACTTTAAGTAGTATATAAATGTATCTATGTAAAAAACACATAAAACGATGTGAGAGACCAATATTAAGGCAAAAATAATATAAAAAGGCCAACTGGTAATTTCAAATGCGCATTAAAATATGAACACAACTTGCATTTTTCATTTCGCGACACTTTCGCCACAAAGTTTATTTAAAGTGTCAACTTGTATATTTACTGGGTGTTTTTTAATCATTTTAAAGTTAGGTACAATTTACATGGAATGTTGAGAGAATACTACAAATTTACATCTAAAGAAAAATATTATTAGAGAAGTAGATTGCTATTAATAGCTTAGCACTGAATTAATGTCTAATTATCCACTCATCAAACAAACAGAACTAATTTGAGTTTACGACTAACCAACCAGGCTCCAGAAGATAAAACACTTATATGGAAATTGTATTCGTTTTTACAACAAACTCCGAAGCGAAATTAGAGAATTATCACTAAATAAATTCAAAGCCCTCGTTAAACGTAAATAAAACAATAAAGCTTTTTATAAATTTGAATGATCCTAATCCTTGGGATTGATTTGCTCCAGTTCAAACAATTTGTATAACTCATAACTTAGCGATTAAAAAGAGTGGCGGCAAGTTTCTTGTCAGTTCTTCTTGCTCGCTCTACCCCCTTTTGAATACAAAAACTAATGATTGGTTTAGCTTATATTGTCAGTTTATGTGTTTTACTGGCTGTAACTAGAAACTATTCGGTCATGTGAAAATAAATCCAACTTTAAATAAAATAAAAATAAAAACAAAATAGAAACACAACGTTTGTAAGGAGCTGCAACCATTACACCATGTTCCACATGACATCTTAAGAAATAAATAATAATAAAATAAATTAAAAACATAGATTTGTCCTCTATCAGCAGGAGGTATGGTGAAATAGGACCACGCATTAAATTCTCGTGGGAATAACACGCAAATCGCTGCATACACGTATTCAAGTACGACCAGTCACCACAAGTAGCACCCGTACACAAGTATGACGCATGGCCAGCCATCGGCCCCCTCGCCATATTTTAGGGAGAAATCCGCAAATACGTGTGCATCAGCTTATTAAGCTGCTAGTGTATTCATCTAAATAATAGTAATATTACTGCAGATTAATTTTAATTTTCAATGTTCAGTGTAATGATAATTTGCTGTAGATGTATTAAAAAAAACTCATAATATAGACATATTGAGTGGTTTATGAGAAACAGTATAATACTATATACTATATAATAATCGTGCTTTGAAGCTTGGATACTAATAAAGCTTAAATTGATACAAATTGCTCGTTCCTAATTAAAACTTTGCTGAACTTCCCCGGAGACTATAAACCCTTTATAAATTTTCCGATGACCACAAATACACTGTCCAAGCGATTTTATAGGATTATATTGAACGATTATACATGAAGGTAACCTATTTTTAGCAATTACCGTGTGATTGTTTACCGCCCTTTGGTACCCGAATCACTCAAATTATGATATTCCATAAATCCTGTAACCACTCAACAGAGCATGTACCTATTTTTAATGATGTTGAAGCTTTATGTACGCATCGCCATATTTTTGATTTTCCGGTAATTAAACCGTACCTTCTAAAATTGCTCCTCCGTAAATTCTATCAAATTAATTTTCAATACAAATTTATCTATTCTTAATCTACATAATAAGAATAATAATTAAAAATTGATAAAAAGAAAATTAAAACAATTATAAAAAGTTTGGTCTCTGTGGTAGTGTACCTTTAAATACAATATATATATACATTATATATTATATAATATTACTATGTAGGTTAAGAATATTCCAAATACATTATTACAATATATTTGTGTGTTGGAAAACAATATCTGTTTATTGATTTAATTCGTTTAATTAATTCGTCGTTTCATATTGAACCAGTGATTCAATCCAAAAATTTATTGTGACTTTTTCGAATATCGTATAGAAAATTCGACTTTGAATGTTTAATATTGTATCGACCGTTTACTTTTATTGACATTTGACACATCCACAATGAACTTATATATTTCAAATAAGGCAATTTATTGGAGAAAAATCTTTCATTTCGTTAACATTACAGTGCGAAACATTTAAACTGAATGTCTCTCATCCGATAGCAGCTATCGATCAAGTTAACGATCAATTCGGTCTTGCCATGACGATATTGGTGAGACGATTTATTGAAAAAGACATTTATTGCTACCTTAGACAGTCAACAACCATGAAAACTAAAACAATTTGCAATTCTAATATAAATTTAGTTAAACGATTCATACTTATACACGTACGTATACTTATTTTGTTACTATGGTCTGGTATTATTAGGTCCTTACACATGAACTTGGCGTTTTGTAAGGGAGGAACAATAAGTGGTTTTATTTTAAATAGAATATATTTAATTGATCAAAGTATGTACCATTGCTATCTATGCACTTTTGCCATCTTATGTAGTTCATTGATCCCTTTATAAAAAAAAACATTCGGACGGGAATCAATTAAATCTTTGAAAGCGGTTTCGACTGCCCCATTAGAGTTGAATTTTTTTACTTTCAAGAAGTTATCCAAATTTCGAAAATAACGGTAATCTGTTGGAGCAAGGTCCGGGGAGTACGGTGGATGTCTTAGACATTCCAATTGAAGCTCCTCTAATTTGGTAGCCGTCTGTTGTGCAGTGTGTGGTCTAGCGTTGTCGTGAAGCAGCAGTGGCCTAGAGCGATTGACCAGCCTTGGTTGTTAAGCAGCTAGCTTTTCCATCATTGTTTGCAGTTGCTGACAATAGACATCTGCCGTAGTCTGGCCAGATTTAAGAAAGTTATCGTGAACGACTCCAGCACTAGTCCACCAAACGCTCACAAGTAACTTCCTCGGAGTCTTCTTGAAAGGCCGGCAACGCATTCGCGAGCCCTCTGACATTAAAAGGATCCTGTCCTGTACCTGAAGTTTTATTATAACGATTTTTTTTATAACGAGGCAAACAGGCAGAAGACTCACATGATATTAAGTGTTACTAATACATAGACACTCTCAATTCCAGAGGGCTCGCGAGTGCGTTGTCCGCCTTTTAATATAAACTTAACGGATATACTTCATGAAATTAAAGTCATAAGAGCCCTTAGAGTTGTAGTTCTGGTTTGTATGATAATATCATTACTTGCAATGAAAGCAGAGGAAACTCAAGTGTACGAGTATACTGACAAAGCGAAGTCTTCACAGAAACTATTTTCATATTTCAGTAAATTCATAGAAATACTTTACCAACATCCCTTGCACAGGACATTTCATTTCAAACATTTTCAATCCAAACTTTAGAGGGTAGTTCACAGACATTTACTTGTCATTTGAGCCTTTTTATTGACAAAATTTGTTTATTATGGATGTGATGGTAGTACTCAATTTATTCTTATTAATTTAGTATTTACATAAATTAATCCACTGTTTACTTGACCCCGAGGTACACAGATCATGGACAAAGTGATATCTAATATATAAAATTCACTTCCTCACAATCTTATTGTACCGAAGTTTAGAACCAATAACGGTAAAAAAACATTGAGCGTTGGGGGAGTGCTGCGGTATAATAGACTTCCACAAAATATAATAAGTGCAGACAGCCTGGCAATATTGAAATTTAGACTAAAAGACCATCTCCTGAGTGATCCCAGTTACCTGCGTAAATGAAAGTCCACTCAAGTTATACTTCGATAATTGATCCTTGAAGCTTAAGCACGACGTGATAAATTGTATCTTAAGTATATAAGTTCTCATGTAAGTGACTATTGTCTGTTATGAGAATAAATAAATGTCTTTAAACCTAAAATTCTCATGTCACAATGTTCGTTCCCATACTTTTCCGAAACGGCTCGACCGATTCTTATGTAAAGTTTTATGCATATTCAGTAAGTCTGACAATCGGCTACTATGTATTTAAACCTACGGCTTTCAAACCCTTAAGTGACAAGGGGAGTCACCCCAAATTTAATTTTTAAAATTTTTAATAATTTTTTTTGTTTTTATTTTTTTATGATACAACACACAAAAATACACACAACCCTTAAGTTTTACTCTTCTACGATCAACCCCTATTTTTTATTATAAAAGATAGTTATTTTTATTGAACTAAACTAAACTAAAATGTTTCCTAGAAATAATATAATATTATACATGGCAAGACAAACGTTTGCCGGGTCAGCTAGTATTAGCATAAAATGAAACAGTTTTTGGCTGTCAAATAGTTCGAATGATGTTTCTGAAGTCGGGAGACGTAGGTATAGTTTAGGAGTTATTATTTAATTTAAAAGTTACATTACAACTTTTCCCTATAAATTCAACTTACATTTGTATTACGCAATTGCTATTTCTATTAAAATTATTTGCCTAAATTTGAGAATCATTTTTCACATGTTTCTTGATGGCTAAATAAAAATTGTGAAATTATTTTTAATTTGCTCTTACTTACTTCATACAAATTAAGATCTATTTTAAGCAAACGAAATTTTTTTGCTTTAGTAATAAAGCATACAATCGTTAAGTCGTTAAAGAATTTTCCCATTGTTGTGTACTTCGCGGATATTTGAAAAGTTCGCAAGTCATAACCAGTTCTGTATAATGGTTTGATTCGAGTTTAAAGTGAATTTCCAACAATTAGCATTTAAGGAATATACTTTCAGGCTTATCGTGCTGATATTCAGCAATAACTGAATTATATTTACTGTTTTAAGCAACAAATAAAATGAGGATATAGATAATATTGTCTTTGATTAACATAACCTTTACACATTTAAAGAAAAAAGCTTTTACCGGATTAAAGTGATGTATTATTATAAATTTACAATTATTTGACACCGTGACTACGCACGCTGTAAAGCACGCGAAACGTCGGATAAATTTAAAATAATGTCAAATAATTGTAAATTTATATACATAACTTTAATCCGGTAAAAGCTTTTTTCTTTAAAAGAGGATATAGATTATAAGTTTAAGTATTGATAAGCATAATTTTGATTTTTTTCTTGTCTATCCTTCTTCACAAATATTCAGTTTACTATAATATTTCATTAAACCATTAGGTCTGCTAACTTTTCTCTTATTAGTGGCAATTTTAGCACATTTATGGTTTGGCAATCTAGTAACAAGTTCTGTCAAAGTGCTTCTTGCTATTTGACTTGCTATCGTAGTTTACCTGGATACATTAGTTATCTTTCGATATTGGAAAAGTAATGTTTTAGTTCACAAGCTCACATAAGGAAATTATTTTTGGTATTACAGATTGATAATAACTTAAAAATTTGCATAATAAATCTAACTAGTAGTTTTTTTTTAAATTCATCCATTACGCACTAAATATATGCTTATTTAAACAATTATCATTTGAAGACAAAAAGACGAGGGAGAGCGGCGTATTAACATGAGCTGGAAAAACTTTTGATCCCTGAAAGAGATCGTAATCGGGGAATTTCCCATTCACCCATTGAAAATTTCTGGAACACCTATACTTTACCTACACTCACATTCGGATGCTAAACGTAGACATACAATAGAAATAAAAAAACTAAACTACGTAGTAGCTTGCCAAAATGCGATGTAAAATGCCTATTAAAAATAAGAAGAAATACAACCTTTATTCGATACGTGGTTCCGATCAGTGGTACTGAAGGCCACAACCACAACGAGTTATATGAAAACATTGTATATTGTAAACAATCGATTGGTAATAAGCCGGCTTTATTATTATTATGTCATTATATATTTATAATACTTCTCAATGCTAATTTCTTAACAATTTACAAAGCTTAAATTACAAACATTATCCAAAATAGTATGGTTAAAAAGTTAAAAAGTATTTATGGGGTCAAGCGAAGTGGGTCAGGTGTCCCAAAGCTCAACCCTTTGGGAGATAAATTGTTTAATTATTTTACTAACGTGTGGTTTCCCTTACTAACATTAAGACATCACATGTTATGAGGACGTACGTTTCCAACTACCAATTTCTTTTAAAGGGTGCAAGTTTGATTTTATATTTGACGTTACACAGTTACAAATCGAACCAAATAAGTTTTCTTTATATGTACGACATGGACATGCTTGTACGGCGAAATGAAAATATAAGGAGAATATTTTAGACTCAATCGAGACTGCCACAAAAAAACTAATAGCTTGCTCGAAACAAACAAAGTTAAGTGCATGTACAACAATTATTTTAAAAATAATAAATAAAACATATATTTATCAAAATGCTGAGTTAAATGGAAATTGTGTTTTATGAATTACACCGCTGTGTAAACAGTAAGCACTTTTCTTAAGAACGCTTTTTTTATTTGAATAAAATCATAAATGTTTTACAAAAACAAACACATGGTAGGGAATTATTAAATATATTATTAATGAATGGTTTGTTCTTTGATAAATAAATTAAATATAAATCAGTGGCGCTACAACCTTTTTAGGTCGGGAAGGTTTCTTCATGATGTTTTCCTTCACTGTTCAGCGAATGTTCACTGTTTAGACAGAAAGTCAATTGGTGCAAAGCCGGGAATCGATCCTACGACCTGATGGATGAGAGTCGGACGCTAAAGCCACTAGGCCAACACTGCGTTGTGAAATGTGCATTGATATGATATTAAAGTAATAATAAAATGACAACGCTGTTATAAGAACAAAACGAATAGAAGGTTATTTTATAAGTTCACGACTAAACCATTAAAGAGATTTTATATCGTGTAACATAAAGGGTCTTAAAAAATCGCATTCCTTTGGTATTAACAGCACTGTATCCGATACATTTCGTTTTAATGTTGATGTAATCCCATAAGCCAGCCTTATGTGTATCTTGAAGTACTTGTCAATTTGCTTTCCCAATTTCATTATTGGAAAACGGAATCCAATTTTTATTTCGGTTATATTTTTGATTTGATTTCCGAATAGGCAAATCAATTTCCCTGTGTATAACATCCTCTGACATTCGCTAATCTATATTATCGTATTTGTATACCGTAGACAAATACCAGCCCAGTTAAAAAAGTTAAATCATGTTTTATTACTGTATTATGTTTAACCGGTTCACTGTCCAAGCATGGAAGTGGAAATACTCTTCAAGTCCAGTTGCGTTTCTTTGAAAAGTAGTTTCTTTTGAGGTTCAAAAGAGGGTTGTATGTCCGAGCACTCTTAAGTTATATGTCCTGTCAAGTCAGCGTCATATACGCAACTATCCCCGTACGTCCAGAACTTCAAAAAGCCTAGAAGTTCTACCTGCAAGCAACCCTCATATGGTCTGTAGACAGTGAACCTGTTAAACCTTCTGGAGGTGGGCAATCATCAAATGTATGCTCTTGAGTTGCTGATGATCTCACTAGCAATTATTGAGAAAAAAAATCATTACTAGATTTAGGGCACATCATTGTTTGACTCAAGATAGAAAAGCCAATATTCTTCCACTCCTGCTTGAAGCAGCTAAGCGAAGCGCTTAGTTATCATTGGTCTGGAAATACTTCTATGAGTAACTGATTCCCCCTAAGTGGCACAGCAAAAAGTTTCTGTGCCACTTAGACGAAGGGTGAAAATCTATTATAATGTTTAAACATTTATAGTTCTATGTTCAACCAATAGATGTCGCTGGTGGTTCCTTGAATCGCGGTATCGTTATGATTCAAAAATAGTATAAGTATCTCAATTGTTTTTTGCATTAAATTGTCTCAGCCTCGGGATTGGTGTTTTATTGTACATGGTCATTCGTAGCCGGATACAGCAGTGATTGGAAACGTTAGTGTAAAGTGCTAGTGTAAAATAAGTGATTGTGGTGTGTGTAAGTGTAAAGGTGACTAAAACTGTAAGTACTTTAAAACTTTGCCTAACAAATTTGAAGTCTAATAACTCTGGTAAAATAGCTTAGATTTTAGAAAAATTAAGGCAAAAGTGGTTAACCACGGGGAATCCATGCCCGATTTTGCCTAAGTCGAAATTATTAGGTACACCAGACACTTAGAAAAATTTGCGATTTGGAAATTTTACAAGTGTAACTTAGAAAAATCACAATGGAATCACTTGTAAGAGTACAGAAAGATATTAACAAAACATTAAAAAGGGCTTATACAAATTTTAAGAAAACACCAAAAGATAGAATTACAGTAAGTTATTTGGAAACCAGATTGGAACAATTAGAAAAACAATGGTCAACATTTGAAGAGACACACAATAAATTAATATGTAACTATGGTGAGGAAGATTATGATGAATCGGAGTACAGCTTGAAAGATGTATATGGAGAGACGGAAGATTTATATAGTGAATACAAAATTGATATAAAGGAAAAACTTACTAAATTTAAAAATAGCCCTATAGTTACGAGTGATGTAGTAAGCAACATTAACAGTGAAGTAAAATTACCTAGAATAACAATACCTACTTTTTCTGGCCACTATTCACAATGGACCACGTTTCGTGACCTGTTTAAGTCATTGATACACAGCAACAAATCGTTGCAAGCAGTGCAAAAGTTGCATTACCTAAAAAGTTACCTGACCGGTGAAGCCGAGCAGTTACTACGACATTTGCCGGTTACAAGTGAAAATTATGAACTATGTTGGAGTATGTTAGAACAACGTTTTAATAATAAGAAATTTATTACAAATAGTATTTTAAAAAGATTTTTTTCTCAAAAGAATATTGTTTCCGAATCTTCAAATGCTGTTAAAGAATTACTAGACACCACAAATGAATGTTTAAATGCATTGAAAAATATAGGAATAGTAACTGACAATTGGGATGTTATTGTTTTATATATTTTAAGTTCAAAATTAGATACTAAGTCTAGAGAGTTATGGGAAACTAAAATTTGTAATTTAACAGATGAATTGCCAACATTAAATCAGTTTTTTGAATTTTTAGAGCAAAGGTTTAGGTCACTTGAATTTTTAATAAACAAACCAGTCAAAAGCACTCAATCTCATCATGTAACTTTTAAGGAAAAATCTAATTGTGTCTTTTGTTCAGATAGTACGCATAAAATAGGAAATTGTAAGAAATTTGCTAAGGGTAACCTTAAAACACGTCGTGAGTTTGTTCAAAGTTCCGCCTTATGCTTCAACTGTTTAGGTGCTAATCATTCGGTTGAGGCGTGTCGTTTGCCCACCAGGTGTAAGATTTGCAAACGAAAACACCATTCACTTTTGCATTACAACGCTAGTGTATCAACAGATAATGTATCAGCTAACAACCAATCCCCAGAACATATCAATGTTGTTGCAACGGCAACAACATCGAGACCAGACGAGACCAACATTGAAAATATTACCACTTGTTTTACTAATACCAGAAAACAAGTTCTATTAGCAACAGCCCTCGTAAGGGCCAACAATAATTCTGGATCAAGTATGACACTGCGAGCCTTATTAGATCAGGGCTCACAGGCTTCATTTATTACGGAGTCTGCAGTCCAGTTGTTGGGGCTAAAGAAAATCAAAAGCAACAGTGTCATATCTGGAGTTGGAGGTGACGGCAATGCCCCACTTGATTCCAAATATGTAGTGCAGATTAATCTGCAATCAATTCAAGATGATTCATTTACTATTTGTGTAACAGCTCATGTTCTTAAAAAACTAACTTCATTCCTCCCTGTAAAGGAATTCGTTGTCCATCTGTGGCCAAATCTACCAAGGATGAAGTTAGCAGATCCAAATTTTAACAAACCAAGTCATATTGATATGTTGCTTGGTGCTGATGTCTATTGTCAAATCATAGCTGAGGGTCTAATGAGAGGACCACCAGGAACACCAATAGCTCAGAACACTAGGCTAGGTTGGATCTTATCTGGAAAAATTGAGAACGATCATCACGACCAACATGGTTTGGGTTGCGAAAACATATTAACAATGCACACTCAAATTAACAATGATGATTTTAACCTTAAACAATTTTGGGAACTTGAGTCTGATAACTTTAACCTTAAAAGAACTCACCTCACTCATGAAGAACAAAGATGTGAAGACATCTATAAAGAAACCACGAAACGAGATCCATCAGGAAGTTATATCGTTAAACTCCCATTCAGAGATGTCGATCCAAGCTGCAAATATGGTAATTCACGTGAGATAGCAATTAAACGATTCTTAATGTTAGAAAAGCGTTTATTGAAATCACCAGATTTAAAGAAATCATATACAGATGTAATATCAGAGTATTTGAAGTTGGGACATATGGAGTTAGTACCTATAGAAGAAATTGACAAAAAAGAAACGGTTTACTTACCTCATCACGCGGTCGTTAGAGCTGATAAATCGACGACTAAACTCAGAGTTGTTTTCGATGCATCCTGTCGAGACCAGAACGGTGTATCACTGAATAGTGATTTGATGGTCGGACCGGCGCTACAGCCTGACTTACGTCACATTGTTTTAAGATGGAGGCGACATCCTATTTGTCTGGTTGCCGACATAATCAAAATGTACCGTCAAGTGAGGGTAACAAGAGAAGATGTAGACTATCAACGTTTAGTGTGGCGCACAGACACTACAGAAGATTTACAGCATCTTCGCCTTTTACGTGTCACTTTTGGTACTGCGTCTGCTCCTTACCTTGCAGTTCGAACTTTGCAGCAGGTAGCACACGATGAAGGAGGAGAGTATCCCGTCGCATCTGAAAAAATCTTAAAGGATTTTTACATGGATGATTTGCTTACTGGGTGTGAATCAGTTTCAGAAGGAAAGCAATTATTTAACGATATTACCAACCTACTAAAGACAGGCGGCTTCGAACTCCAAAAGTGGTCAAGCAATGATGAAAATCTGCTAAAGGAAATAAATAAAGAAGGTTTAGACTTAGATATTAACGTAGAACTGAAATCAAATGAAATAGTTAAAATTTTAGGACTTACCTGGAACCGACGAAACGACGACTTCGAATACTCCGTGCAACTACCTCCAATCAGCATACCTGTAACAAAAAGAAAGGTTATATCGGATATTGCAAGGCTATACGACCCAATGGGATGGATAGCTCCAGCAATTGTGAAAGCAAAAATATTAATACAAAAATTGTGGCTTTCAGGCATCGGATGGGATCAAGAATTACCAAATAATTTACTTGATTATTGGATTACTTACCGTGAGGAACTCCTGGAACTTACCAAATTTCGACTCCCACGCTGGATAAGTACTAAAGCAGATGTCACACTGGAGCTCCATGGGTTTAGCGATGCTTCAAATGAAGCTTATGCTGCTGTAATTTATGTTCGGGTAGTTGATGGCTCTGGAAATGTTCATGTCCATCTGATAACGTCTAAAACAAGGGTAGCACCAATCAAACAAGTTTGTATTCCAAGGCTCGAACTGTGTGGAGCTGTTTTACTGGCCAAGTTGTTACAAGAAGTTGCAGAAGTTCTGCACGTACCAAAGGATAAACTTCACGCTTGGACTGATTCCACGGTTGTGCTAGCTTGGTTAAGTAGCCATCCCAGTCGGTGGAAAACTTTCATCGCTAATCGTGTTTCGGAGATTTTAGACATTTTAGACGCAACTCAGTGGTCACATGTTTCATCTACCGACAATCCAGCAGATTGTGCCTCTCGGGGAGTGACACCATCAGCTTTAGTAAACATGGAAATGTGGAGAACTGGTTCCCCCTGGCTACAAAATAAAGTTATCAATTACGAAAGGAAACCCATACCAGACACTAATTTAGAAGAAAAAGGTGTGAAGGCATGCCATGTGGTGGATAGTAGTCAAAACATTTTTTGGACAAATTTTTCGACTTTAAGGAAATCATTGAGAGTATTTGCTTACTGTAGAAGGTTTATAAACAAATTAAAGCGACCTGAAGAGAGTTTTCCTATATGGTTAACTAATAAAGAACTAAATCAAGCATTACATATTATTATAAAAGCATGTCAGAATGAGTACTTTTTTCTGGAAATCAATGATTTAAGAAATAATAAACCAATTCATAAGAAAAGTAAACTTACCGTATTGACTCCTTTTCTGGATCGTGAAAGTATCATGCGAGTTGGTGGTCGTCTTGAAAGAGCTGACTTATACATAGACAAAAAACATCCAGTGATTTTGCCGTCAAAATCACATCTTACCGACTTGATCATAGCGGACGCCCATGAAAAAACTTTGCATGGCGGGCCGCAATTAATGATAAACTATATTCGGTCCAAATACTGGATTTTAGATATTAAAACTCGTACAAAGTTATTCGTTCGAAATTGTGTTCGATGTGTACGATACGCTGCACAAGCAAGAGACCAACTTATGGGACAGTTACCTCCTTCACGTGTTACTCCAATTCGTCCTTTTCATCGAAGCGGCCTGGATTATGCGGGTCCTATTTTAATAAGAACATCCAAAGGTAGAGGCCATCGAGCATACAAAGGATATGTATGTTTGTTTGTGTGTATGGCAACTAGAGCAGTACATTTGGAGGTTGCAAGCGACCTTACAGCGCAAGGATTTTTGGCCGCATTCAAGCGTTTCGTGGCCAGACGTGGGCATTGTGCTGACCTATACAGTGATAATGGTACAAATTTTGTAGGTGCCGCACGCGAACTCAGAACATTGTGGTCCCAAGAAAAGTCATCATTGGCAATAGAAATTGCTGAGAGTTTGGCAACAAATGGAACAACATGGCATTTTATTCCACCTCATGCTCCACATTTCGGTGGATTATGGGAGGCTGGAATAAAATCCACCAAACACCACCTAAAACGAGTGATAGGTACTCAGACGTTGACCTTTGAAGAGATGAGCACTCTTCTGTACCAAATAGAAGCCTGTCTCAATTCCAGACCATTGTCACAATTAAGTGTGAACTCACAAGATCCTACCCCTCTTACCCCAGGACATTTTCTTGTCGGCGAGCCATTGGTTTTGGTGCCGGACAGCAATTATGAAACCTCATCGGTTTCTTCACTAAAGCGCTGGCAGCTAACGCAACAGTTGCTGCAGCATTTTTGGCGTAGGTGGTCAAATGAATATCTCACGCAGTTTATGCAACGTTACAAATGGGCACATCAAAAACCAGAACCGAATGTTGGTGATATTGTTTTAGTTCGAGAGGATAATCTTCCTCCAGCAAAATGGTTATTAGGGATTATAACGGATAAACATGCAGGTTCGGACAATATTACGAGGGTTGTTAGTCTTAAATGTAAGGATGTTATCGTTAAGCGTCCCATAACCAAATTATGTGTATTGCCTGTGACGAAGTAAGATATTTGGGTAAATCTAATGTTATCGTTTTTTATTTTTTTTTGTTGTTGTATAATATAATAGGTATGTTGTCACTTCTAGCTACTGTGAAAGGCTTGTACGAACTTTTTAAACTCTATTACAGTCCACTACGATTACTTGTTTACAGTTTACTCACGGTGGGCGGAGGTGATGTACATTCTGTCCATGGTGGGCGGTATGTTTAAACATTTATAGTTCTATGTTCAACCAATAGATGTCGCTGGTGGTTCCTTGAATCGCGGTATCGTTATGATTCAAAAATAGTATAAGTATCTCAATTGTTTTTTGCATTAAATTGTCTCAGCCTCGGGATTGGTGTTTTATTGTACAATTATAATAATATATTGCGATATAGAAGTTATACCACAAAATGTTTGCTACGTTTCAACTGTATATTGCCACTATTGAGTTATGGCTTCTTCAAATTGAACTACGGAGACAGCAACTATTAGCATTTAAACCACGGCGAGATGCGGCTATAACGTATGGAGTGTAGTCCTCACTAATACAGATAACGTCATATAACTATCAATCCTTAGTATTGTATGAATGCCTTCATCTTATCATATATCTCAATACAACACTGTTACAATTGTTCTTACAAAAGCCTTGTTATCTATTTTGATATGTTTTAAATCCTTTAGCCTTTTGATGAGAGCAGCGTGTTGACTACGGTTACAATTTTCTTTTTTTTACAGTGCCACATACTTTTCTTGGCCGGTAAGAGCGTCGCTGTTATGATAGAATTTCCAGTAAAAAAAAATTAGCCATTATTAAGGGAATAATTTGAAGTCATGCAGGCTACTTTAATTTATTTTTTATTTTTTATACTAGTATCTAGATAATACCTAAGTGCTTGTTGTTATCTCTGCCAATAGTATGTCATTTGCAGGGGCGGATCTACTTAAGGCCTTTTTGGCTGCAGCTCAGGGCCCCGTGGATACAAAGGGCCCTCAGTCCCCACTGAAAACAATAGACAATATTTTTGATAAAAAAATTGGCATCCCTGAGATCAATCAACTCATGTGCGATGCGCGTCTATTGAACGGAACGGGGAATTTCCAGTCGCTTGTTTTCGGTTGATGTATTTTTTCGCGTGTGGGTCTATTATGGGAGACTTCCCCCTAATAGCTCAGAGCCCCACAAGTTCACGATCCGCCCATGGTCATTTGTACTGCCTTTAAACACCAATTTGTACTAAGACTGTCATTATAAAACTCGACGGTCCAATTAGATTTATGTATTAAAAGTCCTTGGTTCTTCATGTCTTTTTATTAGTATTAATTTAAATTTAATTATGTTTTAAGTGCCTGTTAGCGGGTTAAACTGAATACAATTTAATTAATTTTAAAGTTATAAACCGGAAAAACAATCGGTTTTAAGAATGAAAAATATGCTTCTATTTTAAGAGTGAACCTAAACAATAGAAAACAAAATACGGTATTTCATGAAAAGAAAACAACTGCGGTATATTCTTTAGTTTTTCTCTTAGTGTGATTAGTATTGTTTTATTTCTTTCAACATTGATTTATTTAAAAAATGTCCATCAATGGAGGAGGTACAAAAAGTAGATTTTTTTTCAAAAGAATATATTTAATTATTACCAAAGTATGTACTATTGCTATCTATGCACTTTTGCCATCTTATAGGTAGTTGATTGATCTCTTTACTAAAAAATCTTTGAAGGCGGTTTCGACTGCCTTATCAGAGTTGAGCAGAGTTTTAATCTGTTATAGCAAGGTCCGGGGAGTACCGTGGATGTCTTAGGCATTCCAATTGAAGCTCCTCGAAGCTCTTCAGCGTTCTAGAGTCTCGCTTATTTAGCAGCTAGTTTTTACCTAACCTGTTGAAAGATAACCTATACCTAATAATAAAGATTTATTTGAATTCGATGGAAGTAGAATCTAGTTCAATAAATAACCAACAAAGCAAAACTAAAAACGGGATTATCTTATTGAATTATATATATTCATGTGGAAAACACATTTACCGCTTTTACACTCTATTACATTTCTACTAAGATGTGGTGAACTAAATAGATTGTAAAATTCGCTACGCTGAACAAAACGTCTTTTAAGTTCGTCTCTACTTTGTATTCCCACAATTCCGACTGCGTACACGTTTTATAAATCCAAGTTAGACATGTATTATAGACACAATATTTAGTTACGATAACAACATACAGGCTGTAATTATATTATTTTTTTTGTCATACAATCTCATTATTTTCGTTTGTCTTGACAGATTTTTAATAGAACAAGGTCAAACGTGCAGGAGATTCACCTGATTTTAAGTGATACTGCCGCCCATTGACACTTAATACCAGAGGGCTCGCGAGTGCGTTGCCAGCCTTTTAAGAATTAGTTTGGAAATACTTCAGTGGGCAGCTGGTTCCACATAGTTTTGGAATGACGGACGTCGTGGCGATACAGGCGATATAAACTCAGCTGCAGGTATTTATCCGAACAACCTCCCAGAACACTTTCCATGGTAAATGCGGTAGTGGATGCAGATACCACACATCTCTACGGAACACCAAGGAATCCCTCACCCTCTTGGAAAGTGACTGGTCGTCGACGATTCGATCCACGCTTCGTTGAATACGGTGAAATGGAACATGAAAGAAGGGTACTCCCAGATATTATTTATTTACGTAGCTAATGTTTTTTATAAGTTTTTTAATATCGAGGAACATTTGTTTACTTACTAAATGATGATGTATGTTTATAAATTTTCCGTTATAAAAAAAATTGTTGTAAATAACTGAAAACTATTATTGATTAAAAAGAAACCAAAAACACACATAAAATAGTTTTATTTGATTTTCATTCCATACACATAAATAAAACTCCCTATTTACCCTATATTGTGCTTGCTTTGGCAGGTTATTTAAGTTCTAAGCAATAAGAAATGTTGGGGTTACTTTAGCGATAGAAATGATAAAACTTCGTCGTCATCTGAGTGAGTGCCGATGAAATGAGCTTCATACTGCGAAAACTGTTCTTTTATTCAAAACACGAGCGCCTTAAGGAAACACTAGGAAAATATTTTTCCGCTGGAGGTACATTATTTTCCGGAATTGCGTCTGTTGATGACTAAATTAAAGACAGGTATTCTGGAAAATTGCAGTTGAAAATATGGAATAAAAATGCGTGGAAATAGGATCTAACTAGAAAGAATATGCTTTTAAGAAATAAATAGCTTTTTCAAAGTTTTTTGTGATTGATTTTAACGGAATATATTTTTAGCCGGTACCTTTCTAGTGAAACAAAGTACTAAATTTCATGGAGTTTCTTTCCCATTCTTCTCTGATCTGTTGATTTGAGTTTGACTAAACAAAATATTAGTATATATAAATAACAAAATTAGCTTAAGCTATCGAAGGCAATTGTCTACCTGCCTCTGAGTAACCATAAAAAAAAAAGATAAAATATGTTTATTATGGAACATAAGATACATGTATCACTTATTCCACGTCATTAAATTTGAAGGCATCCCTACTCATCGGCAAAGAAGACAGAGGGTGTAGGCCGAGAGAAAAAGCCGGCGTAAAAAACTCTCGGATGGCATAGCATAGCATAATATGTCTGTTTAGAATCACTAAACTCGCTGAAGGCTTAGCCCAGACTGAGGCCTATTGCACAGTGCACACCTCCTTCAGTTTTTTAAGGTAAATGATCTAGGCACTAGCTCGGTATACAAAAATCACTAAAACCTATGTAGATAAAAATATTTTTTAGAGTTACGTAAAAGACATGAACAAACTGCTTTCTTTTGTCACCGAAGGCCATTAAGCATGTTGACGTCTAAAGAAGGGGTCAGGGTAAACTGGACGTTAACACTGCATTCAACAGAAACGACCAATGCTTCAGCTTTTATTACTCTTTTAGTACGTAATTAGTACTTTCTTGCAAAACTTACTAAAGAGAATGTCAATGAAAAATATATAATGTTCACTTGCTGTGGCCGGTGAGACGCATAGAGAAGGGCGATTAACGTAAGCCCCAATGGCACAATCAAGCTTTTTGTCTGAACCAATTTTACGCTGCTCTAGTGCAAAATGCCGAGAAATTATTTATTTATTTATTTTCCTTATTTCCTATTTTTACAGTAACTTAATACTAATGCAATATAAAACTAAACTAAAAGCCTAATAAAAACAACACTTAAGACATAAATCTTTTTATAACTAATTATAAATAATGCAATTCTTGTGAATTCAGCCAGTATGCAAATAAATAAAACTAAATGTTGTTGATATAACTAATAAAAATAATAAATAAATAAATGTAATATGACTACGATATCAGACTAACGCAGCTTACGTAATTCATGGAACTAACGTAATTTTACTCGCTCAATACAATTGTAGCTTTTGAAAAGAACAATTTCGTCATCTTTGCGTAACTGTAACGGTTTACTTATTAAACGGGTTTTCAATTTAAATCAAAAGTGGCATTAGCGCGTTCAACCAAACACACAAAATCGTTATTAAAGTAAGTTGCGAAATGAATGAATTTCCTATTTACAATCGCATACAAAAACGGTAATATATTGCCCGCGATGGAAGTCATTGATATGTGTGATTTATTTTCGTTTTCATTTTTCCCTATAGGCTTTGGTGTGGAGAATTAGAAAAATACAGTGAAAAGGTTTTTAGTATGTTTTATATTAAATAAAATATGTCCTTTCTTGTCTGTTCTCTAATTATACTCATAATGGTAGATTTAGTAATCATGCTTTATCTTATCACTCCAGAATCGAAAAATTATAAGAAAACTGTCGGAAAATATGAATGAACACAAAATATTCTAGTAATTTAATATTTGTTCAATATGAGATCTGAAAATTTCTTTGAAATACTAAATTTTGTTATATAAGTCAAACAATTTTAATGCATGATTAAATTAAATCATTTTGATTTAATCTCTGAATAAACAAAATATGTAGTACATCTAATTTTAACTCGTTATCTCTTTACCTCAAACCGCACACGACAGCGGTATTTCTGTGTGAAACAATTAAGTAACGCGTTAAACTAACAGAACAACGTATTTAGATCCTCATTTTTTTTTCTTTTTTTAATACCAAAGTGCGACAAAGGCTTTTATATTTGTTAAACTTTGATAGTACGTACCAAATAATCGAGAGTAAATTTTTTTTTTAATATAGTACAAAAATATATTAGGTAAAGGTATAATAGGATATATTCCTTTGCAAATATTATATTAATTACAATAATTCGAGTCTATAAAGTTTGTTTAACAGAGATACACAGAAGTTCCACAACTTAACATCGAAATCGAAAAGCTAATTCGATTATAATCAATGTTTCCCTAGGTCAAACACTCCTAACTTATATCAAGGCTATATTTAATCCAATCTTCAGTCGAACAAGCTACAAGCTAGTTAAATACCGCTGAAACCTTAAGTAGGACCTCCACATCTTCTTAAACAAATTTTAACGATAATTAATATAAATTAATCTTTTTTGTAAATATTTCTTTCGTGGTTTAGAAGTTACGACACAATTCACACTCAGTACCCATTTATAGACATGGTTATAAATAGCTGTTATGTCAAAATGATAAAAAATATTCATACTGGATAAAAATAGTTCGCTAACATTGTACTTGTAATTAGATTTGTCTTAGGAAAAGCTGTACTGTGTCTGTGTACATTATTTACGAAAGATGAAAGGCTGTTTGCGTTTCAAGTTCCTTGGCAAGGTCAAGGGAGCGATTCAACCCTTTTAACCAACGCAATGAAGGAGAATTTAAGGGACTGTGAAACACATTTGAAATTAATGTATGCTACACTACACGATTAGCCTTTTATATAGTTTTGTATGTTATATAGTTTTAATTGAATATAAGCTTTAGAGACGAAATGAAACCTAACTATATAAAGTAGTAATTTAAATATATATAGTACTTTAATATGATTAGAAAACTATATTCATCTGTATTTAGGACAAGGTATTTAATTAATTATCAAACAATTTGCATTCATAATCTGAATATTTCGTGATGGTGAAGTTTTGAAATTTCGCTCGCTCAAAAAAGAGAGAGATTTATTCGTTCAAAACGAATAACTCAACGAATAAATGTCTGAAATACTGAATATTATGGAATTAAATTAAAATCTGAATATCTAATGCAATATCATTAAATATACCGTTATTTCACGGTTCTCGCGCGTACCTGATTCCTTTCCTGTCTTTAAATGAACATTTTTCGAGAGAAATAGGCATAACCTGAATGATTTCAAATGAAGCGCTCCTTTTATTTTGAAGAATAAAATAAGGTCTGTGAAATATTTTCTTCTTTTCCTTTCCATACATTATTTGTTGCTTAATGGTGCATATTACGTATAACGCTGGGCTGGATCCCGTTGAAACAATAATTGTTTACGTCGGCTGATAGCTTAATGCCTCTGGGATCGAAAAATATACGTAGTCATAATGAATGTCGGAAACTTTTTATATTTACCTTTGTATTAGAAAGAGATACGCAAATCTTCTCAAACCTCGAAAAAACTTTGCAATGGCCACTGCTGCTGCTAAAATATCTTCTTCTCTTTCTTACTTATTTCATTATCAAACTTCTTAATAAAATAACTAACTTGTAGATCAAAAATATTAGAGAAAATATACATATTATTTCTATAATAATAGTGTGAGTTTTTTATAGAACTGGGGCAAACCTGATGTTAAGTGATACCGCCCCGCCCATGAACACTCTCAATGCCAGAGGGATCGCCAGTGCGTTGCCGGCCTTTTAAGAATTGGTACGCACTTTTCTTGAAGGACCTAAGACGAATTGGTTTGAAAATACTTCAGTCGGCAGCTGGTTCCACATAGCGGTGATAAGCGACAAAAACTGCCTTGAAAAACGTTCAGCTGTGGAACGGCGGACGTCGAGGTGATGCAGGTGGAATTTAGTATTCTGCATCGAAGTCCGATGAGTTTTAACAACCGAGTTTTGTCTTTGTTCTCTCGTAAGTACAAATGCCACTATAGAATTTCACCCAACACATGTTTCCGTCTTAAATGAGAGGTCAATTAATGCTGGTTACTTGAGACAGGAGTTTCAAATTCCTTGCGGTTAATAGATAAACTGAGATATATAGATTGCCAGTGTATTGAGACCTTAGTTACGTAGAACGTAGATTCTAATAATTAATTCGCACTGTTAAAATCTAAAATGGATGTAACATTATAAAAATATTGACCGTCATTCCCCTAGGATCAAACCCAGGAAGGGTTTTGATTCCGCAATTATTTCGTAACCACAGAATGCAGTTCATCTACTTATCTAAAAAGAGAATAAAACACACGCAGAAATAAGATAGAAATAATTAGCTTAGCTTAGAAATAGTTTAGAAATATTTTCTATGGCATTAAAAAGTATTAACTCAGACAATACAGCGTACGAGTATTTTATGACGCTCTGATTCACATAACGTCGAATCTAATAAACGCTCGCCCCGTAACTTTCACAAAAGGATTGTTTCCAGTTACCTCGTGCATTCTGTAATGTTTGCTGTATTCAAAGATACACGCGCAGTGTTATAGGGTTGTCAAACAATACAAAAACGAATCCACAAAGGCGTTTTATAAAGTATAAAGTGTTTGTTTAAGATGACAAGCTAAAAGGCTTTGTCGTTCGTAACACGATTTCGTTGCAACACAGAAGGTCCTGAATGTACAAAGAATATTATGATGTGAATAAAAATATATTTTTTTTATTTTTTACTCAATAGAGATTACAATTTGAAGTAAATATACTATTTCATTTATTTATTAGTTCAAAAACAACATGTATGGTTAATATACAATAAAATATAACTTTACAAATTTTACACACATACACTTATATTTGAACATAAAAATTTCAAACTAGCAAGAAACACTAAAACTAGAAACTTAAACCTCATTAAAATCGTAAGAAAACAAGCATTTCTTAGACCTAGAAAACTTTGAACTAAAAAAGATGATCTGTCAGAAAAAGTCTTGATAAGACCCATAGATAGTAAGTATTAAACAATAATATTCTAATCATTTATTTAATAAAAAAGCTACCATTACAGATTATTCCAACTATTTATTTCCTTTACATCACATAATAACAGTGCATACACATACTCGTAGAAAAAAAAACAACACAACACTAAGCAGTAATAAATTGAAATATTTACAAAAAGACAAACTATTTCTAACAGTATAGAACTACATAAAAGTAATCCTTATATTACGACCATTGCAACATCCAAAAATATGCACCATAGATAATGTGATTCTACCTTAAAAAAGTAATCAGTACCAATAATTTTATATTGATTGGGATTAAGTTACATGTATTATAAGCATAAACTAAATGTTAAAAATGAGCCCTTTGTTTTTCCCACACTCAGAAATTATAATATCACATTCTCGTCTTCGATAATGTCCAATAACATAAGTGTCGCTTAGATTTAAGAACCCTTAAATGAACCAAGTTAGTTTTTTGTTAAGCCAGCGTCGCAACCTCACTTCCCCTAATTTTATGTTATATATTATATACTAGCAGACTCGGCCAAGCTTTGCTGTGGCTAAAGTTGTTGTTATATTACATAGTAGTAAACTATTCAAGGGAAATGGTAGCAGAACACCAGTCATGGGGACCCATGGGCACCATGGTTTTTTGGTGGTTATGCCATTAAATTGTAGCTTAAAATAAAATAAAATGAAATAAATTGATTGAAATCGGTTAAGTAGTTTAGGAGTCTATAGCGGAAAACAACGTGACACGTAATTTATATATATTAAGATGATATAAGCTCATGTATTAAAAGATTACAGCCAGTTGACACAAACTGTTGCATCAAACAAAAAGTTTTATTGCATTGTTAAGTTTAGAAGTTATGTTAAAAACACTGAGAATAATTTACAACGTAGAGAGCCCTATTCAGGGCAACGAGCACCTGTTCGTTACAACAAAGGCTTAGACGTCCATTAGTTAGGGCCTAGCTTTGTAAATGTTAAATATCTGACCGTGAAAAAACAATTTTGAAAATTTGAAACACTTGTTTTTAACTGTAAAGGCCAATTATAAGTTATAACTTGCTTTTAATGACGTTTTCATAAATAATAATACCAGAGGTACTACTCTATATGGCTCTTTAAAGAAAAAGTAAAAAATCATTAAATCATGTATACGTAGGTAACATAATGTACACTTATGACTCGTCAGTAAAGAAATACATATTAATGCTTCTAATTTTACATTTACTGTCAGTTCTCAAATCACGGGTGTAGAACGGAAGAGAAGAACTGGCAATAAACTCTCCGCCACTCTTTTTAATCGCCATTTTTTTTTTACACAACGTTTGTAAGGAGCTGCAACCATTACACCATGTTCCACATGACATCTTAAGTAATTAATAATAATAACATAAATTAAAAACAAAGACTTGTCCTCTATCAGCAGGAGGCATGGTGAAATAGGAGCACGCACTTACATTCTCGTGGGAACAACACGCAAACACATAGTCGAAATAAGCAACATCACCGCATACACGAATTCAAGTACGACCAGTCACCACAAGCAGCACCCGTTCACGAGCATGACGCATGGCCAGCTATCGGCCCCCTCGCCATATTTTAGGGACAGAGACAACCCGACGCATGGACGCCGCCACAAGCACTGACATTTAAACGAGCATGACGATCCTTGCATATTATATCCATTTCTTTTATATATTTTCTTATTAAAGGCCACTAGCGATCAGACCCAGCTTCGCACGTATGAATGTATGGTATCACTTTCTTGTAGATTTAGATGCCTTATTTAGAAATGTAGGCTCTACTGTCAATAGTTTCTACAGCAAAGGCCTTTCACGCCTTTGGCTACCACTATCGAAGTTTTCATGGGGCTCCCTAACTTTAAAATATAAAAAAATTATATAACCTATATACGAGTACATCAGGGTTGTAGGATTCTAACGATAAAGGATTTTTAAAATCAGATCAAAACACAAAAAAACATTCCTCCTTAAATAATTGGTGTAAAAGAATAACTTTATCAGCCTTTTGTGCCTGACACTTGTCGTCGGGTTTAGGTGTGAAATATCAAATGTCTTACGATGTATACTTTATAAGCAGGTGTTGAGTGCTCAATTAACTATACACCAGTCATTATAGACATTCGAAATCGAAAATTTGATAATAATTCCAAAAGTTTTCAAACTTCGGTCAAGTGAATGGTACATTGGGACGACAATAAATCTCATTTTGCAACCTTGTCCGCAGTCCGGAACATTGTTAAAATTGCAATTAAATTAATTTTATGTCTGTATGGTAGTGAAAAAAATTCCAAAAGTCCTGCAAACTTGGGGAAGTTTTCGATATAATATTTCATATCACGTATAAAATTTGCAACCAACCTAAGTGTACGGAACATTTTTTGTTATTCATTTTATTTTCGATATATCTGTCAAATTTGCAGAACTTTTGGAACGTTTTCCTTCAGTTTAATAAAGAACAACATTAATTTTTAATAACAAAAATGTTCCGTACACTTAAATTGGTTGCAAATTTGACACGTGATGTAAAATAATATATTTAACACCACTCCAACTTTGCAGAACTTTTGGAATTTTGGTCTCAAGAACTAAGCAAATTATCATTTATTGGATTTTTAACAATGTTCCGGACCGCAGAGCAGGTTGCAAAATTTTATAGTTTGTTTTAATACCACTCCCGACCTTACATCAAAATTTGAAAACTTTTGGAATTATAATGAATTAATTGTCTTGACTGACTGGACTACTAGGCCTATACTACTCATAACTCAGTTTCGTAATATTATTATTATTTATGTTCTTAGAAACGGCAAAAAAACTACAAGAGAAAATAGATTTTATTTCCTAATTAAACGAAACGAATGTATAGTGAGTACGAGCACAACAACGCTTTAATCAAATTATCAATCTAAAAACCTCAAACCTCAGTACCACACTCCATTAGCCGCTTTAATAGGGATACACAATACTGTGTGAACTTAACGTAACACACGCTTTGGTAGTTGACTTTAATTCTCAATACTAAATTATATTAACCTTTAAAGTTATAATAAATAAAGCTATTTAAGGATTTAAATAAAAAATTCGATGACTTTGAGACCTCACATGCTTAACTATGGCCTTATGTATGTCAGAGATAATCATATAAGAAAACACGATGTCATTTGTTTTATTAGAATGGCAACACCACGCAATATCGTACACATTTTAAAAGTTGTATATTCTCAGTGTCAATTGTCATTAGTGCATTAGATCGATCGATGAATTCAGTTCGTCTTGATCGGCGCCTGCGCTCGACGTGCGCGCTGACTTATTAAAAGAAAATCAGATATCCAACGACGATAGTGATATCTATCTGGCTATACTAATATTATTCGCTATTAATATTAAGGGAATAAGCACTTCGTCGCAACTTACCGTAAAACATAGAAAAACATAAATTGATTTATCTAACGTTAAAAAAATTAGGCTGTGCTTAATTATAGTTTATTAACTATATTATTTTTATTATATTCTTATACATTAATAATTGAAGTGATGTAATTCAAAAAAGAAAAGATGAAAACAATTCCTACTAATCACTAATAATATCCGTAGAATTTTCCTTACGGTTTAGATAGAAGATTTTTCTCTTGCTTGGTTATAATACTGACTATGTAGTTCGCTTATCTCATAGCTACAAGTCATACAGTTTTATAAAGTACTACACTACAAACAAGTATATATAAAACTCCTTTTATATATAGCAATGTATACATAACCTATATTTTATGTAACTAAGTTCGATAGTAATAAATTATGCCCGCCCACTAATGAAATGACCAAACAACGTAAAGTTTAACATTAATTATGGACCCTAATTAAATTTCAGGCCTCTTCAACTTGCTCCGAGGTACTCGAAAATGGCCTTTCTTTGAGCTCCAGTTCAAACAATTTTTCAATTTTCATTCGGCCTCTTAATTACTCACATATAGCGTAAAAAAACTACTCTGAATTTGGATTTTTACATACATTTATTTTGATTAAAACTTTGGCTTAACTGTAAAGAAAACCTATAAAACATCAAGACAATTTACTTTAACTCACCACTAAATACACTGACAGACATAGACAGCCAATAAAGGAAGAAAAATGTTTGTATTACCAACTCCAAAGAAGGTTTTTGTAATATTTAGTGGCCATTACATAAGTAAATTCTGGTTATCGTCTGTAAGGTTTATACTTTCTGAATCGATTAACTTTATTGGCTGGTTTATGATCTAGGAATCGAAATAAATAAGGTATAATGGATTGAACAAGCTTGACCAAACCTTGTTGAAAAGGCAAAATTCTTAGTTAAACTCAGAAGTATATTAGAAAATTAAGTTATTTCTAACCTACATAAGGGATCCCCAATAAATTAATCATGAACGCAAAAGGTTATCAAAAAATGAAACTTCATTTATTCCAACGTGGATTATTTAATTATCGCCTCTGCTTTGGATAAAGTTTTTAATTAATTTTTACGGAATCCTTATTAAAATGAGCTGCCAAATAATCTACCGTGTACACGATAATTGGTAGTGATTAATATGCGATTAAAGCATAAATTAATGTGTTGGTAAATGTACTGGCTTAAGTGGATTATTCATTAGTAAAATAGTACTTAATCATCAAACTATTCTATCATCGTATCTTATTTAGTTATATTGTTGTTTCATTCAGGGTTCACTTTACTAAAAATCCTGCGAAAAACCTTTGAAACTTCTCTAGATTTGTTCGTATCGTATCTTATATTGATTCTATAAAAAAAATTATAGAATCAATATATTTTTTTTTTAGAAATTACTTGAAAAGGTCATAAAATTTATAAGTAAATATATATATTTCTATTTATGAATCATACAAGGATTTGGAAGTTCTTTTATAAATGGAAACAAATTCATTTGATAATAGTGTGCCCGGGAAATAAACCTCAATCAATATAAATATATATAAATAGGTGGACCAATTCGAGATTCTATTGTCTTTTTCTATAATTATAAACTTTAAGGCAACGAATGTATATGGGTGTATATAGCTACTAAAAAGGTAAGGTAGGGTAAGTATAAAATACATATTAAGGCGAAACTAAGCTCGCGGGCTTAATGCTTAATATAATAAATGGCGAAATTACCAACGTCCCATCAAAATTCTTCAAATAAATTCTCTTGAAATTGTATAAATACTTGATATTACAATATAAATGATCTACCTTTCATGGTAGAGAGAAAACATCAGATAGTTTTGTTTGCTGATGACACGTCCTTGATTTTTAAAATCAAACGACAAATAACAAATTTTGACGATGTGAACAATGCTCTGTCTTCGATTGTCCATTGGTTTAGTATGAATAACCTTCTACTTAATGCAAAAAAGACAAAATGCATTAAATTTTGTGCAAAAAATGCAAGGGTTATGGATACTAGACCAATTATAAACGGGGAGGAATTGAATCTGGATGATACAACTGTATTTCTCGGAATCACCATGGAAAACTTCAGTGGTCCCCTCATATTAACGGATTGGCGAAGAGACTTAGTTCTGCAGCCTACGCGGTTAAAAAAATTCGCTCACTTACTGATGTCGATACAGCTAGACTTGTTTATTTTAGTTACTTTCATAGCTTAATGACTTATGGCTTATTATTATGGGGTCATGCTGTTGACGTCGAAACTATTTTCATCCTGCAGAAGAGCGATATTCGTGCAATCTATAATTTAAAATGTAGGGAATCTCTTAGAGATAAATTCAAGGAAATTAATATTAATTTCCCTCGCAATATATTTATGAAACTATTATGTATGTATACAAAAGTAGTGATAAGTTTACTAGAATAGAACATACGCACAATGTTAATACACGGAACAAACGCAGGCTGCAATTTCCCCTTACTAGACTATCTAAAGTTAGTAATTCTTTTTTGGGGAAAGGGATACTCTTCTTTAATAAAATACCAGAGGCTCTTTTATCACTGCCTTTCAATAAATTTAAGAAATATCTTAAAGAAAAGCTTTGTAAAAAGGCTTACTATAAAGTCAACGATTATCTAGTTGATAAAAGGGCTACTTCTAATTAATTTGCGATATTTGTTTTAAAAAAAAGGGTTGTTTGATGATTTGCTGTTTTAACAGAGTACCGAGAGTTTTTTACGCCGGCTTTTTCTCTCGGCCTACACCCTCTGTCTTCTTTGCCGATGAGTAGGGATGCCTACAAATTCAAATTTAATGACGTGGAATAAGTGATACATGTATCTTATGTTCCTTAATAAACATATTTTATTTTATTTTATTTCACAAGAAATTAATATATCAACAAGTCTTAAATTGATTCCCCGAGCGAAGGTTTCAATAATTCTTTACATTAATCTAAATCTAATTACAATTATCTATTCTTAATCCTTACTAAATCAATTTCATATTAAGTGATTTTGGTAATTATAAATTAATATATCAAATGGCTAGATTCGGTTCAAATGTAGCTATTTGGATTTTCCTTCTAGTTTTATTAATGTTGTTCACATAATTTGTTCTGAGTACAGATAGTATGTAAACAGAGTAGGGAGTGTCTTGTAGCGGGAGTAAATTTATTTTGTCCTATTTTATGTTAGTTATTATGGTAATTTATATTTAAATTTTAATTTTGGTCTAAGTAATTATGAACTGTAAACTGAATGTAAGACCCAAAGGAACGTTTATCATTTTACTCAGTGATTTTACCTCCAACAAATACTACGTTTTAAAAAATGGCGACACTTACTTCAACACCGGCAATGCGATGCGTGCCAGATTACCTACAATCCTTCCTTTATGAATCTTAAACTATAAACGTTTTATATAGACTCAGACAGAGGCGACACAAACATCATTAGAATACAGTTAAAATGCTATCACACGAACCTATGAATGGGATGTTGCCCTCTCTATTATTCACAGTCAATTCGGCCATGCTGAGAAATACTGTCGCCATACAGACCTCCTAATCCGATCTCCCACTTGGGGACTAAATACATCAGTTAGCAAATAAATTGAACTATTCTATATTGATCATTACTATGTACGAAGCAGTAGGTACTAGTAACAAACAAAACAAAAACTTAATAATTATAAGCGCAAACCAAATATTAACAATCATCTTACACTTGAAGACAATATATTGTAAAACGTAAGTATTGCTAGCTCTTTAGTTTTTCATACACTCGTAAATTGTAATATAACATTCTCGTTTCCGATAATGTGCAATAGGTCGACTACACTTATATTCTCTATAGGTAACATAAGTGTCTCTTACATTTAAGAACCCTTCAATAAGTCAAGTGAGTTTTTTTGTCAATGAAGCGTCGCAACCCATCATATTATGTTTTTTTTTTATTGATAAAAAGCTTGCCAACGCTTGGCACACTGGTAAAAATAAACACACAATACAATTCTTAGGCTGCTGCCTCGAATTTTGCGGGCAGCGGGGCGGCGGCGGCCGCGGCGCGGGAGCGGCAGGATATTATGCGTACAATCAAATGGACCGGTTCTCGAAAACAGCGGCGTGGCAGCGGCGCGGGGGCGGGTAACGAGCGGCGCAATCCAGTCAAGCGGTGACCGCCCGCGTTGCGCGTATGCATTGTAGTATAGTGCTGTACATATTTTTTGTGACGTATCAAAATGACCTCGGACGTGCAAGAGCAAATTATTTCAGAAATCTTTGAAAGGAGACCCACCCATATGGAACTATATTTTTGCATATAACATATTTTTGCCCACAATAAATCGAGCGTTAGGAATAAATTTGAATCAAAAAGATGTTGTCGCCGTTTTTTAGACATTTCGTTCGCGAATAAAAACAAATATCTCGACTACACAACCACGAACACAACACTACACCGCTATAGTGCCGCGCGATCTGCCCGCTGGTTTGGAGAACAGGTATGCGTTGGCCGCCTCGCTCCCGCGCCGCAGCCGCTGCCGCCCCGCTGCCCGCGAAATTCGAGGCAGCAGCCTTAAAGGCAAACATGACATACATGTAGATATCAATCAAGACAATTATCAAACAAACCAAACATTACAAAAAAACAATAACTAATAAAAAAAAATACAAAACTAAACAAAAACCGATTTTATAGTATGAAGGGAGCAACTATGGATATCCAGACTTAGCTCGTTTATCAGAATGCTCAATCTGGACATTGGTGAGCTGACCAAAACGTGTTCTATGAAAGGGAGGGACAAATGGAATAATGGGATGCCTGGGGTATCGAGGGTACACAAAACTTAAATTTAGCTAGAAGGTTCGGGCAATCAATCTGATTATTAAATATCTTAACTGCAAACGATATATCAAGTTAGTTAAAGCTCGTGTTTTAAACAATTAAAGCCAGTTGACACCCAGCTTCAAACAAAGATTTTCATTTATTTGAATATCTCACCATCAACCGCCACCGAATTTAACTCTAGTTAGTATTTATTTTTATAGCTTAATCGATTTCATTCAGATTAATTTATTTGATATATTTAGGATGTTCTTGTTAGTGTTTATACCATGTGTTTTTAATTGTTTATTATATGTTTTCAATTCCATTAACTATAATTAATACCTTTTAAAAGCTCGATGGATGATTCTTTACTTATATAAAAATTATATTGCTATCGTACGTCTATCTATAGTCTAACGTATATCTAAACCACCAATCATTTATTCATATAGGTAACTCAGTGTACACTTATGAACGTCAAAAAAGAAATATACATACATTAAATGGGTCTAATTTTACATTAACTGCCAGTTCTCTAATCAAGGGCGTAGAACAGAAGAGAAGAACTGGCAATAAACTCTCCGCCATTCTTATTAATCATGAAACATCAAATTTAGAGTTTTCAAATTTTGGATATAAAACAAATAAGTTCAGCCATTAAACGCCTGAATACATTTATGCAGTCCCCGATAACTTACTATGACTCAGTGGAAGATTTGTTAGAAATCTTTATTGTTTATGCCAGCCATTTCATGTAACGTCCCAGTTAAGATGTAACGATATCGATATTTTATTTATGGACGCATTTACGACTTTAATAACTTTTATTGATGAAGTTACTTTGATGTCGTTTATAAGTTAACATAACTCTCCATAGGGTTACAATCCACGTATCAGGTGGGATTGTGGCCGAACGCCGTCCAGTTCTGTTGAAAAAAATATTATTAAAAGATATTAAGCCTATATTACCTGCAAATCCGAAACTATGATTGTTTGCCGGGAATCGAATAATGTCTATCTATACATAGTAATAACTATAAGCCTTTTTTATTTCCATATCCTTAGTTCACATTGCAAATATTGTTTTACTTAGCTAAATGTTAGTCGCCTGTGTTAGTAATATGGGTCCCATTCTTACAATTATGAATTTACTCCGCTAACGCCCTGAACTAAATTTCTAATGGCCTCTAAGACCAGAGTTCGTCACTTTCGATGATCCTGCGCTAATTCTTACCACCACTTGGAGCTTAAGTTCCTACGCTAAGTACCTGCCAGCGCTACCTGGACTGTCTGACGGGTCGTCATTGTTATTATTGAATATGCTTTCAAACAACTTTTATAGTGAAATCACAATAACAAAAATAGTTTGCGTTACTGTAATCTTATTGTTTGTTGTACATTTTATATGAGAGAAAAATAAATTATTATTATTATTAATAATTTATTTATTTACAGACACTCATAAGTTCACATGTTTATTGATTTTAGTTTTATTTGTGATAGTTACAACAATCACACCAACAAAACCACACAGAGTTTTTTACCGTGTAGGCACTGTATGCGGTTCATTGCAATTACCGCCAAAATGCTGTTAGTCTCGCACCGCTATATATAATAATAATAATCCAATGGCTACAACACATAACCCTGACATTAAGTTGCATCGGTTTCATCGATCATTTTTATTTTATAGACAAGTCGGTGATGACCCTTCTATGTCATTGGTTTTTGGGTTTGAGATATGCCGGATTCCTGGTGTTTGCCTTCACTTTAATAACATGTGTAGAAACGCACATATAATGAAAATTCTATTGGCGCACAGACGCTTAATGCGTGATCGTGCGATGTTTTATCTTTTTTATATTTATTGATTTTACAAAATGATATTAGATTATTATTTAAATAAAAACGCTTTTACCGGATTAAAGTTATGTATTATTATAAAGCACTCAAAGAACACATTGCAGACATAAGACATAGACGACACACAAAATCAGCAGTCTGTGAATAGATACTAGATAGGCCTAATCACTACATACGCTTTGACCAACCGAAAGTACTTGCGAAAGAGAAAAGATTCTTCCCAAGATTGGTACGCGAAGCCATTGAAATAAAAAAACACCCCAATTGCATTAGAGAAGACGGCCTAAAATTGTCAAACACCTGGGATCCAATAATATCCAAATTTAAATCTCAAAAAGAAAAACAATCCGCGAAAATAGAGGACACCGTGAGCCATTTTTGCCAACACCCTTCATCTTTTAGTCGATACCAACTCCGGGGAAATAAATACAGATAATGCAACTTTCTCTGCAGCTGTGATACTTTTTGACATTCAACATCTTTTGTCTTCAGTCACCGTGAACACGCACGCTGTAAAGCACGCGAAACGTCGGATAGATTTAAAATTATGTCAAATAATTGTAAATTTATAATAATACATAACTTTAATCCGGTAAACGCGTTTTTCTTTAAATGTGTAAAGGTTTATGTTAATCAAAGACAATACTTAGATTATTATTATAATCATGGTATATTACATTTGACTACATTGACTTTCTTTCCTTCTTTTGAACCACTGTTAATTAACCATTAATTTGTATTAGTGTAAAAATCATTTGCATGCCTTTTATATGGCTGATTGTGCGGTTAATTTATAATTAATCAATCTAAATGTACCACTTTCTTTGCAGATAAACAATTTATTATGTTTATAGGGCTATTACCGCAAAACTTCCACATATTTACGATTTGAACCCAAACCGTAATCCATTAAATATAAACTCCAGAGTTACTTAGCATTAATCCAAGTCTGTCACATAAATACAGTCATAAGTCTACGAGATATGAAATATTTACCCGAAATTCCCTTTCCACTCTCTTGACCTTACTTTTCTAAGCAATCTCCGGTCACTTACGATGTTTCTCCTTTTCGTATTTTGGGTCTTAGTTCGAGTTATATACAATTTAAGTACTGGATCCTTTTCAGTTTTAACGATGATATAAATGTCAACTTATATGCTGGATACAGAAAGTATATACAATATATATTGATTTGTGTATGTCGGTAGCTTAAATTGGTTTTAATAATAATTATGGAATCGGTTAATATAAAGTAAATTTTATTTTTATTTTAACCACTTGCGTACAACAATAAAATAAATGTAAAATAATTAAATGTTAATTGCTATGAAACGAATGTAACGTAAATGTTGAAGATAGTGACTGCGTCCGCCTATATTGTCGGAGGGTGACTAAAACGATTTAGGAATCGCCACGTTTATAAAACTAAAAAGTTTTGGAGCTCAGTGATGATATAATAAGGTCATAGCTTCGACATATATGATACATTTATAATGTATATTCTAGTATGAAAACTAACTTTAGCAAAAAAATTAACATGCAGGCGCTGTCAATACCTACACTTTGTGATAGGACACGCGTAGCACATATTTACAGAATTATACAACCTTTTCTCGCTTCGTAGCGGTTCCGTAGGCCTTCTGTAGCAAGGAGCTTTAATCATACTTTATAAAGCTAGTTGACCACTCCTTTAAAGTTTGTTTATATTTACCTATTTTACATTCAAGATACAACACGAACCGTGTATATGATACAAAAGTACCATTAAAAAGCATTTTTGGTCAACCTAGGATATGATTGCTTGGCTCCATTTCAGATACATGTAATATCATGTATAATAATGATTTTTTTTCTCTATTTGATTTTTGTTTAATTTTTTGTATTGATTGTATTATTTTTAACTTTTTAGTTTATAATTTATTTATAACAGCTTGCCAACGCTCGGCACATGATACTTTGGTACAAGAAAAATAAAATACAATTTTCATTGTGACAAGCGCTTAAAGGCAATCAGCAGAATAGAGATAATTAAAAGAAATTAAACAAAACAATAATATAATTTATATAAAAACTAAATACGATTTTATAGTGTGAGAGGAGCAATTATGGATATCCAGACTAAGGAAGGAATATACAAAATATATTAAAACTTAGATATAAGGAATTTAAAGAAATTGGTACTGTGGTGTAGCCCTTCAGACAAGCTTAAGATGTTTTCTGTACTTTTAGTTGTTTGATAATCTATAAATAATAATAAATAAATATATATGAATGTCAAAACTCTCAATACTAAACAACCATTATTGCCTTTAACTAAATACACAGAATATATTATTTACTCTAGAGTCTCCACGTCGAAACTTAACACTAAATATTGTTATCCTATACCAAAACCGTATTGGTTTCATAGTTCGCGGTAAATCTAGTCACTGAATCTTAGCCTTGGAAGACCTATAGAGTGTCAGACACGATAATAGATTTACCATGTTTTAACTATTCCAGTAGTCATTTTATAAGGGAATCCTAAAAAGTATTTCCGACACGAGAGGAGTTGCGAACAGCTTAAACAATGAAGAGAAATTGAAACACAAATTATATTTGCTCTGTGGATTTTTATGCAAAGTTTTAGCGTATATTTAAATTGTGTTTCTTGTCTTTTGAGATGGAGAGATCGTGTCCCCCAAAGGGCTATTTGTAAAAGATCGTAGCTATTTCACGCCTCATTATTCTTTTTAATCACTTCGAAAGGTTTACTTTTAAAAAAGATAGATAAACTTTTATTTGAAGAAGAAAAGAAATTACGCTCTCTTAATTTTTATTACAATTTATTAAAGGTCCATCATGGGTGTACACTGAATAATGGCTAAGTTACATAAAACAATAGTTTTTTTAGTTAACACGTACAAATCCTCCTACGCGGTTTGGAAGTCTGTTAAAACAAAAGACTGCTGTTATGTTTTTTTTATATCTGAAAATAATATTTGAATAACATTCGTCATTCGAATTTCGGTAAGTAAAAAAATAATTATAATATCAGCAATAATAATAATAGCCTGTAATTCAGATCCATTTACATTTAAACACGTTTCTATTTCAATCTTCTTTTACGTAGTGTATCTGTGTGCCCTTTTTTGGCAAAGGGCTCCCAACAAATCCCACTTTTCCTCTCTGCAATGTACCCTGCTGTTTCTTTAATTTGGTCTATCCACCTTCTAAATTGTCTTATTTTTTTGTTTGCTGTACCTTGGCCACCAGTTTAGTACTTTTTTGCTCAACTTTTTTGTCATCGGCAATAATACTAAGAAGTTTTCCTTAATAATTTTACATGAAGCGCCTGATTTAAATAAATGGTGTGTTCTAATTTACTTTTTTATTTATTTATTTCCCACATTATTACTTAACAGTTACTACCAACTTATACGAATAGAACTACACAATAAAAAATATATTTAACAAACGCCTTAATTTCTCTTCTAATTAATTTGTTAGTATAATTTTTAGTAGTAAATGTATATTAGTAGGTATCTATCAAAACCCGAGTTACCCGATTATAGGCTTCTTCCGCTGCTTGAAGTCTTAGTGATTCCCATATGCTCATTTGTGTTTTTTTATCCTTTCGATGATCTATAAATGGATTATTTCCTCTATACATTCTGTTTCTCCCCTGGTCTATCAGAGACTGTTCGGTTTTCTGGAATGAAAACTTTTTAGGTTTTTCTGTGACTTTTCTCTATATAAACCGTAAAAGAAACAAATAGTTTGGTCTAAAAAATGAAAATTTAGGGTTGGTGTTCCCACCTTTCACTACACTTACATAATAGTAGTACAAGAAGCAGTTTATCTTCATCGAAATCCATCTTGTAAATGAACTCGCATCAGTATTATTTTGCGGTCGAACACAACTGCTCCAAGCAGTCGTAGTCGACTGCATTATGCGGTCGTGTTGCAGTCGTGTACGACTTCAACGCGACCGCTCTACAGCAGTCGGTCTTGACTGCAATAGATGTCGTCCGTTTCTCAGACTTACTGAATATGCATAAAAAATTTCATGAGAATCGGTTAAGCCGTTTCTGAGGAGTATGGGAACGAACATTGTGACACAAGAATTTTATATATAAAAATAAAAGGTTTATTATTGAAATTGATTAAAAAAAGTATTTACTTCGTATACGGGAGACGTATATAAACGGAGGTCAACATAATAACGGTCATTATCCAATCCCATAGTCAATCTGGATAATTCCCACATTAACCAGATTGATGGTGCTTTACCCGGAAACGGAGGACCCACATTTATCTAAATGGTTCATGTCATTTTGACTGCCAAAGAAAGGTGTACTTATCCCGAAACTAATTGTCTCTATGACATGATTAACTTAACCTTTTCAGAAGGTTTTATTTTATCTCTCTTAACCTTTCTTTTATTATAAAGATATCTGGAAAGTGTGTTCCGGTGAGTCATAAATGTCGGTAGAAATCAATAAATAATTCAGTGGTGATACTACCTTTTTAGGTCTGGGCTTCAGATATCTGTCAATCTAATCAAATAGGCAAGTAAGTAATCAGCCTCCTGTGAGCACATGCCGCCAAATTTTTTGGTATGAGGCGATTCGGTTTCTTCATCTCTGGTTGCACCAATGGATTATTCTATCTCTTGGACCTGAAAATCTATAACGTGTTTTAGGAACGGAAGTTGTAACACCAATATTAGCTAATTATAGAAAAAAGAACCAGGAAATATAACCATGATTGCGTGTTGTTCCTACGAGACTGTAAGTGCGTGCTCCTATTTCACCATGCCTCCTGCTGATAGAGGACAAATCTTTGATTTTTATATTTTATTTTAATATTAATTACTTAAAAATGTCATGTGGAACATAGTGTAATGGTTGCAGGTCCTTACAAACATTTTAAACTTGAAGTGGCGGAGAGTTTATTGCAAGTAATTGTTCTCGTTCGTTCTACGCCCTTGATTTGTGAACTAGCAGTAAATGTAAAATTAGAAGCATTTAATATGTACATTACTTTACCTTCATAAGTGTACATTGTGTTACCTAAATGAATAAATGATTTTGAAATTGAATTTCACTGTCCAGAAATCTTACGCCACTACCAGAGGCTGTAGCACCACTGGTTGTTTTCAAACCAACACAGACACACAATTAAAAAAAAAAGAATAACAGATTTAGATATCTGAGGCTACGACTAAGACATCGCTTTTTATAAAATACTCGCATATTTTATATAAAGATAAAATACATCAGATATTGTCTATGTGCGTTGTAATTCGAGTAACAGGCAGTCGCTCAGATCCATACAATGGATGAAATTATTTCATCGCCTCATGGTTCATTCCGTGCGATTGCTAGCTATGGCTGTGTTAATTTTCTACGTTAGGCATTTTATACTACAGCGTTTAAAACAACGTTCTTAGTAAGAGTGTAGCGTTTTCCCTTTTAAGAGTAAAATAGACTTTGTGACTTGCTACTTAAATAAAAATAAATCAGTGGTGCTACTACCTCTATAGGCCTCAGATTTATGTGTCTGTTTCATGATCATTTCTCAATCTAATAGGCAAGTAGGTGATCAGCCTTCTGTGGCTGACACACATCGTCGGTTTTTGGGTCTAATGCAAGCCGGTTACCTCACGATGTCTTCCTTTACCGTTTGAGCGAATGTTAAATGCGCGCATAGAAAGTCCATTGGTCCACAGCCAGGGATCGAACCTACGTTCTCATGGATAATAGTCGCACGCTCAAGCCACTGGACCAACACTGCTCTGACTTGTACATATCAGGTGAATGTTCATACTCATGAACGGGTGCTACATGTGGTGATTGGTCGTACTTGAATTCGGTGATGTTAGTTATTTCACGAGAATGTAAGTGCGTTCTCCTATTTCACCATGCCCACTGCTGATAGAGAAAAAATCTTTGTTTTTTATTTTATTATTATTAACTTTTAATTACTTAAAGATGTCATGTGGAACATAGTGTAATGGTTGCTTAACAAACATTTTTTAAAACAAAAAACTTTAAAGTGGCGGAGAGTTTATTGCTTCTAGTCCGTTCGACGACGACATTTACTGCTAATTCTCAAATCATCCTTGATTTATTATATATATTAGAAGCATTTGGCATTTAATATGTATTTCTCCATTGACGTTCATAAGTGTACATTGTGTTACCTAAATGAATAAATGAATTTTGAATTTTAAAATCCAAACACGATAGATTAGATCATGTAATTGTGACCCCAAAAAAAGAGTTAAATATATATGATAAAATTTTATATTCGTTTTGAAGAATAATAAACCGTATAAATCAGTGTTGATTTCACCTTGGAATATTAAGATACTGCAAAATAACGAACAACTTCCAGTCTCAAGGAAAACTTATTCGAGTCTGCCCTGAGAAGTAGTGCGAACTTCATGCGAATAATGTTTACGGGGAACGTACAACCGCGTATATTGTTCCGTTGTTGTTATTAAATTCTTATTAATTGTTTACCTTTAAAAACTCTCTACACAAAACAGCAGAGAATTACAAGAATGTTTCTAGGATAACATGGTATGTGATTGCTTGGCACAATAGAGGCGTGGTATTTTGATGTTATAACATTTTGATCTGTTTGCTATATCTGTGTTTTTCTTTTTTTATTAAGTGTGTTAATTTTTTCCTTACGTTAAGTAATTGATGATATACTTCAGACACCAAGGTCAAACCTTTTGGGCCTGTAGCTAAAGTTTTTTTATTAAATGAAGAAAATTAAGCGTACGACGAATAGTTTATAAAAAGCCTTAAAGTTAAACTGTCTGAGAATAAATTGTCTGGTAAGTGAAACATAGCAGTGCTGCGATGTAATAAATTGTCACAAAGATTTGAATGTTCCGACATAATTAAACAAGGTAATATATTTCACAATTATTAAAAAATATGACGTAATTTTTTACTGTCTCTATTTTTTACTTAGAAAATATTTAACAATCCCTATATATATACAAATTCAGCTGGGTTTAATTGTTGGCAGCCATATTTAGACATTCATTTTCGCGTAGAACAACTCCTACTACTCATATAAAGGAATCATACATTATAGTTATCATTGTGGATTTTCCCTTTCTCTCAATTTATTCACTGAAATATATTCCTCCAAAGGCATGAGATTTCAGATGACAAGATAGGGTATGCCATAGACTGCCAGTTCCGCCTTCAGGGCTCATATATATTCTTTATGTATGGTCTGTATTCTTTGAAAAAAAATATGTTTACGTTCAAAAATTATTATTCTTTTTTATTTTGTTGTAGTACTAAACAGTGTCGAGGAGGAGTAAAACGAAGATTTATAAAGACGTCATGAATTCACGCCATTTTAAATTATTCATTAATCACATTCATAGCGTTAGCCTTCAATTTTAACAATGACAAGTAGGCGATCGCCCTAACCCACATTATTTCGCCGGGAAATTTGGCGGCAATATGTTTTAATATAACCATTATTAATATAGTTAAGAATACATAGTAAATCATACAATGTATGAATAAGAGTTAATTTTTCATTACCATTAACGTATACAGTCTCATTTCTCATTTAGTTAAGACAAAGCTTTAAAATAAGTCTGTTGTAACAGTGGAGAAACCTCACCAGGATTCGAGACAGATTAAAAATGAAACCACAGTAAATGTAAAAAGTGGAAACTCCGCGGAGATTATGAGAATTTCTAAACGGCTTCCTGCCGACTTTCTTATTCCACTTGTCCATAATTCTAATTAAATCCTAAATTAAATTCGGGCTTAACTTTTTGTTTTATAGCCATTTTCGAGAACCACAATTAGTGTCGCCTTTTCGGTTGACAATGCTTTGACTTTTACATTTTATATTGTTTATTTAAACCTAAACATATCAATCAAATATACAGAGTTAACAACATTCCATTCAATAATCATAAATAGAAAATTACAACAAATTTAAAAAGTTTGGTTCCTGTGGCAGTGTACCTTTAAAGCTACCCATTTCCTCGCGGTATTGCGATACTAATTCGTTGAGCCAGGAAATCCCTAGCTCTGGGGTCACCAGTACTATCTACCGGGCGCCAATTTAAATTTAGCGCCTGTGCACTTGAACCCCACGTCGCAAGGGTCTCTATTCCAAAGGGAACAAAATACATAGTTATAACTAAATTTAAATTGAGCAATAATCACACAGCCCTGCGATTCTGTAACTCACTTACTTATTGTTTATTAGAATGCTAAATCATAAAATGACTGCTTCGCGACTGATTTGAGAGCGACCGCCGATGCGAAAACCGCTGGGCAGATGTCTATAATATTTAAAAAAGGTCTGCAATCACCAAACAGGCAATGAAAGACAGATATAAAATATATCTTAAAGCGATTGAGACTCTATATTATACAAGATAGTGACCCAATAAAATTTTGCTCTAATAAAAATTCAAATATCGTCCATGACAGTACGATTACTTAAACGTTTTGAACAGTAGAGCTATCATTGATTCCAATACAGTCGTGTAGAGAACTTGTTTACTATGAATTAATTTACATCATAAACTACAGTGCAATAAGTAAAATCTTTTAAAGTTACTAGACAAAGCATGTTTTGAACAAATACTCTTGACTATTACGAAACGAAAACATACGGATGTATTGTTATAGTTTATCTTATTATAAATAGACTTTATTCGAAAAAAATATAAGTGGCGCTACAACCTTTTTAGGTCTGGGCCTCAGATTTCTGTATCTGTTTCATGATCATTTGTCAATCTCAATAGGTAAAAAGATGATCAGCCTCCTGTGTCTGATACACGCCGTGGACTTTTTGGGTCTAAAACAAGCCGGTTTCCTCACGATGCTTTCCTTCATCGTTTGAGTGAGTGTTAAATTCCCAAAAAGGAAGAAAGTACATTGGTGCACAGCCGGGGATCGATCCTACGACCTCAGGGATGAGAGTCGCACGTTTACCCCACTAGGCCAAAATCGCTCGGAATTCGAAAAAAATAACGAATAAATAAAAGCAAAAAAGCAAGTCCTTATAAAACTTATAAACACTTTTGTTAGGGAGTATGCCAATTCGCGTCGTCCATTAGAGCTCGCGTTAGGTCCCCTAATTCAATTCCATAAAAGACGTCCGGAAACAAGAGTATGTCCACTTTAGAATATTATATTCAACTATTATACTGTCGTATAAAGTGTAAAATAAAGTTTATAAACATAAAGTTTAAGATATCTTTATGCTCCTTATTTATTTATTTTGCTAATAAGTTGCGGTACTTAAAGTTTAAAATATTGTTTATAATTTCTCGTACGTGTGTTAGCCTTGGACTGCACCTCGCCTTGAATACTGAGGTACGGCTTTTAGTATTAAATACAACATCAAATAATTTAAGAGATGGAAATCATTGGTCATGGTCATTTAACCTTATAAAAACACTGTATAGAAAAACATAATTTCGCTTAATTCGTTTGTGTGATTACTGAATTATGTTGAAAGTAATGTGTTTTGGTTTTATTTTACTATATTTTATTATAGGCTTTTATTTTAGATACTTTTGCAGTTAAACACATTTATAATCTACCTCATTCTTTTTAGGCATCTGTGTGCCCTTTTTGGGCAAAGGCCTTCTCGAAATCTCGCCATTCCATGCCGTTTTCTGTCACGTACCACCTGCTGTTTCCTTAATTTGGTCTATCCACCTTCTAAATTGTTTTCCTGTTTCGTTTATTGTACCTGGGGCACCAGTTTAGTACTTTCTTGCTCCTCTTTACTGCTCCTCTTGCCTTGGTATATATTTAGGTAATAGGAGGCACACGGGCAAGAAGCTCATCTGATGTTAAGTGATACCGCCACTAACATCAGATAAGAACACTAAGATCATTGTGTTAGTGTGGGCCGATAGACACTCACATTGCCAGAAGGCTCGCAACTGCGTTGCCGGCCTTTCAAGAATTGGCACGCTCTTTTCTTGAAAGACCCTAATTCGAATTGGTTCGGAAAAACTTAAGTGAGCTTAGGTTCCACTTAAGTTCTACTACCTAGTTGTTCTTCTTAAAGATTATTTTATTATTTTTTATTTTATCTACCTACACATCTGTAGCTTCGTATACTGCGCTTTAGTGGGCGCCCAAGTTTAACATACAGGTAGTATATAAGGTATATACAATATATCTTTTGGTTACTACAGATCTAAACTCAGGAGGGCCTCTCGACTTCTGAGAAGTACGCGAAAGATCAAAAAATTTAAATAACGTATTAAATCTCATTTATTTCGATACGGAATTCTCATAAAGTAAATAAAGAAATACACGCAGTGACTTTTCCAGTACTGTTCGATAACGTTAACTGAGTATCTTGTAATGATGTTAAAATGACTCTTCAAATTATATTGTTATAAAAACTATTGTCCTCACAGCCGATCGGTTCTAGTCTGACAGTCTGGCTTGATTTCAGGCTTCACTGCTTCTATTCATGAAAACTAAACAATAAAGCAAAAAAGAATTTCTTTCAGAATGTACTCTCACTCAGTTCTACGTTTCACGAACAAACATAATAACGTTAGACAAATTCAATTATACCGCTACGTTAGAGAAGACAGATTTCATTGGAAAATCAAAATAAAAGGAAGTAATCTATTTGAATAGGTAACCGAAATTTATATTATTTCCGGTGAAATGGTTAATTAATACTAGTTTCATCAAAATCGTTTACCACAAAATAACAGATACTAATGTGTGAGCTATTTATATTTTAATAACAACTGACTGAAATTTATTTCAAGTACTTGCGGTGTTATTACCGATTAAATGTAATTATATCAAAAACAAATTCAGTCTCGATAATAATAAATAATTAATTAACTAAATTTAAAAACACAGTATAGGGAAGACAAATTTGATGAATACTAAAACGAATTTTTTGTTGTATATATTAAAACTTCCTGTCTAACTGTTTATAGTTTGTATCTCAATCAAGTATTTTTTAATCATGAATTTAGTCTTAATAATTATAACATTATTGATTATACGCTCGAATTCACATCGATGCCAGACTACTTATCAAATTGCCTATTATGTGCGGTTCAAATGTCAAAGCTCAGTTCTCAGTGAATTCTTGTTTCATCAACATAGTAATTGGTAATTACAATTTTGTTCCAGATTCGTGGACCCATAATGGATGGCGTCAGAGCTAACACGGAATTCCGTGCAAAAGTTGACCCAATGAATATGGGCAAAACATAAATCAAAATGTACAACTCCATAAAATGGAGACACCAATATGCACAACGAATTCAACTTATACAGATTATAATCGAACATTAAACGAAACAAATTTTACATTATATGGATTTGACTTTGACAGGAATGACAGTACTACTTCGAATTCGACGGAATCTGTTTATAATCTATGGGCACTGTCACTCATAGTGTTTCCCCTTCTGACTCTGTTTGGAAATGTGCTGGTGATTTTAAGTGTGGCTAGGGAAAAGAGTTTACAAACAGCTACAAATTACTTTATCGTCAGTTTGGCGGTAGCCGATTTGCTGGTGGCGGTGGTTGTGATGCCTTTTGGAGTTTATTATTTGGTAAGTGAGATTTATCGTATTTTTTATCATGTATTGCCTTAACATCTTATTGCAAATACCTCCAAAGTAAGATAAGTTTAAAACTTGTTTCGTAGTCAGCTTAATTATGATTTTATCGCCATCGTTCTCATTGCTAATGCCCGCCCCGCTGATAAGACCGCGATGAGACGTACCTACTTAGTGATAATCCACTTCGCCAACCAAATTTGTGTTGTCTAATAACGATAAACTATGTATAATTATGAATCAAATGACTTAAACATGCAAGTTTCCTGGCGACATTATACATTATGAAACATCTTTAAAGAAAAACATGTTCGCACAGCCGAGTTTTACTAGGCTGAACTTGCCTGTTCTCAAATAATAAAAAGGCATTTATGGCCTATGAATTTTTATTTCAGGAGCAACAATGGCCTATTATTTATAGATTTATTAATATTTAGCCCGTGATCGTCAGTGAGTTCAGTCACGTAGTAATACTATCGGAATATTTTTATCCATAAAAACAAACGCGCCGATTTAAATCACCTCGCTATTTTGATGATTTTTAAATAAATCTGTAACTTAATAATACTTGTTGTTATAATACGATGTTGTTACGTGAGAATAATTAAGAGGGGATTATAATAAGACGATAATGATCTTTGAAAGCCTAAGTAAGGTAGGTTTTGTACTTTGTACGTTATGGGAATTTTTGAGAAGTAATGGGAATGTCAATCGCACGGAACGCGTCTCGACAATTATTTTCATGTGAACTGAAGCGGGTTCTCAAAATCGTTGGCGAGATTACTTTCGCGCTGTCATTAAAACGAATAAACGAAACTGTATGAATATTAAAATACACGGTTAAATCATTTTAACAATAACAACCTTATTTATATTTTATTTATAGTTCGTATTTTAATATCAACCTTATTTGCCCAAAAATCATCTTGTCACTTACGGATTAAAGCGAAAAGTATCGGCAATTCGATCATACCGTTCTTCATTAGACGTTTAACGATATAATGGGGATTATTCATGCGTTTTATCCCATAACTACCAAAAGCGAACCTTTCCTTTTTTTATTCGATTGATTAACATAGCTATACACTTACTTTCTATTTGCTGCCGTAGCGATAAATGAGATAAAAAAAATTCAGTGGCGCTACAACCTCCTTAGGTCTTGGCCTCAGATTTCTGAATCTGTTTCATGATCATTTTTAAATGTAATAGGCAAGTAGGTGATCAGCCGTGACACACGCCGTCCACGTTTTGGGTTTAAGACATGTCGGTTTTCTCACTATGTTTTCCTTCACCGTTCGAGCAAATGTTAAATGCGCACATAGAAATAAAGTCCATTGGTGCACAGCTGAGGATCGAACCTACGACCTCAGGTCGCATGCTCAAGCCGCTCACTGCTCAAAATGATAAATGAGATATGAAATGTTTAAATTGCAACAGAGGATCAACATTACGAAGGAGATGACTTAGATTCAATTGTTCATTGGCTGCAGATCTATGAAATAGCCTATAATAATATAATCTACAGTAAATATAATCGTATATATCTGAATAATATATGTATACGATTGTGTACCGTGTGAAGTAAGTTCACAAGTGAACTCAATAATGGACATTTTAATGAAGACACTTATTTTCTCCATATATCCAGTGGAATCTAACCAGCAATGTGTCCAGCAGAACGATGTTTACTATCATGCCATGACACACAAATAGAATTGGTTAATTAGGAAATAAATATCGAAATCGCTTTGAGAGGGCTGTCAACGTTGATCGATTTAATTAGTCCGAAATACCCGCTGTTAGTCTAAATATATCATCACATACATACAAATTTAATTTCCATTATTTTTTTTTCTTTTTATCGATATACTCGTGGTTGAGGGTCGTTCAAACAACACATCTAATACTAAAACAAGCATTATAATTTCATAACACAGGCTTCAGTTACACATATATACATAAATACACACCCACACCCTTACACGCCTTCTTTCTCTCTGATAATATTATTGTTAAGTCTGCAAACGTTATAATTCGATTTGATTGCGATTCGTTAAAAAAATATTTTGTACTATAGTTAATTAAAATTTCTAAAGAAATAATGTATACTATAATATATTCAAAAAACATAACTAAAACTATAGAAGGTTTCTTTCCACAACACCTCAACGTGGAAAGAGAAGAGCGCGATTACATAGAGTAATACTCGTATAGTTGTAATTGCATAATTTATGTTAGCTAGTTGCAAATACTCGCATTTCCATACAATATTTCCACAAAATGGAAATCCCAATATTGCTTCTAGTGCTCGTAACATAAGCTACGTAAAGTGAAAAGCCGTAAGGATATAGAGTCTCACACATAATCCAAAGTACTTAAAGATACCTTGAATATTCTCTAAGTAGGAAGTATATTCTAAAATTCGTATCAAGCCGAAAATATGTCAAAGTCAAAACATATTGCATTAAACTATATATACAAATATATATTAAAATTAATTATTTCAATTAGGCCTTTTGAAAGTCAAAATAACAAGTTAAAAATATTAAAAAAGAAAAAGACTAGTTGCCTCTTCCAAACGGTAGTTTCATATAGTAATGGGTATGAAACTCATAAAAACATTTTGATAACTATACGTATTCTTATGTAGATACATGGTGCTCACATATTTACAAATATTGCAACTATAATTATGAACCTATTAATTACAACAGACACTTTGTTACTCAAGTAACTATGAAAAAGTATAATTTGTATTACACGTTATATTGATTTGCGTGTTGTTCCCACGAGAATGTAAGTGCGTGCTCCGATGTCACCATGCCTACTGCTGATAGAGGATAATCTTTAATTTTTTTATATTAACTATTACTTAATTACTTAAATGTCATGTGGAACATGGTGTAACGGTTACAGCTCCTTACAAGCATTTTGTAAAACAAAAAATTTGGCGATTAAAAAGAGTGGCGGAGAGTTTATTGCCAGTTCCTCTCGTCCGTTTTACGCCCTTGATTTGAGAACTGGCAGTAAATGTAAAATTAGAGGCATTTAATATGTATTTCTTTATTGACGAACTGTAAATTGTTTTAAATCGATTAATCGATTAATTATCATTGTTACCTAACTGAATAAATGATTTTGAAATTTGAATTTGATTAAGACAGTCAAAGATTAATGTTATTAACCAAACCGATGACTTAACGTTTTAGTTTGCAATCGAACGATGCTGTTTTGTCTCTTGTAATGTTTTGCCTAAGCTTATGAGCTCCAAATGTTTGTAACTTTGTTTTTCAAACGCTTTCCGTAGCTTGACCTGTTTGTGTCAAATATAGTGATTGAAATTTGACCCTCTTCCTGTTGACGGATTTGGTGTTTGGATTTGGATTTTTCTTTTCACTACCCATTCGATATGGGTATCAAATAAAAGATCTTGACAAGTTGAATAGATTACAATTTGAAAAAAAATCCAAGATGGCCGCCATCAAAATGGTGATTTTTTTTTTTCACTACCAACATTTTATACCCAAATTGAAAGCAATTTGGATATAAAATCAAAAAGCTTTGACAAATTTAAAATGTGTTTTGTTTAAAACTTATAGGTGTTTCTTTAAAATTTGGTTACGTGGTGTAGTCCAACAATACTCCCAAAGTACAGCGGCGAGCAACCATAGAAACAATTAATCTACAAAAGTCCTTTCGAATTATGGCTCGTCCCTATTGGTGGTAGATTGTACCAAATTGTCAGGAAAAAACCTTGTAATAAAACCGTTTTTTTTTTGTAATTCAAAATCCGTTATTCCAAGAAACTTAAGTAGGCCTAACGAGAAGAAAACTATTAATAATTTGTGTGTATAAATAAAAATTTTCTTTGTTTTCACACTACAATTGAGTAAGTTCCTGCTTATAGGAACCTGACCCTCACACTTGGCCTACTTTTCATTTCAATATCAGTTACTATCAAAAGCATTCTTCGTACAATAAAATTCCTGTTTCTTTTCAAATAAAATTCCACTTTGCGTGGTTTCTCGGCATGGCAATATCATATCTATTTACCACAAACTCAATGTTTAGTAACGTTATTTTTATTTATTAAAAAAAAATACGTAACCTCAACCTCATCAGAGATATAAATATTGCAAAACGGCTAAACAGATTTTTATAAAGTAATGTATAGGTATTACAATATATCTTTAAAGTCCATAATTACTATATACGGCACCTCCTATTCTCGTAATATGCTATATGATGGAAATATATTCCCTAGCTGTGCTGTCTTTGTGGGCTTATGTGGTAGACCATGCCATACGAAAACCAGATTACTTAATATTCTGTTTCGTGTGGTATTTCTGTTTGACTTTACTTATATGTACTTTGAGAGCTTATTCAAATACCCGTTTGGCCTCTGGAAAGCATTAAACATTTAAAAAACACATGTAGGCACTGCTAACTGAAAATATGAAACAGAATATGTTTTAATTAAAATTGTTTATTTTGTATAAAATACACAATATTGCATGTTTGAACTGTACGTGTGTTAATAAAGTTGTTTTTGATAAACCGTCCAATTTATTCACAATACTGAGAATCTTTCTCTAATAATATTCTGAGAGATCTGTACCAATTAAATGTTTCGAACATTTTTATTCTAGAATCTGCTTTATCCAATTACTTAAAGACATCATTATTTTTCTTATGTAAATTATCTATTATACACAGCCCCGCTTTACCTGTAAATGCCATAATTTAAAATTATCGTTTGTTTTGTATGCTAAAACTTTTCTTATTATTATACATACAATTTCTGAGAGATTTTTTAGCAAAATGACCATAACTTTGACATCGTTTTTTGTTTGGTTTTTATAATTTATTATCTCTTCGAGTATGTTATGTTTGTCTATACGAGGAGGTGCTATCAGTGTGCCAAACGTTGGAGAGCTTTTTATCAATAAATAAACTTCTGTCAATCTTAATAATACTATGTATGGTCGTCAAAAAGGCCTGCCATCGGAAAATTTAAATTCCTTATCGCGTTTTTCACCTACTTGTTTTAACTAAACTTGGCAACAATTCACACGAAGCTTGATCATTTAACGCTTGACAAATGGTAACCATTTAAATACCATAAAAATGGTTTTATTTTACGTCATATGAAGTTTTAGATTGCATGAATAGAAAAGAATTTTCAGCTTTCTCACAACTCAATCTTATCTAACCTTGAAATTTTTATACATTTTTGAAATGTCTAGAAATTTTACGTAAGTCTTAATAAATGCTGCCTCAAGGCACGAAATTTTTTATTAAAAACTGCTTTGGACTTCTTTTGTTTTTTCTACATAAAGAATAATGGCTACAGATAATCCTTATCCCCAGCCTTTTCCGAAATGATTCTAACGCTAAGCTGTTTTTACTTAATACAAATTATATTAAAAGTTAGTTCTTGGTGCTAAAATGACGTAAAGGTAAAGGCCGGCGACGCACCCAATAAAATTGGTCTCCATGGACTGTGAGACTGCCCTTGTTTGGCGTCTCGTAGGCACGTTTTCCTCCTATCCTTTAAAAAAGCTCCTCAACATCCGACTTGATTGTGCTTTTTACCAAAGCATACAAATAAATACATATTACGTCTACATATTCACTCGCTTCATTAAAAATTAATTTCGTCAATACAAGTCTTCAAATAACTATAATCTGAGGAAGCAAAAACACTATCATATTTTTAAGCAGTTTACGACAAACGAAAATCATTTTTTGAAGAATGGCTAAAACTTAATTTAATTTTAAACTTCACGAACATATTTTACTTCATTAAGTTTTAGTTAATTACAGTAATTTTTCTTTGGTTTCAAAAAACTTCCGGGAAAGTTGTCAAGGTCACCGTCAGACCTTACCTAAAACATGAAAGTTCAATTAGGGCCGAGATTTCTTAAAGAATGTATTCTACGGCCTTGGTTCTCTATTATACTCGGAGTAGGTTCATATTTATTACTCGACGCCTTTTATTTCTGCCTTATATGGACGTGAGAATTTATTTGTCTGCCTGGCCAGCCTTGGAGTATGAAAACAAGGGATTTAGGAAGGATTTATTTTTTACTGTTATAAGCTCTATCTGTAGCTCTATCCATTCTTATACAGTAATGAATAAAAATAAAATAAATCAGCGCTACAACCTTTTTTAGATCTGGGCCTCAGATTTCTGTATCTGTTTCGTGATCATTTGTCTATTTAATAGGAAACCTCTTGTGTCTGACACACGCTGACGACTTTTTGGGTCTAAGGCAAGCCTTGACAGAATGCGTTCTGCAAATTACGTCAAAGAGGATGCAAGGCTGGACCGATATGAATGATTTTTTTGTATGCGCTTGGGCAACGCCCTGATGGTTCACAAATCAGCCCAGCATATGGCGCTGCAGTCGGTACTATCAAACTTTGTTTAATATACAAATCGCTTGAAATATCATGCAGGACAACGTCTGTCGGGTCCGCTAGTATAAAATAAATTTGTTCGAAATTGACACAGGGACGTATATTGATATGGGTAATCTGTCTCGCCAGGAATCGGTAGATATCCTCACTGTTTATACGGAAAATTAATCCTCCTTTGATTTTAAGAGTCTGCCATAGTAGGTGGGTCAAAAAAATATATGTAAAGAAATCTATAGGCTTTCTTTTAATTTCATTGTTGAATTAATGCTGTGTCAGCCAGACATGAAAAGTCTCTTTTCATTTCCTTAATCCATATTTAAATTAATACGTTTCAATAGCTATATTTAAAAGAGGGAAAATAAAGATAGCTAAAATCGTACAATTGGAATATTAACTTTAGTTGTTGTTTGTAAGGCCGTATTGATAGAAAACATACTTTATAGTTGTATTGAGCTAACCCAATTTTGAACCATAGGGAAAACAGTGGGCATCGCAACCCAAGTTCACCTAGCTAAGACTTAATTCAGCGAGCAGGTGGCTTTTAAAGTATCTCAGTGTGGTTTATTACTGAAATTTAGATCGAAATAAGTGTCATTATGAAATTTTATTCGCGAAATCAAAGTCTGTGCGTGATGCGACGTTCGCTCTATCTCACTCTCTCTCTCGTACTTTCTCACTTGCTTGCTCCCTACTCTCGCTCCATGGCTATTTGCTTCATGCTACGTTCGCCTTTTCTCAGTCTCTCTCAATCGCTCTCTCCCTTTGCAACGCTGCACATCTTCGTGACGCTAATATTATTAATATTGCGTTTCATCCGTAAAAAATTACCCTCATGCGCCTAAAGAAGTTTCACTTCAAAAAATTAATTTCACATATTATTTACAACTTTATATTTGAAACTGTAGGCACGCTTAAATAGAGATAACAGAAGATTTATTGATCTCTTACATAAAAACTTGGATACTGTTTGCCTTTATTAATAAATTATACGCAAATATGTATTGTAATCTTTATATATTCTTCTATCACGCTCATAGACATCTCAATAATAAAGGCAAAACCATATTAAACTGATTAAAATATACAGTGTTTTAAGTTGTAACATTACTTTTAGAGCTTATACAGCCCTAATTCTCCATACTAAATGAAAAACGTATTTTCTTTCACATGAAATTTTGTACGTAAAATTAACCTTCAAACAGCTGAAACGGGTATAAATAAAGTATGAAAGGGCATCAGATTAATTTCGCGAGAGTGCGGACAAAGCCAGGCGTCGTTCAAGCTTTTAGTGTAATGAAGTGTGCACCAATTCGCTTTTAATCTTGATTCTGATATGTGTATTTCATCAGACATTTTCTAATTACAACTAGAGTCGTTGGGTATTTATTTTTGTACGCTTTACTATTTGTTATTAAACAAAAAAATACCGAGCCTGACTTGAACCTGTACTATTTTTAGTATTTGACAGAATTTTAATGACCTGATAATGTTTTTAATAGACCAACATCAGAGACTTAGCGCGATTCAAGACTCCCGTAAGTCAAACTTCGCTACGTTATGACGGATGGAAGTTAAACTTAGCGTTAATTTTCTGAGTCTTAGACTTAGAGTCCGCCAAGAAACAAGCGTATCCTCTTTTATACTACAAAAAAATGTTCTCACGACTGAGAGTTGACAGCCCACATGAGCCTAAACCGTGTGTTCAATATCCCAAAATAACAGGGAACACTTCACATTAGCAAGTAAAATCGTTATTAATACTATCATTGTATCCAGGTGAATGGAATATGGGGTCTACCATCCGTGGTATGTGACTGCTACATCGCGATGGATGTCACCTGTTCCACATCCAGCATCTTCAATCTTGTTGCCATCTCAGTTGACAGGTAATAAATGTTTCAAACTATCTCTAAGGTTACTGGTTCTATGAATAGCTACATATGGTCTACTATAAAAACCCATGCACGAGACCGCGAGTTTGGTAGCGCTTTTGCGGTAATCTCTTGATATACTTAAAAAGAAATCTGATAGTATTTAAAGAAAAAACTTTTTACCGGATTAAAGTTATGTATTATTATTTTTATAATATTTTTATAATTTTTATTATTGTATATAAATGTACAATTATTTAACATAATTTTAAATTTATCCGACGTTTCGCGTGCTTAACAGCGTGCGTGGTCACGGTGACTTTAAAATTATGTTAAGTAATTGTAAATTTATAATAAGACATAACTTTAATCCGGTAAAAAGTTTTTTCTTTAAATGTGTAAAGGTTATGTCAATCAAAGACAATACAATCTGATAGTAATAAAGTTTCTAAACTTAGACTTAAAATAAACATTAAAATTATCTACAATTCCGACTCAGATGGTATAATAAAACTGATTCTAAAGAATAAATCTCTTAAAACACATTTAGTAAGATATTTTCAACTGTAGAACTTTCACTACTTTTAATTTTTCCTACACACATATATGCCATAAACAAATCTTAATAAATTATTATCAAAATATATGCGTGTTTTCGAATAAAATAATTTAATTTCGTTAAAACGCCCACTCAAATAAAAAAACTTAAATTAAAAATGTATCACACGTTTCCTCAACAGTCGTTGTTTCTTTTAAATATTTTTTAAAGGACTCATACCTACGAAGTTGTTACAGCATTAGACACATTTTTACGCAATAAGTTAAAATGGAAATCCGGTTTTCTTAATTCAATAATAAATTAAAATTTATTTTCTCATCACCTACAATACAACTGACACCAAAAGGCACTGAAAGGTTATAAATATACATTTTTTTTGGGGTTGAATACATAATATTTACCTAATTTCTGGAATCGATTAAAATCGTTATACACATTGATTTTCATGGATTATTTTGGAAAATGTATGTCTTTATTTTTATTGAATGAAATAAAATATTTTTTAGAACATGGAACTGGCTTGATGACGGCTGAGTTGTGATAAACAGAAATCTCTCTTTCCACTTTTGTACACAAATGAAACTTATCATTTTATCTTAATCATTATCCTTAAACAAGAAATTAAATTCTCTGCCGTTCCGTTGTCATTTATCTCCAGTGATAAATATCTTGCTAAATTAAATCAGATATTAGCCAGCATAACATGACCCTCGCATTCATCTTGTTATTATTTATGTCTGGTTTTGTTATTATGGTTATTTGTTGGCCTGTGATATTTATGGTCTGTTTTTTATGTATTACATTACAAGCAATCTTTCGGTTTATAACTAACCGATTAACCTTAACTTTGTATTAAAATGATAAATGTTATTTTCTTCGCATTTTTCCTTACAATATCGAAACCGTTGAATTAATCATGCACGAGCATTGCGAATAAGCGACCTTTTTTGGAATAATAAGGAATACGTATTATAGTCACTAGATATATATAAAATATAGATTCCGTATTTAACCTCGTTCGCTGAATGAAATATTGTAAGAAAACCGACATGCCTTAGACCCAAAAGTCGGCGGCGTGTGTCAGGCAGAAGTATCACCTACTCGTCTATTGATCAACGAAAAGATCAACAGATATATGAGGCCTAGACCTATAAGGTTGTAGCGCCACTGGTTTCTTTTTTATTTCAATTCAATTGTTTTACTTTGATCCTTCTTTCTTGATACGTAGGTACTATAAGAAATCCTTACATTTGGTTTTTTATAGAACAGGGGGCAAACGGGCAGGACGCTCACCTGATGTTAAGTGATCCTGCCGCCCATGGACACTCACAATGCCAGAGTGCTCGCGTGTGCGTAGATGATAAGATTTATCAAATATTGATGTGTACATTTTTTAATACTTGGCGACATATTTAGCCCAACGCATTCTACATTTTGCTTTAAAAAAAATGACTAGTAAATAATGGAAAATTTCAAAATTTTTCAGATATATAGCAGTCACGCAACCAATAAAATACGCAAAACATAAAAGCAACCTCCGCGTGTGGCTGATGATCGGAGTCGCCTGGCTGGTGTCTGCTGCTATTGGCTCACCCGTGGTCTTGGGTCTCAACAACACACCAGATCGCAGTGAACACCAATGCCTTTTCAATAGTACAGACTACGTGATTTTCTCGTCACTCGGATCCTTCTACATACCGTGCATCATAATGATGTTCCTGTATTATAGGATTTTTAAGGTTAGTGGATATACCTTTGTAAACGGAATAATGTAATCTAATTATCTTAATACCTCTCTTCGTTTAGTTAAATACCCTATTGTTTAATTCTTCTCTTTATCACAACATAATCACAATTTGAATTATCTTAGGTAATAGTGTAATAAGACTGAGCTTTTGGAAGTTGGAATATTTTATGTAACGTTTCTGGCTTTTTAAGTTTCGTAGCTTAGATGTACAAGTAGATGCTTTATATTCCTACAAACCCGAAACAACTATCCGATCTTGAACCCCCATTATAAGGAGTTATTAATATATGTGGGTGAAATACTCTTAATGCGATATTCGAGAATATAGCTTTTATTACTTATCACATAATGAAGCAGTTTATATTGATTAGACAGAAATAAGAAATAAGGCCAATTCTTATTTTATGTCTTTACATTCCCTTTTTGTTATATATTAAGAAAAAATTTAATCCCTAACACCCATCCGCGGATTTAATATAAATATTACAATCAAATAAATTGAACTATATCCGAGTTAGCTCTGAGCAGACATTGATTTACCACAACCATTTTAACACTGAATTTGAATTATAACGAAATTTAATTTGAAATGCCCAAAGCTATTACCTAAATGAATTGTGAATGCATATCGTTATACCTGCCGATGACATACCACGATCGTTTGACAACATGTGGTTTGGATCTGTTTGAAACAAACCTAATTCTAGGCAATGTTCGTAATTTTCGTTGCGATATAGCCTGAAATTTATACTTTGTCAGATGTAGAATGGAATATTGTACTAGCTGTATCCAGTAGAACTACAAAATTTCAGGGGTATTGGCCTTGCATTAATGTTCATAAATATATTTTTTTATAAATTGAATCATTATTAACTCCACGTCGAGTCGAGCAAGGTGTTATGGTTACAAACTCCTTGTAAAACAAAATACTTGACGATTAAAATGAAAGGAGTACAGCCAGTATTTAACATCCGTTCTACACTCTAATTTGAGAATTGACAGTAAGATATTACTAAAAAAAAGGATATTCGAAAGGGTGCCAAGATTACCTACTAAATTATGATTATGATTTTTAATTGCGCATTAAAATAAACATCTACACTGTGGGTTCTCACGCAAAATCCTCTTAGCCTACAGGTTTACACACTTTTATAATGCGTATTTAACATATATAACATTTAGAAGTATGTAAAGGATTTTATTTGGTATGTGAACCAAACACAATCAAACGCGTGATAAGCAGAGCAACACAAGGAAACAAAATCGAGCTGTATTTAGTAATAATTGTATCGTTTCTGTGATTATTGTGAGTGTATTAACTACTACGCACACACTATTCAATGTGTATATTAGGGTCATACAATTTTAAACTGGTATATTAAATGTTTACTGAGCCTGTGATTGAGAGACAAGTTTAAAGAACTCTCATATCTCTAATGGCAGATAAAAACAATTAAATATCTAAAAACGTGCACTCCGATGGGACACGATGATTCAAGGAAACATAGGGCAGTATCTTTTAACTTGAATTTTCATCTGTGTGACTTTTTAATCTATACTTAAAGACTTAAATTGTTAACGCTTATAATATCACTATCATTAAGGCTTGTCTAAGAATCTTGGTTGGTATCGGCGTACAAAACATGCGTAAACAAAATGTTACTATTATATATGAAAGAAGTTTCACTTCGTCAACAATGTTATAAAGGTACAAAAAGCGCTTTTGAAAACATCGTAAATCACGGATAAACAAATATTATTGCCACTCAATATTGAATGTATAAATAATTCCTTTGAGAAAGGTAACGCATGATTTGTGCCTGTCGTGTGCATTTTCTTTCGGCATGTGACCTACTTTCGATTATATAGGAGGAATATAAAATATTACAATAGCTTGGTTGGCTTTTTAAGTATAGCTGGTTGGCTAGATTAAACTGAAGTTTTTTAGTTGAAACTAACTAGTGTTAAACTAATTTTTTAAATAAATAAAGGCGAGGTTTGTAGTAATATCTTTGATTTAGTATTTCGCATTCATAGACTTGAAATTATTACTTTACTCAACTCGACGTTTCAAGTGGTTTACTGCAACAAGTAAACTATTCGAAAAGTGTTCCGTTGAAACCCCGACTACGTATGGTCTTTTCATCTATCTGCGAAATTAATACTTGCTTATATTTTACGTCTGTGAAAAAAAAACAGTATTTTCGTTTTTATAACTTATAAACGTACTTCACCATAAACATATTAAAAAAAATATTTTTACTAATAATTTTTTTGAAGTACAAAATTTATTATAGTTAATATTTCAATTAAGTTTATTATATAATTTTAAAAATGAAAACTGTGGGTAAGAATCAGGGTCGGGAATCACTGTCAAAATCCAACAACTTTTTAGTATTTGCCAGAATTTTTTATAAACATCTACATTACTATATCTTAGTATTACTTCAAATGTACCGTTAAACTAGTGAAATATCATGTCAGTTAGTAGCACCCTTTGTAATGGTTCGATTTGTATTCCTAAAACGCTTGCGCCTTTTTGTCAGCATTATTGGAACTCTTTCCGTACCTTAAATGGTAACCGGCGAAAACTATTCTGTTTAAATGTTTTTTATTATATGATTTGATTTTTTAAACGTTTTTAGTTGATCAACTTAATTCAATGCGTTTTGGATTCGTTACCCTTATTAGTTTCGGGTTATGGTAGTACATATATCAATTTGTATCCGACCAATTATTATCTATTCAGGTGTCAAGGTTTTACGTTTGTCTTATGTATTTCTCCTTAACTCATTATAAGATTAGTTTAAAAGGGGCTCGATTTATTTGGTTATTTTTATTAGCTATATATTTTTTATTGAAAGTGATTAATTGACAGCAACAATAAGAATATTTACTTTTAATATTTGGAGCACAGCCTTGCGATTCTGTAACTCATTTTATGATTTGGCATTCTGATAAGGTGGGAGCTTGTAGTTTATTGTTTATACTGAAACTAAATAATGATTTAGATAACAGTCTTGCAGGCACCGAAAGTTTACGGAAAATGCGTATAATATGAGTTAAAAAAGTTATAAGTTCTAAACCATAATTAAAAAATACAAGAAAACATGGCGTACTATACGATGAAGATTTATTAAAGCGATGACACTTGTTCCAATACGTAATACGTCTAAAGGCCTGTTTTTGTTACGTCCTTTTTAAATTATGTTAAAGGTCTGCAATATCTTTATATTCAGAAATAAGAAACGCAAATTCAGTAAATATTCTATCTTATTAACGTCCCACTTGACCTAAATAACTAATAAGTTCGATAAGCCTTTATCGTCTAACGAAATAAGGCAAGAAAATATAACCATTTATATGCCTACATTTGCCTAGATACAGACGAAATTACTCTTGCAACATTGAACTATGAACATTATTCTTTAACATGTTTGCTTGTTGTATAATTTTGCTTTTGAAATCAAAGGAACATTAAGTTCTTGTGATATGGGTCGACTGAAATAATTACCGATTTTTCAACAATTTAGAGACGTTTTCAGCAAGCTGAAATTTGCCTGGCCATTTCAGGAGAGAGTATATTACATATTAGAATAATGTAATTTGCATAAAGATACTCTCGTTTTCAGGAGACTGAAACATTGTTCAGACTGTTTTTTAGTGTACACGTGTATTTTTGTGGTACAGTTTTCAGGTAAGATAGTTTCAGGACTGTTTGAGTGAACTTTCTAGGTGTGAGACGAGGATGGAGCAATGTGCGAAAGAGATAAAGAGTACGTACGTTCTAGAATTGTCAGATAAGGATAGTACAACCGCTACTCAGTACCAATCCTGCCTAGAAAGTTCTCGGACATAGTTCAAGATTATTCCCTGGGATATATAAGCGAGCCGAAACGCGAGCAGTTAATCAGTTTCGAGTGCGATTCCAAGAGACTAACCTTGATGAGATAAAATGCGAATAGTGAAGACAAGTGATAAAGTACTGTGTGAAGTGAGTGTAGTTGAAAAAAGTTGTTACAGGATTTAGTGTCGTAATTAGTGTATTTCGGCACGTAATTTGTATTTTAGTGTAATTAAATTCCTCGTTGATTTATTTAAAAATAAACCCTTTAAGATATCTACGGCGTTTTCTATCTAATCCCCTAGGTCGTAACAATATTATTAATGTTCTGTTACACGAAAAACTACACCCTTAATTCATAAAACCTAAATCCGTCTTTTAAGAAACCTACTTTTTCGATTTCTGTCAAATTGTGATGAAAAAGGCAGATGAAGTTAAAACGGTGATATTAGATGGACTTATATTTTAATAATGCGGACTGCGGAAACTATTACGAAAGAAAGCCCTTAGGAAGAAGTAAATTGAATAGTTAATGTAAAATAAGTAACATTAAATATTAAATGGAAATTTAAACATAGCACCCAACTATGTTCTTATTATTTGGATCTAAATGAAAGCTCGAACGTACAAAGTTCGAATATTCATGTATGTTGACTTTATGTTCAATACATCAGGTTCATGTATTATTAAGTGTTAGATAGAAAGTAAGAGGCAAAAAAAAAACTTGAATTTTACCATGCCTTCATGATAAAACATTCATGATTTAAATCCACGATAAAAAAATAAAAACAATCAGTGGCACAGCCTTTTAGGATCAGACTTCTGTATCTGTTTCATTATCATTTGTCAATTTGTCTGGGTCTGACACACGCCGTCGACTTTTTGGGTCTAAGGTAGGCCGGTTTCCTCACGATGCTTTCCTTCACCGTTCGAGTGAATGTTAATTGTGCACATAAAAAGTCCATTGGTGCACAGCCGGGGATCGAACCTACGACCTCAGGGATGAGAGTCACACGCTGAAGCCATTAGGCCAACATTGCAAATAGCATAGATTAGTAATGAGAATGTTTGATCATAGCTAAATTATATCGTTCGTCATTATTTTAAGAAGTGATTGATATATTGTTAATTATAATGATGTTCATTCACAACGTTGCCATGAACGTTGACTCTAATTTACTAAAAAGACAACATTCTATCTAAATTCCTATATCTGTGAAATTCAGGCGTCTGTTGGGGTTTACTTAATAGCTTTAGAGAAATATCGACGATGTGCTGAACTTGCTTCATAAACATTTGCTTATGAACCGCCGGTGATTATGAATTTCTAGTTACCTATATTTGGTAGTAATTATTTAAGTTGATAAATGGTTACGTAGTTGATTATTCAAAGGGCACGCTGACGGAAAAAATGTGCTTTGCTATGAGCAAATAGTAGAAATACTATAAAGAAAATAAAAGAAAAAATACAAAATGCTCATCTCTGTCAACTGTCAAACATTTAATGTTCATTTCATGATGCCCATTAATGAACACGTGTCTGCAAGTGTCTGTATCGTTTTCTTCTCTTTCTTGGCGAAGCATTTGGCCCTCATTTTTCCAGCCCTGTTCGCTTTAAACATGGTAAATCTGGCTGTAGACGCTGCACTTCTGAACATATATGTATTCTATGTATTAAGTACAATAAGAAGTATAATTATATATCCATCTTCCATACTGCTCAAAGGCGTACAAAACCGTTACTTATTAGCATACCTAAACCTGCTATTACTTTCAGGCGATACGACAGCGCGCAAAGAAGCAACGCGTAGCTAAAACGACTTCGACACTCAGTTCGGCCGTATCAACAGGCGCAACGGCTGTCATAATTGAGAACGTTGCGCATGGGCATCGGTTTAATATACCAGAAGACAGAGCGACCAATACAGCCTCCGGTAGCAATGACGATGATGATGATAAGTAAGATCTTGCACTGCTTTCGTTTTCTTGGTTTTATACTTTCAAGCCGGGTGTTTGACTCCTAGGTATTTGTTCCGGTTTGAACTATATCTATGAGATTTGTTACTAAAATACATGAAATTGATTAGCAATTTTTGATTTGATTTGATTGACAGCTATACAATTTTCTTTAAAAAAATCTTTATTCTTTGTACGACCGACAAGTTTAAAACAATATAATATTTACATATCTAACTAGTCTAACTTCTGTACATAAAATATAGGTAATAATATAAATAAATCAGTGGCGCTACAACGTCTTTAGGTCTGGGCCTCTGATTTCTGAATCTGTTTCATGATAATTTTTCAATATAATAGGCAAGCAGGTGCTGATCACCTGGTGCATCCAGTGCCTGACACACGCCGTCGACTTTTTAGGTATAAGGCAAGCCGGTTTCTTCATGATGTTTTCTTTAACCATTCGAGCGATGTAAAAGCATAAAATATAATTAATTTCATTGTATGCTTGTATAGCTACGATAAAACAGAGATGGGTGAATATGTTGAGGAGTTGGCGAGAACTAGGTCGGCGCGGTTCATGCTAGCCGCTGTCGTCGAAGAGACTGGTCTGTAAGTAATAATTATAAATTACATTTAATATAAAATTTGTGTGCGATTTCTCAAGAGTCTATCGAAAATTATGTTTTTTATTTATTTTCTTCATATATTCAAAACCTGTGCGTTTCTTTACTTATAAAAACAATCAATAAAAAATAGCTAATCTAATTAATTGAAGTAATCAAAAGCAGAATACAACATGAAAGTCATCTCTTTCAGAATAATGGCCAATCTAGCATCACCAATACCAATGATAGATCCCAACACAAATAACGACTCTGGCTATGTTCCCTCCAATATGGACTTGGAGAAGGAACATTCACCCCCTCCTTCACCCCACCGTGAAGAGAAGAAAGAAGAAAGGCGAATTGATGTACCAAAGAAACCTGAGTTGAAGTAAGATATTTAACATTAAAAGTTTTCAAAAGCATTTGCGAACTGTTCCCTATTTTCTGGCTCCTGAAGGTCGTTTACAAATTATTCTTCTTTTACAGGAATTTATTACATGATATGTAGGCTCCTGTTGAGTACTTTATGAAAATGTTAGTTTAGACAATATTAATTCCAAAGAACCAATCTTAAATTAGTAGCATATGTAAAACTTTGCTGAGTTTTCCTAATACATACTTCATATATGCAAAGTCGTGGAGGAAGGATGCTGTACTGTTCCTCCAACCAGGATCCTCGACCAGTCTAACCACTGACTGGCTGACCCGAAAGCCCCAGTGACTAAGGTCGAGCAGTTGTGTATTAGGTGGACTGAAAAGTTCGTAGGCTAACATTGAAATCATTTTTTTTTATAAAGCTAGCAAAGCAAAAAGATTTTTTTTAAATTTTTAATAAAATATTATTTTCATAAAAGTGTGCAGCTACGGAAACGTGGTATGGTCATTGACCCCAGGCGAATGAACGAGACGTTAGCACATCACACGCTCGACCGGCTCCCGCCCCCCAGTTGCATCACACTATTTACTAACAAACGAAGCAAATGACAATTTCATCACACACAATTGTATGTTTTTGGTCAAAAATCAATGCTTTATTCACACAAGAAATTCGTTGTTAGTTTGCGTTTAATCAGAACATTACGAAAATCTCAAATAATTTCTTCTAGTATAAGAACTGTCAGTTCCATCAGCATGAAAAATGTACGACATCTGGCCACTTCAGACATAATATCCCCTAATTGGGCGTACAATCAGCGAGATAAGTGCTTTAAAATGTTTTCTGAGCTTTGAAATGGTAATCAGAGTTATTCGCCATCCCATCAGATTAAGTAGCTCTTGTAACCAAATACTAATTGCTTTACGTTTAATATAATCTTACCTAATGTTTTACAAAATATCATGAATTTAAAAGTAATACCTATATCTAACTGTAATTTCTTTTGTAAGTTTTTTCTGTAATAGGAGGCAAACGGAGGCTCATCTGATGTTAATTGATACCGCCGCCCATGGACTCTCACATTGCCAGAAGTGCGTTGCCGGCCTTTGAAAAATTGGTACGCTCTTTTCTTGAAGGAAGCCGAATTATTATATTTTTTACTGTATTTTATTTTCATAAAACGAAACTCATATATATTTAATTATTAGTATGTAGATGGTGCTGTGCGAACACAAAACGAAAGTTTTAATAATAAATATAATAAAAATAATGCATTTTAGTTACTAGACAAAAAAAATACAAACCTAAGCTTATCCTACTGTAATGAAAAGCAGTAAACAAAATTATTATTGCTGAATTTGTCAAAATATTATATTCACCCAGAGAGCAATAAACTACTACAAAAAATCTGTATAAAAAAATAATAAAAATTAGCCAACCAAAGAACCTTTAGATGATAATGCCCAATTTCAACCCTTGGCTTATAATTTACGGGTGAGAGAACAAACGGTTCATCATTATGTATATTTCTGATTTCAATATTATTAGCATAACAACGAAGTGTCATTTGTTCATCAATTACTTATGAATATTCATTACTTTTTAAATGCCTCAACTTGATTCGAACGAAAATTTGTATGGAAAACTTAAAACGAAATATTGGAGCGAAGAAATTAAATAAAAATAAATAAAAGTTAAAGCATTATCTGACATAACTATACCAAATCAAATATATAATATCTAGTACGTATATGATCTGAATAATAATAAAAAATCTGTGGTACCTTTTTAGGTCTGGGCCTCAGATTTCTGAATCTTTTTCATTATCAATTGTCAATCTAGCTTCCTGTGCCTGACACACGCCGTCGACTTTTTATGCCTAAGGTAACCCAGTTTCCTCATGATGTTTTCCTTACGTAGAAAAAAAGTCCATTGGTGCACAGTCGGTTATAGAACCTACGACATCAGGTATGAGAGTCGCACGCTGAAGCTACTAGGCCAACACTGCTCTATATGATACGAATATGTAAGTCAGTCAGTAGTGTAATAAATTCGCGTTTATTTGAGGTGTTGTCATAATGATTTAACGAATCTAATTATCTCTCAATGGAACTCCTGGAGGGTTAATATTCTAAACGTTTTTGATTACTTTCCCAAACTTATTTTAAATGTTTTTTATATAAATTTACAGAAAAAAGTTGAGCCGGATAAGCAACAGCTCGTTAATATCGACTCCACGTCGAAGGTTCAGAAGTGCAGCATCTGCAGCGAGATTTACCATCTTCAAAGCGAACAGGGCTGGAAAAATGAGAGCCAAATCCTTCGCCAAGAAAGAGAAGAAAGCTACTCAGACACTTGCTATTGTATTAGGTACGTGTTCATGGTTGAATGGTCATAATGATATCATTGAGAAGCGTATGTTTCCTCATGTTCATCTTGAGTTTGAGATAACGTCCAAGATATTCTTACAAATTGACCATGCATGTACTTATTATTCACGCAACGGCTAAAGTCTATAGTATTTAAGCAGGTATATGTGAAATGTTTGTTGACATATATATAAGAAAGACAGAGTCTTTTCTTTCATTATACTATCTCCATGACTCTTGATATCGACATGGTTTAATGATAGTTGCCCTACAAAGCTTCGATAATCGGATACATTATTCTGTCAGTTTGGAATGCACAAAAGCTTACCTCACAATACTATTATACTAATAAATAATATGTGTGTAGTAAAATGTGTATTTTACTAGAGAACTAAATTTATAGACACCAAAATGGCTGTATTCAATTACTGGTTATGTTTACACAAAATAGTTTTTACCATGCAATAATTTTGTATACTATTTTCAGGGGTATTCCTCTTCTGCTGGGCCCCATTCTTTACCTGCTCAGTTCTGGATGCTCTCTGCACCAAGTTCGGATGGAGCTGCTCACCGGGTGTCACCGCCTTCATCCTAACAACTTGGCTTGGCTACATCAATTCCTTCCTCAATCCAGTGATTTATACAATCTTTAATCCAGAATTTCGTAAGGCATTTAGGAAAATTCTGTATTGTTCTTAAAGCATGTAGTAGAGAATTAAATTTCATTTTTTTCAAGTAGCGGGCTGATAACGTCGTAGGCTAACATAGAAAAACTCCTTGATTAATTAATAAATGCCTTCGAGAGCGACACAACGATTAAAGCGGTAATAAAAAAAATCGATATCATTTTTATAGTACGATATTTTGTCTTTAGCCTTAATATAGGCTTCAGTTTCGGCCATTTCAACACCGCAGCTAGCATTCACTTGAGATCTGAGAACAGGAAAAGTCGCAAGGGGCCAAATCTGGAGAATACGGTGGATGCGGAAGCAATTCGAAGCCCAATTTATGTAATATGCCAACGTTTTTTTTTGATTGTGATACGGTGCCTTGTCTTGATGTAAAAGAAATTTCTTCTACTTCAAATGGGGCGGTTTTTCCGCAATGATGTCTTTTAAACGCTTGTTGATGAATTTTCCCTTTTTTGGATAATCGACAATATGATTATACCATGCGCACCCCAAAATATTTATGCTATCACCTTGCCAGCCTTTGGCGTCTTTCCAAGATTAGGAGTCGGTACATCACGTGCAGTCGGCTGACTGTCGATTGGACTCTGTGTGAAATTATGTTGACCTGTTTTATCCATTGTCACATTCACTTCTTCAGACAGCTTCAAACACTGCTCAGAATCATCAATTCGTTATTGTTTTTTGGTCGATTGTGAGCTCGCATGGCACCCACCTTCACATTTCAAAATAGGATATGTCCAGCACGTTCCTTTGATATCTTTAGGGTCTCACCTATCTACTTCAGTTTTTGCTTATCCAAAATTATTTTGTGGACTTTTTTGATATATTCGTCGATAACAATGCATAGTCCTCGGTGCTCATTTCGCCTAGTTTAAACTTAGCAAACCAGTTCTGTACGGTTGATTTTACTAGTGCTGAGTCCGACTAATGTTTATGCCTTGGCTTCAATAGTACTTTTTTGCCAAAAAAGCAATGCTTTAGTAACACACGAAATTCCTTTTTATTCGTTTTTTAAACATTCCTTCCCTAAAAATACTACACACCTACTCTCACAAACTAAGAGAACGACAGTTGTCAAATTTATACATATGTCTCTTGAACGTTCAATCCATATAATACTAGTAGCGCCATCTATGTGTCAGCCTACGAACTATTCAGCCCACGTAATTATAATAGAAGAGTATTTTACTATTGTGATAAATGTGAAAATAGATGAATGGGATAGTGATTCTTTCGTATTGGAGCTGAATGTAATTGCCGTATTAATAGTTTGACGTACTTAATGACTCGAGCTTTACATTTTGTACACTTTTAATACTAATTGTCACGGGAACACTTCAAACTTGGGAAAAAACTACTACGTAATAGTAATTTTCCCAATTAATTTGATTTTAATAGAATTTAATTAATATTGAGGCTCAAAAGTTTTATAAAGTGAAGTTACGGCTGAGGTATCAGGATTGATTCCCGGTTGAAACACAGTAGCGGTTGTAGCGTTTCAATTTTTGAAGTTTCATGTTAGAGGTTTAAGCAGCTAGCTTCAACAATTTCCTGACTCAACTAATCTTCTTCTAGTTTATTCTAATGTGCAATTGGCACCAAGAAACATATTTCCTTCTCGAATAAATCGAAAAGATTGTAGAAATGAGTGTCTATTTTAATACTGGAAACTGTACATATGTAAAAAATATTGATTGGTGTAAAAATTGTTGTAAAATTGTCTGTGTAATAGAGATTATGATATCGCTTAACCACCTAATATACTTAGTAGGGCTACCACAGACAAGCAGATCTAATGAGATTTAAGGTTGTGCTTACATTTGTGTATGCGATGTTACATATAAAATAAACCAATTGAATAACCACGGCGTTACGTTAAATAAACTTTAATCTGCTCTGTGTTAGCCTTAACTTCCTTCCCGCGGTTGTGAAACAATTTAATTAATTAGGCTTAATAAGATTTGTAATTGAATGTATACGATTTCTATTAATGTTGTAAAAGATCAACAAAATATTACAGTTAATATTGGGTTTGAATTGAAATATACCTAAAGGGTTATTGATGATGTAAACTTCTTACTTGAAACTATCAGCCATAAACTGATGTCATTGTCTATCTGTTTTCTTAGTGTCTTTTTCAATGTGTCAAATGAAACCAAAACAAATTTTACTATTATTTTTATTTTTTTTAAACCTTATTATTAAAGGTTTTCTCTTATTTCAATTTAATAAGCTAGATAAAAGCACATAAATATCTTCGCCCTGAAAGATTTTAACGACGTATTCCCGTTAGAAGGTGATAGAGGTTACTATTTGTGATAATATCAACATATGTATAATGCAAAAGTGAACTTTTGAATTACGTTTTTAAGGTTTTTTTCAAAAAGGCATAAAGCAAACATCATTCTTAAAACAGCGTCAATTTAAATTTAATTTATTAATAATAAAACAACAATTATCTTGTTTGTCTTTTATTTAAGATTGAGATAAAATAAAACTTAATTGTTAAGTAAATGTACAAAATTGTATATAACACTTTTTGTAAATAATACATATAAATCAATTAAATGTGTATTTGGTGTCGAGTAAAGAAACGTGAACCTTTTTTATTGTTTTATTTAGCAACTAAACCCATTTTTTTACAAATATGGCTTATAAATATGATTTATTTCGTAATGTACACTTATGAATCTCTAAACAATCTATCGTTTTAAATTTATATTTACTGCCATTTCTCAAAAGGGCGTAAAGTTTACGAGAAGAACTGGCAATAAACTCTCCGCTCATCGCCAATTTTAAGTTACGTACCACGTAATTTTGAGAAAGTGACATCACGGCTACTGAAATATTAAAAGAACTACCTCGCCCTTTGTGGTTAGATGATGTCATTAAAGTCCTTTTTAAAAAGATAATGCTAGCGAATTTTTTTTTATTACCGAGTTAATAATAATAATTAAATTAAAAAGCCTTTTGTAATGATATTTTTCCACTATCTTTATTTAACTAAGGGGTAAATACGATACGTGTACGAGCCAATATAGTATGTCCAGCCTCGATAATGGGTAAAATATAGAGCGAATAGTAACGATAAAAAAAAATGTCTAAAGGAAAGCAGCGCTGCACGAGACAGACATCGAATTGAATTCGTCTGGTAAACAAATATACAAATATATATACTGTATGGAAAGTACTTCGAAGCTTGTCATTGTAAAATTAACAAGAAATTTGTCTTAGTGTTTGATTTCCAATGCGATTTATTAGCTTTTCAAGATGTTTTACGTCAGATGCACCTCATGCCCGTTTGACCAGTGCATTCAAAAACAAGAATAATTTTCTTGCTTAACCAATTTTGATAAAACATATCTATAAACTTTTAACAAAAAAATAATTAAAACTGTTTATTTATTTCGACTCTGCCGTAGCACAGATACACATGCAGTTACAGATATTAAAATTTACACTTTAAAATTTAATTTGGTAAAACTGTTTTGTCTTAAAACGTCATAATAATTATTAAAAAAAATGTACTGCTGCCATCTATAGAATACCATTGGAATGGTGTTCAAATACGAAAAATGAAATTTTCAAATTTTAAGCTCAATAACTTTTTTAAAGCTATGATATTAGTTAGGATCAAAGATAATTATTATATATAACACTGATTGTAGTGTAACAAGAACATAACACATTTTCGTTTGATAATAAATTTACCTTTCTTATCGAGCTTTAGACGTTTCGTACTAGATGGCGCTAGTAGTTCCGTAAACATTGCTTTGTTATGTCTAAAAATACCTAAACTGATAATGATTATACGATATGATGAAATAGATATTTAATATCTATAATTTCCTTAGGGTTTTCAATTCATCTTATACGGATAAAAGTTTTATTTTAGTGTTTTCCTTTTGTATTCATAAGTGCAACAAAAAATGACGTCTATTGCGTTCCAGTGTTTTCAATTTGCGAGTAATGAGCAGGCTGTCTCGTTCTTCATATATCGAAGAACCGCGAAATAAACAAAGACAGATAGCTTTTGTCAGTCTCTTACTGAAAACTGTGTTTCGTATCAGCTGACCTGACAAGCAAAGCAAAACAGTCGGTGCGCGACCATCTTGTCAAAACTGGAGTTAGTGACAATAAATAAATATTATAAAATGTCCTAAATCACTCGTAATGACTTAACTTTTGTATTGTATCTAATAAAATCGAGTGCATAGTTCATCATAGTGCTATTTTCATCTCGTTAACAGTAAATTTTCCTTTATAATTCGGGTTTGTGCTGCGTCAAATGACGTCATGTGTGTGATACACGTATCGCTGCCGAGTTCGTAAGTATTTTCTATTATTACTGTATTAATTATATTAAATAGACAATTATTTGAAATAGCTTTCAGTTCCACCTATGTCAGTTTCATTCATGAATTTTGTGGAAATCGCAAAAATTGCTTCTATGTCTCTCCATACTGGTTACAGAAGTTGGTAGATTGAAGTGCCCTTGAAAATTATGCAGCAAAAATCACATAGCAGTTAGGCCAATTGGGCTATTAGTTGTAACATCGCTTTCTATTTGTATTAATGGACTAAACTCTTGATTTCCTTGAGTTTTTTTTATATTTATCTGCATAGTAACTGAGTAAAAACGTCGCGCACTTGTGGGCTATTGGTGAGTAGGTATTATGGATAGCGAATGCTCTCGGCTCCGGTGTATAGAAAGTATGTATTTATGTATCACAAACATTTGATAATAAAAGTACATGATTCAATTAAAATGGCTGCCATCTGTAGAAAAGTGCTAATTACTTGACGCTTATTAATAAACACTTACGTATTACCTACCTACAACATCCATTTACCTACTTTTTCATTTTTGTAACAGCGTCATGTCAACAAAATGTTTCTATAACATAACGGTGAGTGAAATAAAACAATTAAAGAACGATACTTATAGGATCCATACTGCTTGGGTGATACCCTGCGCGCCTCAATACATAAATAATTATCCATTGCTTGTTATTGACAAACAAGAAACAAGTTACAGTCCATTAGTCGTTATTTCGTTCGGCTATTTTTAATCCGTAATCCGCCTGCATTGGCGAATGATATGGACGAGTTTTTTTTTATCACGTGTTTACATTGCAACATAAACATATTATGTATGTGAGCAGTTTCTTTGTTGAATCGGCTATGGAACGCTTTTCTCTCAATGTTTCCTTGGAATTTACGCGTTATGGCATTTCAAGGATACGTTTTTATATTGGAATATATAGTTGTAGTTTAGTCAACATGTATGTATTTATTCCTACTGGCCTAGATTTGATATAAAATGATAGATCGATATATGAATGCCCTTGTACCGTGTCCTACCTCAAGTTTTATTTATCGTCTCTCTCTGTTATTTGCAAATACATACAGTGAAATTAATTCCATCGATTCAACACAACACATTTTCAATTACGTGGCAATATAGCTAGTGTTATTCACCTATCAATAAATCTATTGAAATTATGTCTTCCCCGTGTCACAGACATACATGTGGGAGTCATAATTTTCTAATACAAGGACGTTTTTAAAGGTCAAACGCGTGACAGCCTTATTTAAAGACTAAAAACATTTTAACATAATTAAAGTTATAACAGAATAATAATTAAATAGGTATAAAACGAACTTCGTGATGACGGGCTTCCAGTCAACATTATGAAGTCGTCATAAATAAACAGGTTTATTATTTATTATACATCTACTATATAAAAATAAATCGGGTTTTCCTTCCTGACGCTATAACTCCAGAACGCACGAACCGATTTCCACGGTTTTGCATTCGTTGGAAAGGTCTCGGACTCAGAAAATTCAGGAAAAATTTCAACCGAAAAGCGGGATCACCAAACGAAATGTTACATAAAACGAAGCCATCTGGTGGCGAAACGGAGTTCGCCGAGGTTGCTAGTTCGCATATAAATTTTAAAGGATAAGTAAATGTTCCTATACAATGCGACTTAATTTAGTTTACTTGTCAGCCAACGCTGTCCTTGCAGGATTTTTAATAGATTATTTAAAAAGCATTTCAACTTATTGATATTTTTATTATAAATTAACCTTGAAAATTTATCAGCTTCCTGAGGTGTCTCGCACGTCTGGGCCAATGTTTACATAGTCCCTCACTCTTGAATAAATCATTCACAAATACAGACATATTCCTCATTTTTATTCAGAATAACGAATATATTATAACAATTGCGTGTCGGAAGGATGTTTTCTCGTTGGCCTACGTACTTACAACTTGTAATAAATTGCCCTGCGCAGGATTACACAGCATTATTACCGCGTCATTGATTCAATTCATCATTATTCTCGATTCTTACAACTAATCTCAAACGTTATAAGACCTAATAAATACTTATTGGATATAAGTGCAATTTTTATACACGTTCATACTGTATTACTTATACTATCTTGATGAATGTATGTAACATAATATATATAGTGGTATGATTAATACTTGGAAGCTTATTAAAAAAAAACATTATTACACATAACAAAAAAGGATGTATAGTTGAAAATGAAAGTCCAATAGGATTCCCTGTGTCGTGGGCAGCCAGTCTCTTAAACAACATTACTAATGAAACACACATAGATACACACCAAATAATAATAATCAAAAATAAGGAATAAGGTACATTAAGGTGTGTAATGTGTGTGTGTGTTGTGGTGGTAACCTTGCCCTGGTCATTCTGCCAGCGACCACAACTGTTAGTTTCCGCCTCAGACGCAAAAAAAGAAAAATAATGTTAATAATCGTAGAAAATAATAATAACCGTTACTAAACTACTATAAGAAATAGATAATTCTCTTCCATTTGAAATATGATTTATTTTATGTACTTGACGTAATAAATTCTATAGAATTTATTACGTCAAGTACATATAACATAAAATTTTATTATTAAACTACTGTTGCACAAGAAGACTGAAGAATACATTCGGTATCAGCATAGGACAGGTTTAGAAGATGTTGGTTCTTTTGTGACTGTTAGTGAATGTATAGATAGTTAATGTTTATTTCTTAAGAAAAAAAAATCATTTAATCACATAGGTAACATAATGTACACTTATGACTTGTCAGTAAAGAAATACATATTAATGCTTCTAATTTTACATTTACTGCCAGTTCTCAAATCAAGGGCGAAAGAAAGTGGTTATAGATGAAAATTAAAACTCTATTATCTAATTAAAGGTGAAGTTACTATGTTTCCCTTTTTAGCGCTGTTAATTTGTCGTAGGTACTCGTGTAAACCAAATAAATCATTCCATTGAGAATTTATCTGTAAGTGTAGGCATTGTAACTGCGTCGTGTTTAGTATGTAATACGGTTCATCCCCGTAATTGATTCGATTATTTTATATAAGTGTTTTATTTATGACAATACTATTTAGCATTTTTTATATAAACGTGCAAATATGAATTGATGTTGCATAAACAATGGTGCACATTTGGATACGGTCACAACACTTTGAATTTAAACCGTGCTTTTTAGTAAGTACACTGGAGTTGACATTTTTATGAGGTGTTACCAGTCACAGAATTAATAATGAAATTAAATATTAGGCGAATGGTGGTGTGTGCTGCACACTCCCTCGAGAGGGGTGAGCTTTGGCCCGTTCGTGGCGCATGCCCCCTTCCGGTGATGTTTTTGTTCGCGCCCTGCTGATGATTATCCATTGATATTTTTTTTCTGTAATACGAGGCTCATCTGATCTTAAGTGATAGCGCCGCTCATGGGCACTCACATTGCCAGAAGGCTCGCATGTGCGTTACCGGCCTTTTAAGAATTGGTACGCTCTTTATCATATATTTTTTAATCATCGCGAATTTGAGATCTAAAAATGAAACATTCGAATTAGTAAAAACTATATTTATTACAAAACTGGTTATGACAAAATTGATCTAACGCTAGTCCATTTAATTTAAATAAAATCAAATCAAATATTATTTCCAACGTTATCACATACATACAGATCAAACTGATATCCTCCTTTTGTGAGGTCGGCTAATTTATTTAGTAATTAAGACTAATAAAATATATAAATGTCATCATAGGATCAATCCTATTAATTATAAATAATGCCCTAGACTAAAAAGAACAAAAAAAATACTTGTTGTTGAACTGTTTGTTATAAAAAATTTAAAAAGAGCTCTGGTCTAAATAGGTTACCGATTACTTATTTCGAATAAGTGTAGGGTAATTCCGGGGGAGATGGCCGTACGGGAGAGATGGCCAATAGAAAAAAGTTCGAGTATTAATTCATAGATGTCAATACTTTTTATTTATTTCCATTCATGTCGGGACCGGCAACAAGTGACAGTGAATTGTTTTGCAAAAAAAATAGGCAAAAGTAAGTAATTTGACTTTGTTTTTTATTAACACGTTAGATCTAAACTAAGGGGTTGACACATTAAGTGGTCAAAAATAAGTTTGGACAGTTTTGTACGTTTTCGTGATATCTGCGTGAAGTAAAGAACTTTCTCGTGTTCTAGCCTGCTAGCTGATAAATTAACTCCATAATTGAGATGTTGATTTTATTACGCCCTGTGGCCATCTCACCCGGTCAATAGGGATAGATGGCCATAGTATTTTCGGGAGAGATAGCCATAAAATTGTATGCCCAAATTTAAATTTATTTTTAATATTTAATAAAATAGATGAAAGAAGATGGGCTGCCTCCAGTTTCAGTGGTTTATATGTCACAAAAATTCGCCTATATAACCTCTGACATATTTCTAGAATGAAGATTTGAAGATTGGATACAATGCAGTATTTGTATGCTCTGGGTGCACGAAAATTTTACCGAGTTTGATGACATGTGTTCTCACTGCGGCAATAAGAAAAAAAAGGAGTTAAAAGATCTCAAGGGCAACGGGAAAGGTAAAAAAAGTACTACTATGTATTAGTAGCCCCGAACACTATGGCCATCTCCCCCGGGCACTCGGTGAGAGATCGCCAGTCCTAGTTTTTTTTTAAAGTTTAAAATTATATTGTTAGCGTTGTCTAAAGTGATGTATCGTTAATATTTGATAAGAATAATAAATAAAGTTTATGTTCTATACGAATTCACTGTTTTATTCATCATAATTCCTTCATAATACAGTTTTATAGTTACTAGGGCCATCTCCCCCGGAATTACCCTATATATATTTCTTTTAAGTTTTAATGAGGTGAAAAAAAAAATTATTCAAAGATGGCGCCATTTGTAAGCGATACATTTGAGTGAAATTATAAAACAGTATACAACCTATTAAATATATTATTACCATGTGATGAAAATATCAACCATAGTGAACATAAAACATTGAAAATCGATAGTGTTAACGAGACTCATTATTGCGAACATTATCATTAATTAATTATTTAAAGTACAATCGTTAGCTTTTTGTTAAATCGAAATATTTTCTGATATCAATCCAGTTGTACAGCCTTTGATCAGTGATCTTTTTTTGTCAAAAGGCTAGTAGACATACATTTTTGGGTGCTAAAGTGCTACCAGCACTTACTATTTAATCGCGTAGTTTTTTTTTTCACATCTGGCACGTCCTTAGTAGTTCAAAAATAAAATTGGTTGTTTAAATCGTTTTCAACAATACTAATTACTTTCTCTTGGAACATGTTTTTGGCGTAACGTGGGCAATTAAGTAATCTTACTAATGACGAAAATAATTTGGGTGTTTACGAACTTCAATGGCTATTTTTATTACTTTATAAATAGAATATAAGATCTCTTCAGGTTATGCCAATTGTAGTATACATTCTTATAAATATAACTAATGTACTTTTTCGTCTCTTTCTGTCAAATTGTCTTTTCGCTACGGTAAAACGGGACGAATGAATACTTAAGTTATAGCGGTCTAATTAGACTGATTTATTTGTTATGAATAAAGGAGATAAAATAAAGTTAAAGCGGCTGTATTCTGTCAAGATTCGGCAGCTTGTCTTCCCTTGACGGCAATTATTTTGTCGTCAGCCTCGCTTGAAGACTCGTCAAAATGTTAATTTTGGTTCACGCGATCTTGAGACGTGCCCTTAAATTGTTGTTTACAGTGTCCGAATAAGTAATGTTAACTTTCGTTCTGAAATATAGAACAAAAAGCTTACATAAATTTTGAAACATTAAACCCACTTCATATACCTGACAATAATTTTTATTGAGTTACCTATGTTTAAACCGATTTAATTGAAGAATTGATGAAACAATGTATGATAGGGAAGGAGAGAATATATAAAATAAATAGTACAGTACTAAGAACAACTAAGGTAGCAGATGTTACAATAAAAATAAATAAAATAAACTGGAAATGGGCGGGGCACATGGCGAGAGGAACAGAAAAATGGAGAAAGTACTAAACTAGTGCCTAAGGTACAATTAATAAAAAAACAGAAAGACAATTTAGAATGCGGATAGACCAAATTAGAGAAACAGCAGTTGGTACATGGCGCAGTGCAGATAGGAAGGATTTGGAGGAGGTCTTTACCAAAAAAGTGCACATAGATTGCTAAAAAAATGAGAAAGAAATATGAATGTGTTTATGTCTAAAGTATCTGAAATAAAATAAAATTATTATTATAATGAATTGAAACTTGTATGTTTTTAAGTTCGAAATATATATACAAATCTTTCCAACAATATCAAACTGATAACCTCCTTTTGTGAAGTTTTGATTTATTTAGTTATTAAGACTCATAAAATATATTTGTCGTCAGATAAAATGCACACAAGCAGTTGATGTTTCAACTCCTAAGTTGATCCTCTAAACTAAGTAGAAAAACTACAGTTATATTTGATTAAAATTTTAAATAGTACTAATTTATAACCGGTACTAACACTTCTACAATGTGTTACTGATAAACGTCGATGTTTCCTTTTAAATGATGATTGATAACGCAAAAATAACAGTAGAAGAGGCGATAAAACGTTTTAATTAAAGTACACCCACTATCACAGACTAAAAATGTTTCCTCAAAAGTAAGTTATAACCATTATTCGCCATTATCTATTTGCAGTTTTAGGGTTTAATTGTGTGGATCGAATTATACTTTAGTTTATAAAAGTTTTTTGTGATTTCCCCGTTGTTGTTTTCTGATTGTACACACAGGTGTTGTGTACATAGAACAAATAAATTGGTGCACAGCTGATTCGAACTTCAGTTCTGAGATACAATGACGCTTAACCAATGGGATAGAATTACGCTATATATTACCAAGTAACTTGCCAAGATTTTTACCGTAATTGTCAAATAATATCGCTGAAAATAAGATCTCCACTTGGCACTGAGGAATTGTTTTGGAAAAAATGCTTGCTAGCTTTATGGATGAACGTTTTGTACGTTAAAACAAAAGAATAACTTGACCTCGTAATTTTCGCACGTTTCAGTGCCTTGACCTTGACAAACGTGGTATGAATTTTTGTCTTCAAATTTCGATAATTTGCTATCTTGATACGAACGTTATAAAAATCACAATTTTCATAAGTTTCGAGTGTCTACGAAGTTACATTAGATAAGATCTACTCGCAAAGATATAAGGAAAATTACTAAACATTTAAGAGAAATGACCAAAAGCAAAAAGTGACCCAAAAAATAAATGCAACTGCAGCTCTGTCTGTGCCAAAAATTTAAATTATAAAGTAGATAAAGCAGATCTTGGCAAAATATGTAGGCTAATGTCAAATACTTGAAATACTATATTATAAATAATTGGTTGATTTCCGTAAACCAGGCCTTGTCAAAAGGTCCCTAATGTCTATTTAGTTGCTCGCTTAGATGACTTATGTAACTGCTTCCGTGGCTATGTGGTTATCACAAATGACGTCACCAGGCACTGGATACAATTCCTCACAAAACGGTTGATTGGGAGGATAGAAAAATTATGTATCAGATACGAAGAAACGGGTTCAATAGAATAAAAAATGTACTATTAGTGATGATGATAATATACAAGTGATTACTTTACACCATTATCACCTATAAAGTATTTAATTTACAAAAAAAATCAAATTACTTTAACCTTGACCGTAAAGCAAATCGTGTCGAGGTTGCGGACAGTGCCCGCCGAAAGTGAAAACTCGCGCGCACGTCGCAACGGGACTGCACGCGCCCAAACACGGATCCTACACAACACGCAAATCACGTTTTCAATTTTAAAACTGTGTTTTATAACTGTATATTGTATATACTTGCCTTTTGACGTCCTCCCAGTACTAGTTTGGATTTATGCTACATATACAACGAGTCTGGTTTAGAAGCTTTTGCGTTACAAACAACACACTTCGTGTGTTTAAAAGGTTTGTAGTGTCTTAAAAATCTACATTATTATATTTTATTATTATCATTACATTATTATTATTTACCCGAACCTACTTAAATATTCCTATAATTAGGGAGCGTTCAAGTATTACGTAACGAATTTTGGGGATTGATTTACGCGTTATTGTTCATATTATTTTCGACTTTCCAGTACTTTACATAATGATAACATTTAGGTATAAAGAGTCACTAGGTGGTCACGAAACGTTTTACTATACTTGGGTACTGTACTGTAAAACGTTACGGCGCGTTACATGAGGGCGGGGGGGTGAATAATCTCCAAAAATTGCGTGACGTAATACTTGAACGCTCCGTTACACGAACGGAATAGAAATTCAATTACAAAATCAATGCAATGCAAGATGAATGATTGAGCAAGTACCGACAAACAAACAAAATCTATCTGATTCACTAACATTATCGCTTGCAATCGTTACTTTAATGATAAAGGCAAGTTTAATAACGCGCATTGGTCTGAGAACAAAACTCAGTTTTCCCGAAACCTATAAAAAATGATCTTCTTCACTTTCCCTCTTCTGTAATTTCGATGATTCGTTGAACAAAGTGCAGATAGTTTTTTGGAGTGTTCAAAAGGTCACGGTGAGTATGTCAATATGGTATAAAACTTACAGCCGTTCTTTAAATTCTTGCACAGTTTCCATAAGACGATTGAGTCTTGTTTTTCGCTAACAAACATTTAACCAATATTGTCTGTGAACATTTTATACACTTACTTATCTTCTATACATCGTCTTAAATTTGTGAATCGTGTTAAGTGCACGGGAAAAAAGTTGTTCATTGCCATTATTTGCGCAGAAGTATATAATTTTCCTATTAAAAATACATGCGCGTATATTCCCCTAGTACAGTGATGGGCAAACTTTTTAAAAGGAGGGCCAGATGAAATTTAAAAATTTACAGGCGGGCCAAAAAAAATACACAACTTATATAGTAAAATGGTAAAAACTTCCAAACAAGTCACAAAAATATAATCACAAAGAATGAAGAAAACACGCGATGCAAACTCAGTTAGTGTTAGATGCGATAATACCATACCTAAAGGCCGCCATAGACGTTCAAGTAATTTAATCAAACTGGCTGGATCAAACCGTTTTATCAAATTGGCATAATCTGCAAAGCGACCACACACCTTCACGCAGGCTTGAAGCAGCGTCAGTTCAGTATCGAACCGGACGAAGAATTGGTGTGTGTAAAAATGTCATGTACGCAGCAACAACTGAGCGCTCGCAACACACACTCTCAAATTTTTCATCAAACAGTTTGATCAAACCGACTGATCAAATAAAAAAACGAAACTTCATATTTCTTCAAACAATTTGATAACTCATTAAATTTGATCAAATTTTACCACAGACACTCATGCCAATTTGATAAAACGGTTTGATCCAGCCAGTTTGATTAAATTACTTGAACGTCTATGGCGGCCCTAAGGCTCCCGTTAACTATTATAGCTGCACAAAAAAAATTATCACTTCCTATGTGCAATTAATTTTAGGGGTTAATCAAAATCGTGTCGCGGGCCGGATCAGACTAGCCCGAGGGCCGCACTTTGCCCGCGGGCCGTACTTTGCCCATGACTGCCCTAGTACGTAAAATCTGGTGCCGAGACTAATGCCATGTTTTTACGTCCACAGATCACAAAGCGAAACAACCTAGGTTATGCTTACATTGATTAGGAAGCCCCAATATTCCATCATTTTGTTTACGGTATCAGTGTCTTTGCCAAGTGCATATTTTTATCTATTGATAAGGACTGATAAGAGGTCATTGGCATGCATTGCCAAACATGTTGATTCTTAGGATGCACATTCCGTTATGTAGCAATTCTCCTGTATGTAATCTTGATATTTAAAGATATAACAGACGAATAAAGTAGACAATGATTAAACGTCAAGGTAACTGGTATATATTTGAAGTTGTTTACTTAATTTTTATTTATATTGAATTTAAAAAAAATACTACAGTTATCATAGGAAATTTTAACCTTTCAACCGTTTATAATATTTATACCCTTTAATGTATTGTCAACAGACAGTGAAGATGCAAGAGCAGATAACAGACGGGGAGCCGGCGCACCATGCCCGGCGCCCCATGAACGCCTTCCTTATATTCTGTAAACGCCATCGTAGCGTCGTCAGGGACAAGTATCCGAACCTGGAAAACAGGTGTGTACATGACAAATTAATTGTGCGAGATTGTAAGGATGAAAGCAAGCCTGAAACGGTGAAGACTGGTGCTAGGTTTTTAGCAGCCTCTAAAAGGTCCTTCTGTGTCTACTTATACCTACAACAATAATTGTATTTTTTTAACTAGAATTTATAGCCAGATAGAACCCTTGATAGACTTACTTGAAGAGAATTTTTATCAAATTTAATTTAAAAACATCGCATTAAATATTTTATAAAAAAGAGAAAGGAGTTTGATGCATGTTTATAAATAAATGCTTTATGGAAAATGAAATTTTATCGATGGAATACAACCTTCGCATAAGTATTTTTAATCCAAATCTATTGTCAAAATTTTCAGATCCATTACCAAAATTCTAGGAGAGTGGTGGGCTAACTTGGACAAAGAAGAGAAAGCTTGCTATACAGGTCTTGCTAAACAGGTACACATTAACATTCCTCTGAATAAGATCAAAAACAAGTTTCACAAATTAATGATTTCTTTTATTTTCCAGTACAAAGACGCGTTCTTCAGCGCCAACCCCGACTTCAAATGGTACAAGTTACCCGCACCGCCCCTACGTACTCTGTCCGCTCGACCCCGGGACTCCTCTGACAAACAAGAGTCGCCCATAGACTATCACGAGGAATATGAAAGGACAAACAACAACTCCACGAGAATAGACTTCAACAAAAAATCCCACGTCACAGAAAGTGAACCGAAAGAAACCTCTATGTTCACACCGGGAAAACTAGCCGATGAAGCTCAAATGGGGGGCCTCAGCAGCCTCCTCATTCAGAAGACTGAAAACTCAACTCCGAACCCATTTTACTCACCTCCCTCTTTTAAGTTCAACTCGATCTCAACTTCAGCGGAATACAGATCTCACGGTGTAGACGGACCGAAACCACAGAAACAAGATAATATACGTGAACTACAGAATGCTTTAACTGAAACCACTAAGATATTTAGTGAAGAATTCGAAAATAAGAAACTATATTACAACTCAAACGAACCTAACGACCAGATAACTAACCAAGATGTGATAGACCAAATAGTTGATACGCGTTATTCGAAAGAAGATGACGCGTATAACAGAAACTGGTCGGACGATGAAAAGAATTCGAAGTCGGGACGATCATGCAAGGGCAAGCGTTACCAAGAATTCATGGCAGTTGGGGGACTTTTAGTTAAACGGCAGAGGAGAGAATACGATAGAATGGACGAAGGCTATAACGCTACGTGTAGCTGGGATCTGGCTAACTATCAAGATGAATTCACGGACCCAACGAAATCAAACTCTATCGACACATCGACTGAAAGCGAAAGAACTGACGCGATCCAAGCGTCAGAATCAGACAATAATACAAACAAAACATTCAAAGCGGCTGACTTTGACTTAGATGCGAAAATCAAGGCTCTGCCCTCACTTAGCTTGGAGAAGTTTCAACAGAAAAAACGCGAAAACAAACGCAAGAAGAAAACGATCAATCTAAAACCAAAAGCGCTGGAATCGTCTCAAATTATCAACTCAGTCCCTCGCCCTCTAACTGATGAGCGGCGTGATATGGCGGAACATTGGCGGGAACAAGTAATCGGTAGTCAGAAAAGAAAACCAAGAAAAATTAGTATCACACGACTCGAAATAAACAGTTTAGTTTCAAATTCTATGAACGGAGGGAACAAAATAAGTCCAGAGATTAAAATAGCCACCGAGGCGCCCAGCAGCGTCGTTCATAACATGGATATTTGCAATCACACGCAGCATGACGTGGACTTATTCGCGCTGGCAACACTCGCGGAGGTCGCGGCTAATACGTCAAAAATTGAGGAGTCAAATACACTTGCCAAAGTGAGTGACCCTTCCACGGTATGAAATGCCGGACTAGCCTTAACAAGATTCCAAAAATTATTTACTTTAAATCAGAAAATATTTATATAGATCTACTTTTACATTACGCATAAAAGATAATTGTACACTTTGGTAGGTTTTATATATTAGAAATAGAATTTATTTATATAGAAGAACTATATGTATACTTAGAAGTAGCGATAATCTGCTTTTAGAAAGAATAAGGGTGATAGATGTCAGTAATAATACAAGGCATAATGTATTTTATTTATATTATACATAATATTAAGAAAGCATGCGGTGTACAGAATGTCGTATCGCCAATTAAGAGCATACTGTATTCCGGCCATTCATCACAATAATTTTAAAATGCCAAAAATAAGTCATCATAAATTTTGAACCTCAAATATATTATGTATAGTTAGTGTGTACGTCTGCCTTAGAGTTGATTTCGCTAATCAAATAAATACATTTTGGGGAGCTTCTATGATCGGTGGAAGAATCTGCCATGTCTTGAAATTTAATCGAGACAATTGTATGACTGCGATGCATTTTTTATATTAATGCTAAAGTGCAATTAAATGTACACCTTTATATCAAATCATCACCAATGTTAGGTAGTGTGAAGCGGAAAAAAATTGTCTGTTACTGTTAATTTTAACCGTATATCAGTTGATATTACCACCACCTATCACATTAACGAGTTAAACTCGTCACGTATAACTTGTGATAATTTTTTATTTAGTTTTAATTTAAAGAAAGTTGTTCGTTTCTTTATCTATTTTTGAGACCTTAAAGTATGAAATCCGCCGACTTTCGATGACCCGTTTTCATCAATATTAATAACTGATAACAAAACGGGGCGTAAACAAATCGGTATACTTGGGTCTTAAATACTTTGCAATGTCCCATTTTGGTACCTGATTTAAAAAAAAACTTTATCGACTTTGGCATTGGTCGACGACTTTTACTTTTATAAGCTACGTTTTTGCGGAACAGTGTTTCTCAAATGTTGGTTTTTTTAAATTGTTTTAATAGATTTATTTATCGACTTCTGTGATGTTATTTTAATCAGAAGTTTAATGGTGCGTAGCTTTCGTTGCAGGTCTAGTCTAGAATAGTATTCTAAAGAATAATATTGAGTACTAAATTCTAAAGTGCACTTATATTATTTAAATCTTACAAAAGATGACACAAGCCATAATGTGACATGCTCATCCAAAGACCAAATGTATTTATAGTATAGAAGATAGGTAATAACTTAGGATCATGTATATATATTAAAGTGGTATATAATATCATATTCAGGTGCAGTGGGATATCGGCATTCCGAAGTGACATTTTCCTTTATAACTTGGTTTATGGAAGGTAATGATTGTAAATTTGTGAGCTTTTGGTGGTTCCTTAATGTATTTCAAACACTCGGGTAACAATGTCTCAATCAATATAACTTTGTTGCATATCTATATTTCCAATGATTTGAACTTTAAAACACTTATTTTGTCTTAAAGAAACAGCCTTATTTTGAATAACAGTTAGATGTTAAGATATATGGGGCCATGTTGAAGGTATAGTAAGGCATAGAGTATTTATCGTTAACATCCTTTACATTTTATACATTTTCTATATTGTGGTGAGCTTATAAATATATATTTTTAAATTTTATATGAAAATGGTGCTGCCAGATCTGCGTTAAGTTAATAAGAGTTTTAGTGAGAGTATATTTTGTAGCAATTGAGGTGAATGATGTGTCATATGAAATTTTTAACCAAAACTAAAAAGAAACCTTAATCCTTAAGCTTTGCTGGATGCATCATCTTCCACAATTGCTTATCACCTTTTCAAAACTTATATTTACCTAATTAGGAATTGGTGATTGTTACTGTTAGTCATATGAATAATATTGATTTTAAGACCGCAAATTATTTCATGCTGTGAATATGTTTGTTAATTACTTGTCCATACAGTTAGTTCAGCACAAATTTGCGTGTTACTCATATATGTGTAAGAAATAGATATAGTGAATGTCGTTTTTGAGAAACACTGGTCTTAATTTAGGGCATAATAAGTCAGCTCCCAAAGTATTTTGTTGAATGTTTTGTTACTAGCAAGAAAAGTTGATTAAATACTTTTATTATTGTAGAAATAAAGTTTATTCATATTATTAAAACACATGTTTTATTTATGACATCTATAAGGAACTTTTAGAATATTATAATTAAAAGAATACATATTAGAAATATAACTACATTATATTTTTTCACTTAATATATACAGTGTAAGATACATCCAAGTCATTCAATACAGTTTAAACATTTGAGATAGTAACAAAGAATGTAAAACGCCCAATCGCTAATAATTTATAATAGCAGAGAAAAACAGTACCTAAACCTCAAGAGAAAAGTAACGATATCGGTAATCGGATATATTATAGTTGTATAGATAACTTAAGAAGTCTAGTTTTCCATACAAAAATATATCGTGTAAGTATTGACGACACTTGACAAGACTATAGTTAATCGAGCTTAGGCAGAGCAATTTTGCAAATTATAAGCTGTGGAAAAAAAAGAGTTCCATGTAAGGTAGAGGAATGACAATAGGATTTCTCTGTCAGTTCAACGAGAATTTAAAAATTTCATCTGTGAATTTTAGTCGTTTGTAATTTGTATCCATGTTGTGTTGTGATTAGATAAATATTATGTTTGAAAATTGAAACAGATTTTCGTTAAGCAATAAAACGAATAGAGCTGCGATATTACTAGAATAAGAATAACAGTTTCTGTTTAAAAAGGTGCATCAATTTGTTTTCCACAAATCTGGATGAAGATATTATGATTGCGGCATCTGAACCGTTGGTAAATATTTTTTTTTAAACGATCTCATCTAAAACTTAAATGACTAAAAATATAAAATAATAAATTATGTAAAATCTCATGTTCGAAATTGCCGGTTAACCAAGCAGTAACGTTGATTTGGTCAAAAGTAAATACAGATTTAAATGTAGTTAAAAAAACAAAATGTTATTTTTTCGGTAAATAGGAGTTTGTGCCGCACGGACGTACAGTACTTGCAAACCATCCTGGGAAAATATACAATAATGGGCATAATGTATCTGCCTCTGAAAACTCCCTATTGTATAAGCTAACCAACTTTGGAATAAAGGATGACAGTATCTTGGAAACCAAAGATGAAGACAATGAATGGTGGACTATCAGAAAAGTATATTATAAGGCTACCGGTAAGAGAATTGCATATTCATAAAAATTAAAATCAAAGAAATATGATTTTATTTTTTGTAAGACCAAACCAGTGGTTGTAAGAAAACACTGATAATATTATGTGATTTATTAAAATTTACCATCCGTGCACCTACTTTGCAGCACCTATGCAACAAATTATGCATAGTATGTTTGTTTTATGAATTTATTATTAAAATAATTGTTAGAGAGGTATTTTGTCATATTGTTTGGGTACAGGATCACGTCATTTGAGACCCTTATTAATGTTTTCTTATCCAAATGCTTGCTATGTAGGAAGCTTCTACTTCGTTTTCAAATTATTATTTCAGAAGTTGACGAGGATGAAACAAAGTCTTCAAAGGATAGCAAGTTGGAGAATGAGTCATTTCGTCCACCAAGTCGCCTAAAACATGACTTTAACATATCAATTAAGTCGGAACTTATTAGTGGATTAAAAAAAGATGATCTTTCTGGAACATCTAAGGGTGGCAGTGCTAATAGCTCCAGCAACATGTGTAAAAAGTTCAATTTAAATTGTGCACAGAATAAACAAAATAAAGGCTTGAATCCAAAAACTGACTCTTATTATGAAGAAGAGCTTTATGTCAAAGGATGTACAGCAATATGGTCTAAAGGTATATTTTTAATCTTTGTTTTTGTTGATATTGAAAATCATTAAATAGATTTTAATTTAATTACTGACAGCAATACTACTAGAATTGGTTATTTGTTAGTTTTTTATAATAATGGTAACCTCAGGCTGTGTGTGAAGAAGTTCCATTTAAATAGTTATCTCATCCATTTTCTGTGTTTTATTTATGTTTTCAATACAAATCCTTTAGCTATTAGCCATCAAAAAATGTTTCTCTTAAGTGTCCTATATTCAGTTGAAATTAATCTTGTTTTAGGTTTAATTTCCTCACCGGGTTCAAAAGTTACAGCACCTGAGCAACGTGAAACAATAGCTTGCTACACAGTAGAAAACCCTATTAAACATGCAGCCTTTGCTGATTTCCACGTAGATATTAAAAATACAATGCTCATAGATGCTCTCAACTCACAAATTGGCGACTCAAAAAAAAACATAAAAATTGAGGATAGCACAGAACACCTACAGTCGGAAACCATGCCTTCAATACTTCTTATAGATAACAAATGTTTGAGGGTTTTCGCAGTCGATGGGAGAGAATATGTTACCAGTCTTCCATTTCAAGTTAAAAAAGTTTGGCCAATGAAATATGGAGTCCTTTTAGAAAAAGATGCAACACCACTACTACACAATTCTATTTTTCCAATATCCCTCTTTAAGCATAATGAGTCTCATTACAGTACTTTTTCCAAGTCTAAAATATCCCTGCAGCATTTGAGTGCAAAATTGAGAGCCGAGTCAATATCTGGTTATGACCAAGAGTGTCCATTGCCCACATGCTTTTCATTGAGTCATCCATTAGACGAAGTGACACCCATATTAATGAAGTCACCCTCACAAGGCTTGCAGTACTACAACGATGGGGATTTACAAATTATCTTTGTTGCATCAAATCCGAGCATAATACTCATATATGATTGGAAACTAGGAACTCATTCGCTGTGGAAGATCCGAAAAGCAATTCGAGATGAATGTTTATCTATGTGTTCAAATATGAATTCCACCTCATTCAATCAGTCGTGTGACTTTCGAAGTCCTACACATAGTATGAAGAGTTGGGGAAGTCCCTTACACTCAAAGAAACAAGCGACACCCGTATCGAGACAGAATAGTTCAATGGCTAATATATTTCACCAGCAGGGAATGTCACCTCACGCTTCGATCGGTCAAGCTAGCTCTCCTTCCATGGCCAATACTATGATTCAGAATCCGCCTTCGCTGCCTCTATATCCTGATGTCTGCATCGAGCACATCTACACAGAAAACCAATCTTTACGACGAGATCCTATAGAACAACCGAACGATCTCAAAGCATTTCTACATACAGATCTAGTAGGCCACGAGTACTTATGTTATATGGTGAAAGTGGACGGGCTGAGTAAACTACAGATTATGAGATTAAAAAGATCTCACACTCACGGACAGACAAGTAAAACAAATATAATAGTTGGGTGGATGTCATCTGTCGTAGCTAAGGATGCGGTGGTGTTGGACCATCTGAAGATGATAGCATTGGTTGATGAAACTGGGAATATTGTGTTGCAATCTGGGAATGATTTGGTTGGCAAGGTTAGTGGAGTTGTATTCTTTGATATTAATTATATTCTTTTCTGGATATATCCATTTGGCCTTTGTCTAACAAATTTTAATATACAGTCAAACCTGGATGAGCGAGAGTTCATGGGAGCACAATCTCATACTCGCTTAAAGAGTATTCTCACTAAACCGAGTTTTCCGCTAATGCCGGTACATGGGTAGCGTTGCTCTCTTATACAGGTACGAATGTAGTAAATATGTAATATGATAAAATTATGTGCACAACATTATTACACATTACATTATTAACACTTAAAAAATCCGTCAATTTTGTTTGAGTTACCGTTTTTGTATTTTGAATGTTTTTCTCTAACTCATAAATTTTGTCGAATATTGCTTGATCAACAACCGCCGCGTATTCAAAGTACAAGCTCGACTGTCGCTTATAGAGGTATACATAAGTACAGCACTTACGGAGGTCCAAGAGGGAAAAACGACTCTCTCTTACAGAGGTTTCTGTTTCTCGCTAATAGAGGTTTTGGGAGCTTAAAATGACGGGTCCCGGCTATTACTCTCACTTATCGAGTTTCTCACTAATCCAGTTCTCACTTACCCAGGTTTACCTGTATAACCATATTATTCTAGAGCAGTACACTAAGAGTTGTTACATTTTTTATAAATTTGAAGGGCATCTTTGATAAGGGTCAAGTGAAGAGAATCAAAATTATGTTTATTTCCAGGTCCACGTAGGTGGTGTACTGGCTCGTCTGATAGACTCCCCTTACACCAAGAGGTCCACCTTCCAGTCTCCATTTCCTCGTCGCAGCAGCCTTTTACCGACGCGTTGCGATACAACCTTCGATGACTCTGCTCTGCATCTGCTGTCTCCCGTACCTCATTCTTCTGTTTCTAGATTAGAGCATAATAAGGAAACTTTAGGTGAGTTTCATTTTTGTAACGAATAATGTGCGTAATACGTAAAAAGTTATATTTAAATGAAGTACTCAGTTAAACCAAAGAATGTCGGGTATGAAGTCTACAGCTGTTTTTTATATTATGTATAGAAACAACATTTTTGTTGAACAAGCGAAACCTAATTATACGGTTCCTGGATCATAGTAATATACACACACATAGTCAATAACAGAGGATTTTGGTTTTACTCTATATTAACCACCCGCGTACAACAATAGAATATAAGCGAAATAATGAAATCTTAATTCCTATGAAACGAATGAATGCAATGTAACAGTCGAAGAGAGTGCCTACATCTGGCTCTGCTCTCGGGGAGTAACTCCGACGATTTAGGGAATCGCCACGCTTATAAAACTAAGAAAGCCGGAATAAGCTTGGCTCGTAGACTAAAAGGAACATTTAAATGTTTCAAGAGCAAATTTTCCAGGAAGGACTTGACTGACTGCGAAAAGATTTCCTGTAGCAAAAAACCCTAGAAACCTACTCGAAGGAAATTAAACAAATTGTCCATTTGCTTAGGTATTCGCGGCGTTTGTGACGCAGCGGGCGACCGTTTGAGCGTGCGCTTTGAATCCGGTCAGTTGTACCGAATAGCTTTGCCCCCGCATTCGCAGGCGCCGCTGCTGCAGCGGACCTGCACAGCACTGGCTTCGGCTCTTCCCAAGGATATAACTATGCAGGTAAACTACATTATTTGTGTGTGTCTGCGTGGCATACGTCTTACGACAATGACATTAACATATTACCAACCGGCCAGCAATCACATTATGTAATGCAATAATTTGCAAATTAATCGAACAAGTTTAAAAATTCAGAGCCGTGATCAAATGGCGATTAACGGGGTTGATCCTAAGTTCGACTCCCGGTGAAATATTGGTGGGTAGTCCCAGAAGACTAATCGTTATCATTCAAAGTCATTTCATTGTAAAAATAACATAATATATATTTGTTTTAGGTTTTAATAAAATGGTATGGCGTTCGGAACGCTCCAGGCACACAAGATTTAACACCCGAACAGGAATGGGACATGTTCTCGAACTTAATCCTATCGCTGATCGGTTACGACATCGATAAACACAAGAGCTTAGACGAAGACCCGGAAATAATGCCCAAAAAGCAAAGAACCTCAAACGACGGATCCCAAGATGACTGGGATTACGTGATCCATTCACAATTCCATAAAAACATGAACAATACTCTCACAAATGTTCTAAACCTCAAAGCCCTAGAGGTGGATTCCAAAAAGAAAGTAGAAGAAGAAAAGTCAATTCAGTTCAACTCGAATGCTCTTCTCTTTCCGTACACCGTACATCTCTTCTACACGTTCCACCTTCTATACGAAGACTTGAAACTGAATACGCTGTTAGAGAACGATTTGAGGGTAGTCTCAAAATTCCTATATCAAATAGCTAAAGATATATGTCTGGATAAGTACGTGGATCACTATTGGTTGGACTTCCCGACTCATTTCTCGTATGCGGGTGAGAGTCAGCCTCAAATACAGCAAGATGTCCGCAAGAAGTTGGTTCAGCCGAATTACTTCAGCGTGGATCCGCCGAATATATTCGCCTACTTGAACTCGGTGTTGAAGGACGTGGACGAAGGTTGTTACCCGTATATATCGCAAGTTAATGACACTTCTAAGGACATCATTGAGGTGAGACTGCTTACTGAAAATCTTTGCTTGTTGAAGTTATACTTCTTTTGACGCGTTAGGGAAAAATTATAAGAGTAAATTTTTACAAAGTGCGCGCACACCGTCACAAAAAACCGACACCGAATGTCTGTTTTACTGTACTGACGTTTGAATGGCGGCTTGCTCTGTTTTATCGACAAGTTGCATTGTCTGCCATGGCGTAGTGTTTTTCAGAGTCGTGTTTATTTAAACCAAAATAATGAATTCTATATGAGAAAACCCGTTCCAATGTGATAAAAACATGAGTGTTTATTGTAAAATATCATTAGTAAATATTATACATATATCGTTTTGATTGGAAGTGACCATTAACATGGACAAGAAAAATGCAATGCAAAGAGGGAAGCGTCTCTCTAAAGTGCTTGAAGAAAATTATTACGCCAAAGAAGTATAACTTCTAACGCGTGGACATAAAGCTTAGGTTTTCTAGAAAAGCGGTGCCGTTATCTAACGGCCGTAATGTAACGTTGGGTGACGTCACCCATACGGTGTCTATAAATAACATCGCAGTAGGTTTTCTAGAGAACGTTGAGTGTCACCGTAACGTCCAATAGTCGTTTGCACAACGGCCGTCATAGCGGTGATAAACATTAGTTCAACGTTTTTCGCGTGTAGCGGTGCCCATATTTAATTAATACAATGAGTGGACGTGACTTGGACGGCCGTTAGTTAACGAAACCGCTTTTCTAGGAAACCTTAGCTTTAGTGCACGTTTTATTTGTCTATTTTTGAAGTGAAACTTCTTTATCGACGTTGGAAAAAAAATTACGTACGCGTCACATTTTTCCGTTACGCGCCATCTTTGTTTTCTTGTCCTGCGATTTCGGATCCAGTTTAATTAATACACTGTCAAAATTATCATAACATTAGCGACCATCAAACCTTCATAAATCATATACTCAATCTTTTTGAATCATTCTAAATATTGGTAAAAACCTTTGGAGTTTATCGCAAACAGACAGATAGAATCGGCATAGGAATTGTTTATATGATATCAAAGTTAGACATGCTGACGTTTTTGTAGACTTCCACGAGAAAGTGTTTAATTTTTTTGGGTTAATATTTAACCTATGAGTTATATCATGACACTAAAAAATAACGTGGCTTTCTATTGTTAACAGGTTTTCAAAATCGTTTTAGGAGAGCCAGTGACTGGCCTCTTTTTGATAGATTTTTAATGAACCCCCAGATCTTGTCATCGGCGGGTTGCGGTCGCGGGGCAGGCGTTCGCACCTTGTGCGTGGCGGGGGCCGAAGCCCCAGGGCTCACTACCAGCACACCCAGGGCCGGCTCCACGTCGACGCACAGTTCGCCTCACGCCGCTGCCGTAATGCTCGCGTGTGAGAGAGGTGAAATTACTTTTATTTACTATATTTTCTTTTCTTTTTTTTATATCTTTAGGTCCTAATAAAAAGGCTTAAAAGGCAAAAAATCCTAAGTCTTGATAGACACGGTTGAAAGAGAGGAGCAGTCTCGATGGAGATTTTGCTCTGAACGCCTAACAGCTCTCAACACATCTGCTCATAGTCTAGCTGACTGATTGCAAGATAACACTTATTAAAAAAAAATGAATTTACGTATGCCTCATCCCTAAAACGGAAGAGATACGTATGTACTTTAATTTGCTGGGACTACATTCAATGTGATGTAGGCTACAGAACTGTTTCATTTTTATTTCTTATGACGTTGCTGAATTATCCGTTCGCTGAAATATCCAGTTACATTCGATGTTCAGGGCGTGTGTGCCAGCACCGATGTTTGTTTTTATTTATTTAATGTTTTAAAAGCCATTATGCTCTCTTGATTATTTCCAGACGCAAACACTTCATATTCAAATTCTATTCTCTCTCCGCTACGAGAGTGAACCTTCTTTAAATGTTTATCTCTTAATAACGCCCATTTTAAGTTTAGAAGAGAAGAAGTTTATCATTTTAGAGTGCCCTTCACTGAGCTCGAAACACGTAGACTTTGTTCATGATATACTTACTGATGTTGCCTTCTATTAATTTGTTACTCATATATCAAACATATTTTCAGGTTTCACCCCCCGAGAACTAGACAAGCTGCCTCCGGCGTTATCCCTGATCCTGATCACCATATTCAACCGCTGCAAAGCGGAACCTCCGACCGACTGGCCTCCCGCCGCCTACCGCCTGGCCATGAGGGAAGACCTGGCGGTCCAGGCGGGAATAAAGGAAAAGATCAGCTCCACGGATGATTACTTGGAAAGTAAGTATTGTAACTTATGTGAGGTAGACAGATATATTTTTGAGTCTAATCTGACTGTCTGTAATGTGCCAGGATTGCTTAGTGATGCTTTGCTTTTTGCTTTGAATTCTCGTGAATTTATTATAATATTATTTTATAATACAGATTAATTAACGTAAATATATGTAAACGAAAATTTTGTAATATTTTTTTTCTCCCGAGAATTAAACTTGGCCGTTCGCATGTGGAACATTTAATCAAAATTAAAAAAAAATATATGTATTAAATATGTTTATTGTGAATGGAAACCAATTAAATGGGGAATTGAGAACTTCTCAATTTAATGTGAATTTTGAGAAAAAAAAACTAAAAATTTATTCAACCTCCTTAGTTAACTTTCCAATTCTGTAGAGGTACGATGGGTGTTCAAATATATGAAAATAAAGTTAATACCCATTAGGAGTATAAAATATTTGGCGCAGCTAACAAAAAGTATAACCACAACGTGAACTGCACCGTCATAATCGGTCCATTCCTTTATAACTTTCAGCCTTGGCCCTGGAAGTGCTGGAGAAAGACACGGCATTCACACAAAAGGACACTTACCTGGATGACGTCAGCTCCAAGACGGATGAAGACATCACTGGAATGGAGCATTTGAATACGGAACTGCTGAAGATGCTCTACCCTGACGATCGTAGGTGAGGCCTCATGGTATTCAGCCATTATTTTTCAATCTTTCTGTATAAATTTATTTATTTCTTTCGGTAATAAAAGACCAATCAAAACATACAAGAAATATTGAATACTTTAAACGTGTTTTGGAGAGGTTTTTTAAAAGAAAATAAAAAGCAGATCGATACAACATTGATTGTGGTCAGAGATTGGTATATATGTTGCATTGATTTTGAATTATAGGCAAGTAGGTGATTAGCCTTTGGCGCTCATAGAATGATCTATTCGTTTGCTACAACGGGTTCGAACGCACGACCTCCGGGTATTCACGCACCTAGCCAACGTCGATTTGGCTCCAGAAAAATTAACCTGTTGAGAAAGTCAATACATACAATTTTTTTATTACAATAGCTATAAAGTATTTTAGATAATTTGATAAATTAGTGTAAAATTGTAGGATGACAGAAGTATACAACCTCTTACAATCGTCGAAACCGGTGACAATCAACCTCACCCAGAGACCTGAAGTGTCGGATCACGATTTCATTGAGGAGCAGGAAAAATACTTGTATGCCATCGGCACCAGGACTATGGCCTTGCCCATTGGGAGGTTAGTCATCAGTCATTTCAAAGTAACACTGGAGTCTGCCAGTTTACAGCTAAGGGTAACTCTTTTCCAAAATTTGCTCTCAATATTCAAATCAAATTATTTGTATTTACTAATGATCATATAGACTTATACATTCCACAATAGTCAGAGAATTTGATGTTGAAAATATATTTAAGAAAATGTCACTTGCTGTTAAAGTAAGATGAAAAAAATAGCTAAATTATTTGTTTTTGTAGAATTTATATTCAAATCGAAAGGTTTTGTAAGGGTGCGTCCACATCTGGGGAATATGCCGCGAATGTGTAGCTCGCGAGCAGTTTACGAGCTGCGCGCGTGCATTTTTGTACGTGCTCCGCTCCTGCGCCAGCTAAGCTAAGCTAAGCGCCGTACTGGAGCTGCACATTCGCGGCATATTTGCCAGATGTGGACGCACCCTTAGGGACAACTTTGCTCAAAAGTTAGTTTTTTTATAAAACATTCTTGGCGACGTAGTAGCTAACACAGCGCATTTATTGTAATAAAAAAACACGTTTTAACATTGTTTTGTAAACTAGAATACGTCGAAACTGCGGCAAGGGAAGAGAACTGGTTCATTCTGAAAATAATGTGTATTCATCAGAAATCTTACATATTACTTTTCTGATGGCTAAAATTGATTTTTCAAGTCTGTCCCGAATTACGTTCGGAGGCGTTTGTTGTATGGAGATGTTCAAATAAAACACTTTGTTTGAAGCTGGGTAACAACTGACTTTGATAGTTTAAAATATGAGCTTAAACTAACACAAAATTAGGGGGTTAATTAAAAGAGGGGTTGCGACGCTAACAAAAACAAACTTAAGCCAAGTTATCTAAGGTTTCATAAATCTAAGTGACACTTATGTTATTGGACATTATCGGAAACGGGAATGTTAAATTACTATTTATGAGTGTGGGAAAAACTAAAGGGCTCATTTTGGCTTCAAGTGCGATGATTGCTAATATTCGGTTTACTCTTCTAATTATTTACGAAAATATATATGTAACTTAACTAAAGTTAGGTTACATTATATCTCCCGTATCACAATAAAAAAACTATATCATTTTTACAATTAAGCAAATCTCCAGGGGTATGGTCACTCTGCGAACTTTGGCCTGTCCTCCCACGGACTCTTTGACGTTACCGAAACTGTGTGTCTCCGGTCGTGGCCCTCCGCCGCGCTGCAACACGGTAAACCTAAGCGCCAACGACACATCCCCGCACTGTCTGCTGTGGCCGACCTTTCACAACGGCGTGGCTGCGGGCCTAGCGCTCGTCCCCATGACGGGATCCAGCATCGATGCCAATTGGGTCATTTATAATAAACAACGCGTGAGTGTTTTCTTTAGGTATATTAATGTGGTCATAAATTATTATGTTCACTTCTGGAATAAATACTTAACTAATTTTTTGCCAGTTTTTAAGGCCGAGTAGAACTGGCAAGAAACTTTTCGTCACTCCTAAATGCTAAGTTCTTTTGGTTTATAGTTTTTATGATTATTAGATAAATAACAACGTGTTCCAGGGAACGCAAGACATGTCGATCGAGCACGCGGGTTTCCTCCTGGCTTTGGGCCTGAACGGCCACCTGAAGGATATGCCGTACATGACCATGTACGAGTACCTCATCAAGTGCCACGAGATGATCAGCATTGGATTGCTTTTGGGGCTCGCCGCTACGTTTAGGGGTGAGGCTCGAGGTTTCACTTTTTCTATGGGCCTCGCATTTGCAATATAATAGAAGTAAGAAGTGACGTCCTCTGTTTACTATATATATTTTACAATATTTGTTTTCTTCTGGAAACGGCAAATCAAAATATTTATAATACTCCAGTCAAATTACGAAATAAATAAACGTGAGCGAACACAGTTTGGGGATTTTGAGGATCGATAGGGGGGTGTATTCTGAGCATAAATTCCAATTTGAGGGGTTGTACTGAGGTCAGCTCAAGGTCATTTCGATGGAAACGCGTTTAACTCCATATCTCGAGAAGGGTTAGTGTTAGGCGAAAAATTGTAGTAACCTTTTCTTTTCTAAACAAAATTTACTAACTTTTTTAGCTGAAACTTTTTTTTCTAACATTAATATTTTTCAAGATATTAATCCCGCAAGGCAAAAATTTTACTTTTTTTTCCATTTTTCGTCGTTTTCTCCCCAACCATTCAATTTTATTAAATTTTACCGATCACCGAAGTGTAGAACTTTTAATTATGAACAATTTTGTTCTCAAACTTTTTTCCGTAATGCCAATACCTTCGGAGTTATAGATTACTTTACCGAGCGAAATCCGCGCCACTGTCGCAACGTGTATCCACAGATAAGTTTTTAGGCAACGAGAGCAATAAGACCAGATTCATCTCACTACTGAAAACGGTTCTCATCAAATCAGACATAGAGGTGGAGCAAGCCGTAGAGGATGCGGATGGTCTAATTATCAGTACGGCTAAGAGAATTTCGCAGGAGTATAGTGCTGTGGTTGTTATTGGTGAGGATGTGGATTTGCTGGTTTTGCTGACTGCAACAGCCGGCGCGTGCAACAACATTTACTTGAAGCGCATGAACCATGTCTTGGGGTGCCTTTTCGACAGTCTCCTTGCCTTTTTTATTGAAAATGTTTTTATTGTTAATTTATCATTATTCAATATTATTGTTTCTACGTTATGTTGTATTTGATGTTTTCGTGTTACTTCTAATACTAATTAATAAATAAATATATTTAAATCAGGTACAATGGACGTGCAAGCAACGAAAATGCTGAGTATCCACGTGGAGGCACTACTTCCTCCGAGTAGCGTGGAACTGGATATTCAACACGGCATCTTAGTAGCTGCGCTACTCGGAGTCGGGTTGCTGTACCAACGGACGGCGCATGCGCATTACGCACAGGTGTTGTTACGAGAGATAGGTAAGTTTCATAATCTAATGTTTAGGCAGAATACAAAATACCATCACCTTGACGTCCGCCGTTCCACAGCTGAGAGACCAACTGCCCACTGAAGTATTTCCCAACCAATTCGACTTAGGGTCATTCAAGAAAAGAGGGTACCAATTCTTAAAGGGCCGGCAACGCACTCATGAATCTGGCATTGAGAGTGTCCATGAGCGTCAGAATCACTTAAGTAATAGTTAGCCTCATGTCCGTTTGCTATTTCCCATGCTCCATTGCCCCATACAAAAACTTGTATAAGATCATCAGATCAGATTTGAGAGAGAAATAAAGTAATCTCTCAGAAAACTGTTCAATCTGACTAACCTTATTATTTTTTTGCTCCTAGGTTTGATTCCCAGTGAAGCAATAATAATAAAACATTTACTTTTAGTTTAGCCAACATTTATACATAAAGAACCCATTTCAGGCAAACCGCCAGGTCCCGAAATGGAGAACTGCGTGGAACGCGAAGGTTACGCTTTGGCTGCCGGACTGGCCTTGGGCTGCGTGTGCTTGAAAGCCGGAGACAGTCCACAATTGGGAGACCTGGCTCCGGCGCTCAGGACCTACATGCTGGGAGGGGACCGGCGAGGGTTTAATGGTAATCATTCTTTTATATGAACAGGTTTAAGTTCACTTTTAGAAACATTATTGGCCCAATGAACTTTCTTTTTACTTACGTAATAATAATTGTTGAGCATTGTTGGCCTAGTGGCTTCAGCGGGCGACTCTCATACCTGAGGTCGTAGGTTCGATCCCCGGCTGTGCACCAATGGACTTTCTTTCTATGTGCGCATTTAACATTCGCTCGTGAGGAAACCGACATGTCTTAGACCTAAAAAGTCGACGGCGGGTGTCAGGCACTGAAGGCTGATCACCTACTTGCCTATTAGATTTAAAAATGATCATGAAACAGATTCAGAAATCTGAGGCCAAGACCTAAAGAGGTTGTAGCGCCACTGATTTATTTAATAAAAATGTTACTTTCAAAACTTTGGTGAATGAAGTAAATAATCTAAAAGATAAAGTTTTATTTAAACAGAAAACTCGCGTTAACCATGGCTTACCTTGAGTTCAAAATATTATTCGGAATTTCCGAGTTTAATTTATTTTAATGGTGGTGAAGCAGAGCAACCAAATCCCTAGATCGAAAGAATTAGAAATAAAGCGTAATCTAAATATGTGCCGCTGTGGCGTCATGTGTGATGAATACTCCCAATCTAGGCTGGCTATTTCTCCGTACTAGACTATCTAAAGTTAGTAATTCTTTTTTGGGAAAAGGGATACTCTTCTTTAATAAAATCCCAGAGGCTTATCTCTGCCTTTTAATAAATTTAAGAAATGTATTAAAGGAGAGCTGTGCAAAAAGGCTTACTATAAGGTCAACGATTATCTAGTTGATAAAATGGCCTGGGACTAGTGCTAGACAGGCTACTTCTAAATAATTTGCGATATTTGTTTTAAATAAGTGTTGTTTGATGATTTGCTGTTTTAAAAGAGTACCGAGAGTTTTTTACGCCGGCTTTTTCTCTCGGCCTACACCCTCTGTCTTCTTTGCCGATGATAAGGGATGTTTATCTTTACAAATTTAATAACTTGTGAAAGTGAAATAAGTGATACCTGAATCTTATATTCCATAATAAACATATTTTTACTTATAAGCGAGAGTGGACTCAATGAGAGGCGTGAAGTGTTGGTGTAATAATATTGAAAGAATAAGAGTAAGAGAGGAAGGCACACACCTCATGTTGCGCTGCTGGCATAAAGAGAATATGTGCTGCAGGTGTTCCTTTCTCCATGGATCGATCCAATGCGATGCGGTTTTTTTACTATGAAAAATACAGCATAGGTTTGGGGCCATTCCTGTTTGCACTGTATCACTCTCTGCCATGCATCACTTGCTGTGTCTATCGACATTCTAAATTCTCTTTCTCTTTTTCATTTATTGTACCTTGGGCACCAGTTTAGTACTTCCTCTCTCAACTATTCTGTTCCTCTTGCCATGTGCCCCGCCCACTTAAGTTTATTTATTTTTATTGTGACATCTGCTTTTATCACCCTCACCACCCCCTTATTTTTATTAATAATGTATTCGTTATTTTTTTATTTCACTTATGAATCAAAAAAATTTTTTTTAAGTAAATCCTAATGCTAGGTTGGTTGATATGTTCCAGTAATCATAATATAATTTCAGGATCCCAAAAAGAGAAATACAAGCAAGGGTCGTTCGCCATTCGCGAAGGGTCGACGGTGAACCTGGACGTGACCTCCCCGGGAGCCACTCTGGCGCTGGGCCTCATCTACATGCAGACGAACAACGCCGCCGTGGCCGAGTGGTTGGAGCCCCCCACGACCGCCTACATGCTGGATTTCGTCAGACCGGATCTGCTCATGTTGAGGATTATCGCCAGAGGTAACTTTTGAAGGGAAACTTCTTTAGGCGCATGAGGGTAAAATTTTTAGCGTCACGAAGATGTGCAGCGTTTTGGTCGAAGAAAAGAGAGAGCGATTGAGACCGTGTGAGAGAATAAGAAGGGCGAATACCTTATAGAAATTATATTTTCAAAATAGAAATTTCGTATAGAGAATTTATGAAGTATTAGTAGTATTTTATATTTTATGCAAAATAATTTATTATATATCTCAAATGACGAATTGTAAATAAAATGCCATTTTTTAAATATTGAAGAAATACATTTAAAATAAAATATTGGTTGTTTGTAAAGTAGGTTTACGATCGAGATGTTTACGTGATAACGTCTTATTGGTGATATAAGTTTTTGGGAAGTAAGGAATTAAAGAAGATAACAATTTTTTCAAATTTTAAATTACATCTATCGTTTTATTCACACTTTTGATGATAAATTTCGGGTGTAAAATGACATGTTTACTTATTCGACTATGATATACATTTTTCTTCATACATACATTCATACAAATCTCCATTCGTTTGTATGCCGCTAGAGTGAGAGAGACGGGAGATCGGTCCGTCTCTCTCTCGTTATACCTGCGATCGCGCTCGTGAGGTTTTGGTGTGACACAAGTTTCTGAACATGTCACCCGACTAAGCAATGGCGCTCGTGAGGTTTTGGTGTGACACAAGTTTCTGAACATGTCACCCGACTAAGCGATCGCGCTCGTGAGGTTTTGGTGTGACACAAGTTTCTGAACATGTCACCCGACTAAGCGATGGCGCTCGTGAGGTTTTGGTGTGACACAAGTTTCTGAACATGTCACCCGAGTAAGCGATCGCGCTCGTGAGGTTTTGGTGTGACACAAGTTTCTGAACATGTCACCCGACTAAAACGATTTTAAAGACGTTATCACGTCAAAAATTAATTTAAGTATTAATTTTCGACACTGAATACTTTAATGACAATTAAATTTCTAAGATGTCTCCTTTTTTCCCTCTCTCTTAATCTCGGAAATCTAAACTTTTAGATTTATATTATTAAGTTAATTTTTGTTTAACTTTCCGCTCATCCGCTTAAGCATAACAAATTATGTATATACTTCAGGTCTGGTGCTGTGGGACAGTATCAGCCCCATGGAGGATTGGGTGGAAGATCAGGTCCCCGACACCATCAGGCCGTACTGCTTCGTCAAACCCACTGAGGCAAACGTTGACTACGAGGCTATGAAGTGAGTGGCGTCAGTTGACTGTTTAATCTTACTACTGTTAAATAAGAGTAGCATGTAAGTTTAAAGGTCGGTGAATAAAGGGCTTTTATTATTATTATACAATCATAGGCCGGCGACGCATCCATTCAAGTATGGGTTTTGTGTGAATTCGTCTACCTCCCCATGTTACAAGATAAAATCTTCCAGCCAAGCCTACTGCAACATAGTAGCGGGAGCGTGCTTCGCCCTGGGGCTGCGCTTCGCGGGCTCCGGGAACGAAATCGCCAAAGAGACGGTCCTGTACTACGCCAACCGCCTGGCCTCGCCCCCCAGACGTCTGCCGGAGCTGGCCGGAGCCGCCACCTTGGAGACCTGCAGCTGCGTCTGTCTGCTCGCCGCCGGCTGCGTGAGCCTATTTCTTCTTTACAACTAAAATATACATTAACTAATGCTAAAATTATTAATTTTGAAAATTGCGCCAACTTTATATAGTTTTGAGTAATCTAATAAAAAAAAAATAAAGATTTAGGATATAAATAATTGCAGATAATGGCCGGTCGCGGAGACCTCGAAGTGATGCGTCTGTGTCGAAGACTGCGCGCGCGCACAGCGGCCTCTCGGGGACCGGCGCCCTCTCGTCCCAAGGCCCACGCCCCACTCACGCACGGCGCTCAGGTAAAATAGAGTTTAATGCTTAAATAACACTTAACTAAATTTTTACATAACATGTTTAGAGTGGCAGAGTTGACTCTCTCACTTGCTGCTGATGCTACTCCGGAATCCGCTTAAATTCTAGATGGCCGTTCACATGACCCTGGGTCTGCTGTTCCTCGGCGGTGGCAGAGCGACCCTCGCCAGTACGCCCGAAGCGGTGGCCGCTTTGTTGATCGCTTTCTTCCCCAAGTTTCCTACTCACACTGAAGATAATAGGTAATTTCTGTACAATTTAAGCTTTTCCATTTATTCTGCGAAAGCTGCAAATCGGCTGAACAGGTGTATGGATTAAAATTATAATATTTAATTTTTTATGTTATTGATTCTTGCTGAAATATATATATATTTTTTTGTAAATCTTGTATTCATATAGGTAACAAAATGTACACTTTTGGACGTCAAAAAGAAGTAGCGTAGAACGGAAGAGAGGAACTGGCAATAAACTCTCCACCACTCTTTTTAATCGCCAAGTTTTTTATTTTAAACACCGTTTGTAGGGAGCTGCAACCATTACACCATGTTCCACATGACAATTCTTAAGTAATAAATAAAAACATAAATTAAAAACAAAGATTTGTCCTCTATCAGCAGGAGGCATGGTGAAATTGGAGCACGCACTTACATTCTCGAAATAACTAATCTCACCGCATACACGAATGCAAGTTCGAGCAGTCACCATAACTCGTATTATGTAACTGTTCGCTTATGAACGCCTACATTTAAAAAAGACGGTCAAAATTTTCGTACTCTTTTCTATAAATAACCTAATTAATAATTATGAAAAGCTCGAGATGGCGCTTAAAAATCTTATTGAATTTTAGTTCTATGCTGTAATGTAAAATAGCTTTTTTTATTGAAAAAATGTGCGTGTACTAGTGTACACACGTTAGAAGTGAAACTTCTTTATGACCTTATTTTTCGAAAAATTATCTATATGCAACTTTACAGAAATTGGTTAATTAAAGTTAAATTAGATAAAGTTTAACAAAAGGCTTTTAATATATTATAATTTTTTGTTATTAATGGTTTAGAATCTCTTTGAATCAACCGTGGTAGGGACAAGAAAAAAACGCGCGTAACGGTCAAATGTGACGCGTAACCGAAACATGTGACGCGTAACCGAAAAATGTGACGCGTAACGAAAAAATGTTACACTAAATTTTTTTCCAACCCCGATAAAGAAGTTTCACTTCAATAATAAAAATGTTTCAGATATCACCTGCAAGCCTTCAGACATCTGTACGTCCTGGCTGTGGAGAACAGACTGGTGCTGCCCCGGGACATAGATTCCGGGAATCTTTGCTATGCTTTCATTCAGGTGATTCCTTCGATTCCGGAGACACGATGGATTCGGTAGATGTAACACTGATCGGTAGCATGACCCCTTTAGCGGGGCTAAAAACTTAGTGAATCAGTCATCGTAGATTTGATTTTATGTATGTGATATTAAAAACAATACAATATTGATCCTTCACTGTAATTTCAATGGCCGACTCTAATTAAATTACACTACAATATAAATTTCTCGATACAAAAAAAACACAAACAAACTTTTCCGTAATTTCGTTTTTATTCAATCATGATAAAATTCGCCAGGAGCCAAAAATTCATTGAAACTCAGCACATTAGTTTGGCCGGGAGCTGCTAGCTATTTTATTAAATATTGTATATTTTACGAGTTATTTAAATAAAAAGCATTTGGCGTTTACTTCATTTTTATTTCGTGAAACATTCTATCGTCCGTCTCATCTCACGCGAACTTTAGACATACGTTTGTTTCACAAGACACTAGAACGGGCGCGGGGCGGGGGGGCACAAGTAAAACCATTTATTTCAATTAGGACTATTATTAAGGCACTACTGAAAGTCAAAATTGCAAGTTAAAAATATTTAAAAAAAATGATTAGTTGCCCCTTCCAAAATTTTATATCGAAAAGAATGGGCAAGATACACAATGGCAATACACATGGGCAATATTATTGTATACATTGATTTATAAACACCATTTTTGGATTTTATTTTACACAGCATAGGCTAATCGTGTGTTTTCTTTTTTCAGGTGATTGACGTGGATAATTACCTGAGAGAATACAAAGCCCCCTGCATCATACCGGAATTGAACCAGCTGAAGGTGGTGAAGATAGATGACACCAGATATTGGCCAATTCTCTTCGAGAGAGACCGGAATTGGGACCAACTCAAGTGAGAGTTTATTTCATTACCGTATTAGTTTAAAAACTAACGTTAAAAATTTTACGGCTTTAACTGATTTTGAAAAAGAGAGGATTTTGATGTTTAACAAATATTTACACCTGATGCAATTTTTATTTTATATAGCTTATAAGCGGGAGTTCTCGAGCTCGATTCCAGAAACAATAATTATTTTGCATTGTCTATGGATATTTGTTTGAAAGTGGAGCCATTGTGATTTTATGGTAATTTCCAGAACATTCCTCGAATACACATGGTGTGTAGATATAAAGCAGCGAGCCGGCTGCTTGCCCTACAGCAAGGACCCGGAAGGCTTCACCACCATGTTGGGGCACACCCTCACGCTGGACCAGACCAACATCTGGTCGGCGAAGCCGGACAACATCGACCTCTTCAGCAGCGACCGACAAGTGCGGGGCTTCATCCGCCATTACCTGGCGCAGGATGACGCCGAAGTCGGCGCGAACATTTGCGGTGACTGCCTCGTCTTGAAGAAGAAGAGAGGCGGCAAAGAGATGAACGGGACCTGCGTGTGCCGAAAGTACAGCAAGGAGGAGCAGGAGTTCATCCAGAGCCTGAACGTGGTCACCTACGAGTGTGTGGTCAAGGACGTGCTGCGGGCTCTGCCCATTTGGACGAGTTTTTTGAAGGTGACACTGCTTTTATTTATTTACTCTGGCTGCGAATACAAGAGAAACAATTACACTATCATTAAGCTATCTCTTCCAAATGACCCTATAGAAAAAAAAATATTGTATTCAAAAAGCTTTAATTTTGTCAAAAACTTATTTACAGTACTACTACAGCAGTAGTTTATGTAAATATCGGTGTTTTTATCCAGAGTTTATTATATGAGATTTTATATTTTCAAGCATTACGGAACGAGTTTTGAGAGTAAAACTCTTTTGTAAAACGTTACGATGCGGGACGGCGATTGAATTACGCGTTATTCTTAATATTATTCGACTTTCCAGAACTTTACACCACATAATGGTAACTTTTAGGTATAAAGAGTCACTGGGTGGTCAAGAAAAGTTTTACTAATGGTACGGCGCGTAACATTGGGGGAATGTCAATAATCTTCAAAAGACCCATTTCGCTCGAGCGCTAAATTACTTTTTTTGTTATATTTACAACACTGTTACGTCATTATAGTTCGAAAGCAATCTTTATTCCTAATATGTAAAATATATTTTTGACGTGATAACGTCTTTAAAATCGTTTTAGTCGGGTGACATGTACAGAAACTTGTGTCACACCAAAACCTCACGAGCGCGATCGCAGGTATAACGAGAGAGAGACGGACCGATCTCCCGTCTCTCTCACTCTAGCGGCATACAAACGAATGGAGATTTGTATGAATGTATGTATGAAGAAAAATGTATATCATAGTCGAATAAGTAAACTTGTCATTTTACACCCGAAATTTATCATCAAAAGTGTGAATAAAACGATAGATGTAATTTAAAATTTGAAAAAATTGTTATCTTCATTAATTCCTTACTTCCCAAAAACTTATATCACCAATAAGACGTTATCACGTAAACATCTCGATCGTAAACCTACTTTACAAACAACCAATATTTTTTTTTTATTCATAAATTCGGTTAACCGAAGACGATATATTTCCGCAGATAATAAAACTGATGCGCACGGAGCCCAGCTCCTACCACATGTGGCAGATAAAGCTGCTGCTAGCCCAAGTGGAATCCCTCTCCCGAAGGAGCTCGGACGAGATGGACGTCGACGACAACGAAAACGAGCCGCTGATTTCGACCGAGTTCACGCTGGCCGTGAAGCAGAAGATCGCGCTGGTGTTCGACAAGTGGGAGCTGAAGATCGTGCCCTTCCTGAGGAAGTATTTGGGTGGGGTTTTTAATTTTATTCATAATTAGCTGACTCGGGAACTTCGTCCCGCCTTACATGAGAGTTACACAACTCAAGTTGACCTTGAACATTTTGTATTATACTTTGATTTTTAATTCCGTAGAATTCTAACAGCAATCATTTTTTGACATGTCAGAGATGGCAAACCTTTTGGCTGGGCTCATTTTTCAATTTCAATACGAGTCTGAACATCTGAGTCTATGCATTCATTTTATTTGTTAGTTAATGTATTTATTTTATTAAGTGCGGTGCTCCACATTACGATAATTACGTCCCTTTTCATCACTAACAGTAAAAAATAACAAGTAAAGATAACATTATTTTTTTTTAAAACGTTTACTAAACCTGGAATTAGTAGGCAGTGATGCCAGCTAAAGAATAAAATAAAGTAATTAAACTTAATTCCATATATTGTTCTTGATATTAAAATATTTGTTATTTTGTCACTAAGTTTTAGGTCACTCGAGTAAGTAAATATTTCGATTTACCTTTTTGTAGATAAAAAAAAATATGTAGCATTTTTTTATTACCCTCAATAAGTCAAAGTTTTTTGGTGGAGAATTTTTTTTGTAGCAACACTTATGAAATGTCAGAATTCTACGGAATTAAAAATCAGACTATAGAACATCCAATTTTATGTTTTCGAAGATTTTCAATGTTTTTTTGGACGAAGACCGATACAAGAAATCAAGATCCATGAAAATTGGTCTAGCCATTCCCAAGATATAAGTATTTGAATTTACCCGACTGTTTTATCTATTAATTATTATGGAAGACTAAAAATTCTAGTATTAACTGGAGAACAGTTTTCTCTGGTGTGGTTTTTTTAGTGTCTAAATTGGTTTATTTATTAAAGTACATTACTTAATATATAATGCATCTCAGTATCAGTATTTGTTACAATCTGTCTATTATATAATATACATATAACAATTACAGTGAACATAAATTTTCAAAAAAAAAATATTACCCTTCTAATTTTAGTTTTTACTAGTAATTTTTTGGTTAACATTCCGCATTATTCAAGGTACGCGCTAAACAGTTTTTTTTTTAAATCCTACAAGTTTTGTCATAATATAATATACAATGTGTATTTTCAAGCCTCATATTTCTGATTTCCTTTACATTTTTTCCTAAAATGCAAGACTTAGTTCCCTCACGAAGTTTTCGAGAATCCATTGAATCGTTGTCGCGTAAATCGGTTAATTCCTTACTTAGGTCCTTTGAAATATTCCAGGAATGCCAAGCAGTCGCTCTATAAACAGCTGTCACGATGACATCAAGCGGATCCTGGCGTCGTTCCTAGTTTACCACGAGTTGCGGCGCAATCTTCTGGGCGAGAGCGGGTTCGATACCTCGGAATTGGGACTGGTTATGTGCGAGAAGGCTTCTCTCAGTGGTGTTGCGGCGTGCAAGGTAAGAGAAAATAAATGCAAAGTTATAAATAATAACTATATTCTAACTTCCTCTGAGGTTTAGCGGCTCGTTTCAATAGGAGTCAAACCTGGACCTCCAGTTCATACGCTATCTTCGTTAATTTTCTTTACCTTTAAAAATCAAAATATATGCCGATAGGTTACGAATGTTAACTTTCAGATTTGTTGGGTTTATCGGTAAAGAAATATTTAAATGTTTAATAGGTCTCTTAAGTTGAGAGGCGTTTATAGGTAATTCAATATTTTAACATTGTAGGTGCTGGAACTGGTCCGGTGATTGAGGTCCTTGGCCGGTGGCTACGTCACGCGGTCACGCTGTCGGGAGGATTGCGTCCACGACTGGTGTTAAATATATTTAACTATTAGGGTGGCTAATACCCAGTGAAGTGTGCATCGGCTGTAGGTAGTGCGGGTGAACTGTACCGTTGTTATATGGTGTAAATATGTCAATGTGTGGAATAATGCGTTTACAAACTACAATATTGTTGTACAATTTAGTCTTAATCAATTATTAAATAAATGATTTCGCCGTGTTGGAGATCGGTACTAATAATTGTAACTCTTTCCTAGATTATATTGTAAATATATGATTATGTGTTCTTGCAAGAATTTATTTTCCTACCCTTCGAAACTATTTGTGCAAAGCAAACAATGGCAGATCTACTACGGACCAAATCAGTCTATATTTTGTTATTGACCCATGTGCGTAATCGTACATCTGTATAAGGTTGAGGGTGCCAGCTAATAGCTGTCCATATGGCACCATGAACGTACAACAGTTGCCCTTGCTATTAAAAGCGATTACTCTGATTATTTATGTTTTCTTATCGCACTAGTTATGTTATGCAAGTAAATATGGGTCGAAATAATATTGACAGGAATTAATTTATTTCCATTCCAATAATTATAAATGTTACAAGACTAAATTCTCCTCGAGCCAGTCCTTAAACCCGCTAATTCTCACGAATACGTCTGGAGCGCCGCGTGCGCAGGGCAATCCCCATGACACGATACCAAACTGTTCACCTGTGTCCACTCGTACCAGAGCACTGCCAGAGTCACCCTGAAAGATTTTCTAATGGTCTAAGTTTAAAAAAAAAAATTTTTTTAAACATTTCACCGGTATGATTATTAGATAAATTCTATACCAATCGGAAATATGAAGCCCATAGAATATGCAAACGTTAGGTTGTTTTGAATCAATTAATTATTTATGTGTATATTTTTTATGTGACACTAAAGTATATATACATCTTTAGTATAAAAGAAGGTTGTAGTGATAAATATATAATACTACCCTGATTAAAAATATTGATTGAAAAAAGTTCAAAAAATTTACTACATGCAAATTATAAAAAAAAATTTTTTTTTAAATATTAATTAAACATACTCTGGACTGAAATTTGCTAGGCAACCCATATGGATTATATTTATTGACATATTAAATTAAATATAAAATAAGTTTCATTAAATAAGCATCTCGGTGAAGGTCGTTGTATAGCAGGATCTTATACTATAAGATTCACTAAGAATTACCTCTACCTCTATGGTTTTGATAGAAACAAACAAAAAGGTTACAACTTCTTTTAATGCATTGTCTACGTTTTAAAATCAGTCAGGAGTTTTATTGATATATTTTAGGCTGCATCCCAGTAGGCAAACTGTTCCCCACCCACTAAGTGAGCCCACTATATATAAGAGTTAGCGCGCGTGGCGACGCTGCAAATTGCGTAGATTGAGCGCAAAACTAGCAAACTATGAACGCACCACTCGTAACAGCGGCAAACAGAAACAAAGCAACAAAAACCTTCATCTAGAACTAAAGAAACATAATATGTTACTTACGTTACAAACGCCATGTTGAATAGAATGGAAGACACAAAACTCAGTCGCAGGGTCGTACTCTGGTAGTATCATACCGGAGTCAACAGAAGCCTGGCGTAACTCTTTATCACATCTCCCATCCTCTAACGTTGTTACGTACAGCTCTTGAAGACTGGGAGATAAGGGTCCTTGATGCTGGGAAGTAGAGTACATACATACAAAAAAAACAATCCAGCCAATGACAAACAATCGTGGTTTTTTACGTGCATAATTTATATGATAAAGGTCACTAGATAAAACGTGAATCCACGTATTTTAAGCTCTATAAACAATCAACCTTTAAAATATTTAAAGGCGAGCTTTTTCTTTGTTTAAAAAAACATTGAATGACTTACGTAAATCCGTCCCCATCCAGCAACTCTGCCACTCACACCCGATCCAACATGATCCAGACTCACCGGCACCAATTTCACTCTATCTGACAATACTACTTCACTGGTAGTAACCAATAAGCCAATATCGTATTCCACATTTAATGGATCCCGAATATAGATGTGTTTGGGATGAGTAATATTACGTTGCACGCGGTATGCCTCGCCGCCAACGTTCCAACTATTCGTGCCGACTATAACACGGAGTGTTCTGAAATTAATATTTTATATACTTATGGTACTATGTTCCGAAGTATTTCAGCAGGAAGCTGGTTCAATATAGTGGTGGTGCACGGCAAAAACTGCCTTAAGAAACGCCGAGTTCGATATATCTGTTACTCTGACCACAGTTAATCACGCTATCAAATCATAATAAATGATATTAAATCAAAAATAATTTGTAATAGACTAATTTTAGTTCAATTCTTAATTTTGTACCGTATCTAAGTAGAATCAACCAGGTTGGGTTAAAAACCGTATCTATTAAATCTGTTTTTTTTTTTAAATATAAGATGACATCCAAAAATCAGTTAGTAGTTAGGTAGGTATTATGTTAAAAAATACTAAGAAAATATAAAGTAACAGAAAATCTACAATAATTATAATTGATCTGGGCGATGATAAGGATTGGATATTATCAGAATATTTTGGATGGAGACGATTTTTTATAAACGTACAGTTGTGCAATATATTTAGGACATATTATACAGTTAGTTCTCTTGTATTTAAATCCGATAACTACGGATAATCTAAAGCCTGAACTTTTTTAAGAAGCTTACGGTGTCAACTCTCCTCCCGTGTACAGTCGGTCAAAGCAATGTGCTGCTGACAAAACATGTCTCTTTGTAATGAGAGAACCACCACATTGGAAGGTGGCTACCATCAGCCCGTGAACTAAAGCAACCATGTAGGGAACGCTGCCGTCTGCGGCACTATCACCTCCCACTATTCTACCAGAGAAGTAGGAAGATAGATCATCTTGTAACGGAAAGCCTGCAATTTGTTGTGAAGGATAAATTTAAACAAATATATCATTTAATATAATATAACCTATAGAATAAAGAATTATTGTGCTAACTGGTTTTGCTTTTAAAAACTTACCAAAACTTCCCAATACTAAACAACTAACAAATATAATGGCAACGAAGGCCATTATTCAATGAATCACTTCGAAAACTAAAATATGTAATCACTTTTGCATTTATAATCACGAATTATATTATAATTATTTATCAAAATTCTTATCTAGGTGATTGTTGTCATCAATTATAAATAATTATATGATAACAACAAAATAATATTGTAATCTGATTTTGCTATTTTGCCTTGATTTCATTATGATGAGATAAATATATCTTCTGGTTATTAATAGGAACATGAAAGAAACAACTAAGTATTGGCATTCATTTGTATTGAAAAAAAAATGAATTATCTATCGTATAGCGCGTTCGATCCAGCTTCTATATGCGCTGATTCTGGTAAACATGTCTGGAGCGCCGCGAGCGCAGGGAATGCCCCAAGACACGATACCGATCTGCTGTTTGTTGTCACTCCTTACAAGCGCACTGCCAGAATCACCCTGAAAATCAAGAATTTATATTATTTGTTTTAATCATTCTGTTGACTTCAGTTTAATCCTAATTTAACGTCCTTGTTAGACAGTCATAAATGTTGGATTATGCGTTGACAATGTCTTGTGAACGGATATATATATATAACTATAACAATAGATGATAATTTCAGACAACATCCTTGAGAGAATCATCAGTTCTGCCTTAATTATACTACATACGATTCACTACATTTAAACATAATAAGAGTCTGTTTGACAATGTAAGAATAAGTTCTACATAAATTGCAAATTAGCTATTCATTACTTATTGGTAGGATAAACTTTATTGTTGCGTTTCACGACTGTCAGATAGCGCTATTCGTTACATAAAGTCCATCATAAGTTATGAGTCCGATGAATGTCAAATAGCACAATTTATCTTCCAAATTTATGTGTTGCATAGCTATTTGGTACTTTATCCAAACATTGTGAAACAGACCCTTAGTCGTGGGTAAAAGTTCAATCTTACGTTACAAGTTCCTTGGTTAACAGAATGCAGTGCACAGATTTCCAAACGTGGGTCGACAGAGGGCGCTCGAACGTTAAACTGTTGGCCGACGCGAGGTACTTCCGTCTTACAGAACTCACCATCGACAGTTCTTGTTTGAAGTTCTATCAGCGTTCCAGACACGGCACCGTTAAACTGAAAAACAAATGTGTTTTAGAAGGTTAAAGGTACGTCTTCTGTTAAAGAACTTTAAAACTTTTAATGGATATAAACATGAATTAATAAAATCTATGTGGTCTGGCTACTGATATTGGTAAAAAAAAGACAAGGACAACATTTTCAAACTAGGCCTACCCTTCTGTGTCCCCATCCATTGACAGTAACAGCAACTCCAGCGCCAACATTATTGTAGTTGAGTACGGCTGGAGCGATAGCATTGGTGAAACGAATAGTACTGGCCGAGACCAGTATTCCTATATCGTTTTTAATATCCGCGTGGACGTAGTGCTGGTGGGTGATATTTCTGGCAATATTGTAATGGACTCCACCATACATCCATCGGTTAGTTCCTACTGTAGCACGGAGATTTCTGCACATAAAATTGTCCAACGTTATATCCCATTTTCGTGACACCTTTTTCTTTACATACAATAAATTCAAAGATTACGTATTCCGCTAATTTGTACCTATATATACGATACAGACTTTGGTATTATGGTTATAGAACCGGTATTTCTGATATTTTTTTTACACAGAAGCATTTATATACCTATAATTAATATTTGCACCGATTACAGTTACACAACACCAAAAAGAAAACAAGATAAAATAATAAGTACCTACATTGAAACGACAATGAATGATAAATACAAATACTTTAACAAATAACACACAAATCTAAAACTTATAGTCACTCATAAAGCAAGCCTGATAAACGTCTCTCACTAGGGACACACGAAATACTTTTTTCACATTCTTACTGATGAAACTACTTAGGTTCGATTATTGCAAAATCTTCATGTCGGAAATTTTCGGGAAATCTTCAGAAAAACATATCCGGTTGCTAATGGCATCTATGTTTGAATACTAAAACATAGCATTAATCTCTAATTAACTACCAACCTGCTCAAACTCCCACTGTAAACTGCTCGAATACAATGGGCCGCTGTAAGGAAATGTCTGTTAGTGATAAGAGAGGCCCCACACACAAAGTTCCTGATCATTGCACCGTTGGAAAGGGCTGTCATCCAAGGAACTAGTCCCGCTTCTGCACCTCCAACTATTCGGGCTTCGGGGTTTGTGTGGTCGAAGAATATAGACATGTCATCTTCTTCAATGGGTTTTGCTGAAAAGGCATAATTTTATAACGATGGAATCGCTATAACACTGTCTGGTCTATTTTAAATACCTACTTTAACTTTAATTTAGCAGTATCTTAAGAATATATTTAACAAGTGTTTGTGCAACAATATTTTTTAAAACTCTATGATATAACATATTTTAATATGCTATCATAAAAAAAGTCAATTTTAAATATAAATTAACTTTAAATACAGGTTTTTAAAAAGTAAAAATAACAGGACGTTCCTATAAAATTTTGCTCAGTATTTGGCATTTCGGTTTCGTTTGTTCACATTAAAACTTACCCAAGCTTCCAACAAGGAGCGTTAAGACAAAAAAACCCAGTTTTAATGCCATTTTTGTTTTAATTACTTTCTTAGCGTAATGCCTTTTATATGTAAGAAGATAAATAATTATTATCTGAAAAGTAAATATTTTATCGGATAATTGTTGATTTTATCGGACCTCGTGCCGATTGTAATAGGTTTATGCAATCATTATAACGTCAATAATGTGTTCTATGCACTTTTGTCTTTCTCGCAAAATATATGCACGATTTTCGTTGATTACGTTACGTTCGAGTAAGGACGAACCTTACTGTTAAAAATATCTCACAGTTCATACAAATCCGATTCAAATCGTTAGTCAAATAGGGTGTTGCGAGGAAATTCTAATTCCATACATTTAACGTTTTTCTTCCGAAAATCAACAAAAGGGCCCCAAGTTCTACTCAGTTCCAAACCACAAGAAAAGATTAGTTTTTTTAGTAAATGTTTTTTGTTCCTATTTTATTTTTGTCTAGAACTATGTGAATTATGTATTGCTGCACACCTTATCTTATTTAATTTTTTTTCACACAGGTTTCCTGGAAGAGATCGCTCGAAAGCGATAAGGCCGCCAGTTGCCCTCCTTTTCATTTAATTATGTTCAATTTTTATATGTAATGCAACAAGGTGTTAATAAATAAATAAAAGAATGAATGAATCATCAATACGATGGGCTGCTGTGAGTAGATGTTTGTCCGTGATTATAGAGGCCCCCCCCCACACAAAAGACTCCCGCGTAAAATACCGGTTTTCAGTGATCCCATTCATGGAACAGTGCCAGCCTCGGTTCCACCGACGATGCGAGCGCCGGGGTTTGTGTGATCAAAATTTTTAGTTTGCACCACAAAAAGTTTTTAAAAATTATTTACTTTTTAACCGGCCCATGATAACACTACATTAAAAGTGTTGCAGTTCTTTCTGTGTCTATTTACAAACATACACCATGGTTGATGTTTGTAATAAGCGTACCAAATATTTCATATCTCAGGAAATACAATGCTCTCAGAGAATTATTTTATCACACACTCATTAAATTAATAATCATATGCATAATGATATTATTTGTTTATTTAGATTTTAGACTATGACCAAAGATTTTACCAAGTATTCACAGTATAGAAAGAATTCATCTACTGAAAAGAATATAGCTGTCGACATCACAGGAGACCGAAGATCTGGCAGCTACCTCGGACAAAGAATTAGTCTAGCGATTCAAAGAGGGAACACTGCCAGTATCTTCGGAACCTTGCCTAAAGGGACTCCTTTTAATAATATATTTGAGTTTATGTTAAGATTAGTTAATTTTTTTCAATGTATATTATTTTTTTTTTTTTTTCGTCAAGTACTTATATACACTTAGACATTAGAAGTATATAGCTTTACGTTACATCACTACCATAATATATGTATTGGTGGTGGTGTACCAGTATGTAATATCTTCTTATACATTAATCTTGGCTATATATTATCTAGTAGACCTAATAATATGTTTTATTTTCTTAAAGTCCTCCGACCATTCCAAATATATAAAATTATGCATAAATGTTGAGGCTAAATGGGAATGAAATAAAGTTTATCTTAAGTGTATCTCAATCTTTATTTCCTATTGTTTATATTACAGAATGGAAGATTCGAGCCATGCTTTGTATGCGCTGATCCTAACAAACATGTCTGGAGCACCGTGTGCGCATGGAATTCCCCAAGACACGATACCTATCTGTTCTCTGGTGTCGCTCCTTAGAAGTGGACTGCCGGAGTCACCCTGCAAAAAAACTCTAGATTAATTAGATTTAGGAATAATATTTTTACTGTACGCTGCGTAAACAAATAACAGTTTTATTACAGGCTAAGACTTTCTACTTATCCGTATGGTCGATCGAAAAGTGCTTTTCATTAAACCTATAAAATTCTAAACGTAGACCAGTTGTCAAGAAACAAATATTATTTCAACAAATATTTTTTTTAATATATGTAAAGATATAGATACAATGAACCATAATATATCGAATGCATTGGTAGGTAATTATTATTCAGATTTGTTTGAATAAAAAACTTACGTTGCAAGTACCATGACCGACAGAGTGGTGGGTACAGATTTCAATGTGGGGTTCCACGGGTGGTGGACGCGATGGGAAGTTAATCTCGGTAGCGACCCGTGGAACTTCAATCATACAGACGAGACCATCGATAGTGGCGGCTTGTAGTTCCAGAAGCTGAGCAGATATAGCACCTCCAGCCTGAATTTAAATTTCCATTAATTAAGTTGTTAAAGAAGATTGTCGAGTTGAAATTCGAGTACCATTCTGCTATTTGCTTATAGACTCTAGATTTAAATGGAAAGTTTTGTATATTTGATGAGTAAATGAAAAGGAAAGTTCACTGTTCCTCCAACCTAAAGGCATAGCCATAGCCATTGGCTGGACCGAAAGCCCCCAGTGGCTCATATCGAGATGACCCTCACGGTTACTTACTTGGGGCGATTCAGGCCATATCATGGCGCCATAACGTCACTGCTGATTGTGACCGCAGATTGTATGTGTTGCTACAGAACTACGAAGAAAAGTATTACCCGTATTCTTCCCCATCCATTGACAGTAGTTGCAACCCCATTGCCGACCACATCAAAGCTCAAGGTCACAGGAGAAATAGTATTAGTGAAGCGTATTGCATTTCTGGTGATGAGTATCCCAATGTCGTTCTTGATAATTCTGGAGACGTAGTTAGGGTGGGTGATGTTCCTAGCGATGTCGTATTGCACTCCTCCACTGTTCCAACGATTTGTGCCGACTGTAGCACGAAGAGAACTAAAAACATAATATATTACCCTAATTAATTATTTATTTTAAACTCTGGTAATCACTAGCTATAAGGTAACTTGACATACCTGCTCAAACTACCCCAGCTAAATACTGAATCGATACAATGGGCGGCTGTGAGCAAATGTCTGTCTGTGATGATTGAGGCTCCACACAGTAAATTTCTGACTAGCAATCCGTTGGTTAACACCGCCATCCACGGGACAGTTCCGGCCACAGTTCCACCGACAATGCGTGCATCGGGGTCCGTGTGGTCGAAGAAGATGGACATGTCATCTTCTTGAGCAGGTTTTGCTGCAAAGTTTTAAAGCAGATATTATTAAACATTATACAGTTTTGGCAATAAATGTACTTATTAGCTTACGTCTTGCCAATACCCTTACAAAGTATAGTATTAATTAAACCTTAAAATAAGTGTTGTTATGTAATCAAATATAATATTATAATATTTTTATTTTTATTTAACTTGATTTAAAGTTTTTACACTAAATATCTCGGAACTAACTTAAGTGGAGAAAAAATAACATTATCTCTCGGTGTCAAGCTTCAAACATTGAGAGATACCCTAGATCTGGATACTAACACTGCTCAACATTTGTGAGTGTGTTGCCGGACCTTTAAGAAGTTCGCATTTGAAAGTTCAGCTATCATATTCTAAATAATTATTTGTGATACTACATTCACATATATTGCAAATATTGAAACTTGCAATTGATGCAAGTTCGAGGCTTTTATTATATCTACGATGAACAAGTGTTACCCTAACCTTTTATAAGAATACTAGATGCCCACGCGAACTTTGTTTCTCCTTAATGTGATTTTACTTAACCTACCTAGTACATACCAACATGGAACATTTTGCTGAGCTACCCCCAGAGGATGTTCAGTTTTCCGGAATGAAAACTTTTTAGGGTTTGCTGTGAATTTTTCTCCATATAAACCTCGGAGTTCAAGTTTTAATTAACAAATAAAAAATAGGGATTGATCATAGAGGGGTGAAAATTAAGGGTTATATGTATTTTTTGATGCCACATAATAAAAAAAAACAAACAAAAGTATATTTTTTCGCGATGGACACCCTTATCACTTAGGAATTTGAAATATAGATAGTAGCCGGTTCTCAGAGTTACTGAAAGTGCATTAAAAATTTCATAAGAATCGATGGAGCCGTTCCGGAGGAGTATGAGTACGAACATTGTGACACGAGAATTTTATATATGTACAGATATTACATAGATAATAGAGAGATACAAGAACTATATCGAGTTTATCTTTTATTTCGAAGCAGAGATTTTGGAACCTCGGTATCACCCGGTACAAAGACAACATAGAAGAAGATCACAATTGGTAACACTATTGGATGTTGGAGTTAAACAGAAAAATATTATGTAAGGTCACATAAAATACAGAAACGGACAAACTTACCCAAGCTTCCGACAAGGAGCGTTAAGGCAATTAATCCCACTTTAAAAGCCATTTTGTGTTTTTAATAATGTCCCTCGTACAGTCTTTTTATACAACGATTAATAATAATCTTTTTAATTATCACGGATTATTACTCTCATATCTTTGTATTATCGCCTTTATCGTTTAATGAAAAACCTATACACAACGAGTACCCTAGTAGTCTCTCTGTATCCCTGATATTGCCTGAATGAGATTGCTTATTAGTAGGACACAGCTGACACTGCTAGACACTGCTTATTAGTAGGAACATCGATCTCCACCTTGACCAAGTCCAACTCGGCTTCAGTCAAATCTTCATTACGAATTATTGCGATTCAAGCAATTCCTGAATGTTCAGACTTAACGCCTGCTCAAATATTACACCAAACACCATCGCGGGAACATTGCCGTCACCCGCATCAGGCGCTTGAAGATTCTTCATACAAATCTGTCTACTCATGTAACTTGACCTACGATCATTGTACAATTCACATCCTTTTTTGAATTATATTAATTTATTAAGTATCTGGGCATTTAATTTACACCATCTATCACTCACTCATGTCACTTGATTATATCCGTTCGAACTCATCTCGTCTTATGTTATGTTTGCAGTCAATGTTTGAATTTGCATAGATTCTGCGTCATTTTCCGCAGACAGAACAGGCCACACTTTTTTCCAGCATGGCTTCAATATTGTGTGTGGCTTCAGTTCTTTCAATGATTCTTTTATGTATACATATATTCCATAACATTCATATCAGGATTATTAAGTAAGTACTGATTAGATCCGCAAATACTGGAATTGGATCGCATTCTCTTTAGTTCACGAAAAGTGGAAACGTGAATGAAGGACACCCTACCGACTGGAGTGGAAAGTTCAAATTTCAATGTGGGGTTCTGCCTTAGGTTTAACTGGCCGGCAACTCGAAACATTTCAACTATCGAGAGTCGTTACTTGCATTTCCAGGGCCCGTGTATTAAGATAAAACTAAAGGTTGTTGTATGATTTCGGATTCTGTATTTTTTCTTCTTCGATTAATTATTATGACTTCAGAAACTATAAACTAAATTATAATTTCTTTCCCATCCGCTGACAGTAGTATTTCCAGTAAAGATGATATCTCATGTTATAAGAATTCCAATATCATACTTGAGAGTTCTGGCGTCGTAGCGAGGGTGGATGAGCAAAGTTGTAAGTAATACTCGTACCGCTGCGACAGCAATAAAATATCGACTTGTATTTAAGACCTTAGATAGTTCAAATACTGTTCTACGGTGTTTACATAAAAAAATATAGTAGATAATTTTTTCACACCTTGGGTTATATTATTGGTTTGTTAGTTTGAAAATGTAAAATAGCCTATGTCCGTCTGTGAAAATACAATATAATATATAATAGTTTTTGTGTGAAAACATTACAAACATACATTCAAAAACACAAATGTTTCCTCTTTATAAGACTAGTTTTGATAATATACTACTTTCTTCGGATTAATTAAGAAGCTTATTATAAATTACTTCTACGTAATTGACACGGAATTTAATTGTTTGGAAATTATATTGGAAATGTTTTTAGTTTGCACCACAAAAACTTAAAACAAATTGTTTACTATTAAACCGTCCCATGATAACACTACATTAAAAGTGTTGTAGACTTGTAGTTCTTTCAGTGTCTATTTACAAACATGAACCATGGTTTACTTCCAACAAGTAGCGGTAAGGCAAACAATCCCGCTTTGAATGCCGTTTTATATTTTTTCATATTATCGCGTGGATTTTCACTTTATACAAGAATTAGTATTTTCTTTAATTAATTACGTATGATTACTCTTATATAACTTTATCATCTACTACTAATATAAATTTAAAGCGTACGAAATATTTAATGTCACTGGAAATACAATATTCTCAGTAAAATGTTCATATTATTTTATCTCACACACCTTAAATTTAGTCGAAATTGAATGCATAAAGAAATATTATGTTTTATTATAGGTACTATGACCAAAGATTTTAACAAGTATTCACATAACAGAAAAAGAAAATGAAAGAATTTATCTAATGGAAAGAACATGGCTTTGCATGGAAGATTTACGCATATATTAATCTTGGCTATATATTATCTAGTATAAGTTCATTTGTTTTATAAATTCCTCTATCGACATTTCTAAAACATTCATAAAACTTAAGGCTAAATTGAAATGAAATAAAGTTTATCCTTTATTTAATTCTTTATTTTCTCTAGTTTATATTGCAGAATGGAAGCTTCGAGCCATGCTTTGTATGCGCTGATCCTTACGAATATGTCTGGAGCACCGTGTGCGCACGGAATTCCCCAAGATACGATACCTATCTGCTGTTTGGTGTCGCTCCTTACAAGTGGACTGCCGGAGTCACCCTGCAAAAAAATAACTCTAGATTAAATAGATTTAGGAATAATATTATTACTATACGTTGTAAACAAAGTATCAGTCTTATTACAGACTAGAACTTTCCACTTATTCATACGGCCGATCGAAAAGTACATTACATAATAAACTATAAAATTAATCAAATACTAAACGTCAATCAGCCGTAAGAGCCAACCGACCAGAAACAACTATTATTTCACCAGCTAAACAGTGCTATACTATGCTATAAAAAGGTATGTCACAGCCAACTAGCTTAATTAGCCTTTAAATTAACAGCCTAGCCGTTTAACTATTAACGGCCTGAAAGATATTCAGCCGTTAGGGTTTGTTACAACATTTAATATACTGGGTGGCTAATGCGTAGATCATTCGTACGACAGTGTCATAAACATATGAAAAAAAAATGTATTTTAAAATTAAATTTATTAAGTGAAATTCACATTACTATTGTCACTACACTTTTCCACGGTACTTATTGTTTTTCATGAAAATTTGAAAAACACCATCAAAGTTGTGGTTTACCAACGCCATTTTGACAGTTTGAAGAGTTTCTTTTCAAGTTCGAGAGTGGCAGAAAGTGGAATAAAATTTAAATTAATAGTAAACAGCTTAGACAAGTAATGAAACGTCATCGATCCAAGTAATTTGCCTAGCTGTTTAATCTTTCAGGCCGCTAGTTAAACGGCGCCGTTACTTAAACAGCTAGGCTGTTAATTGAACGTCTAATTAAGCTAGTTGGCTGCGACAGATATACAATGAACTATAATATGCCGAAAGTATTGGTATATATTCAAATTTGTTTGCAATAAAAAAACTTACGTTGCAAGTACCATGACCAACAGAGTGGTGGGTACAGATTTCAATGTGGGGTTCCACTGGAGGCGAGTATATGTCAACCTCGGCAGCGACTCGTGGAACTTCAATCATACAGACGAGACCATCGATAGTGGCGGCTTGTAGTTCCAGAAGCTGAGCAGATGCAGCACCTCCAGCCTGAATTTAAATTTGCATTAATTATGTTGTTGAATGCAACAGTCGAGTTGAAAGTCGGATACGATTCTGCTATTAGCTTGTAGACTCTAGATTTAAATGGAAACTTTTGTATATTGGATAAGTAAAGGAAATGGACAGCACACTCTTCTTCCGACCTAAAGGCATAGCCATAGCCATTGGCTGGACCGAAAGCCCCAGTGGCTTATATCGAGATGTTACTCAGCTATTGGAAATAGGTATTTCGTTGGTGCGATTCAGGGCATATCATGACGCCATAATGTCACTACATTGATGGTAACCGCAGATTGTAGGCGTCGCTACAGAACTAAGAATATTATATTACCTGTATTCTGCCCCATCCATTGACAGTAGTTGCGACCCCATTGCCGACCACATCAAAGCTCAAGGTTACAGGAGAAATAGTATCAGTGAAGAGTATTGCATTTCTGGTGATGAGTATTCCAATGTCGTTCTTGATAATCTCGTAGACGTAGTTAGGATGGGTGATGTTGCTCGCAATGTTGTAGTGCACTCCTCCACTGTTCCAATGATTTGTGCCGACTGTAGCACGAAGAGATCTAAAAAAATACTTAATAGTTAATAAGTTCTTTTTTCATTATATTAGGTAAAATAAATACATATAGACGTTTTGTCGAACTGGCCACTCTTGACCTCAAATATCTCCTCTTTTCTTATGAATTCCAAATTCAATATTTTCTAGCTATGTACCTACTCGTACACTTGAGTTCGAAAACCATGATTCATTTAATTTTCTTTTGTGGACTAGTGCCGGGGTAATTCATGTTAACTTTCTTAAATCTGGCCAGACGATTACGGCAGATGTCAATTGTCAGCAACTGCAAACCATGATGGAAAAGCTATCAGCTAAAGAACCAAGGCTGGTCAATCGCTCTAAGAAACTGCTGCTTCACGACATCTCTAGACCTAGACGCAACAGGCTGCTACCAAATTAGAGAAGCTTCAATTGAAATGTTTAAGAAGATTAAAAAGCTTGAAAGATGGGTACTTCACGAATTGACTAAAGCAAACCGGCAAACACGCGTCGACTGCAACGTTACATTACTGAACCGGCTCAATAATGAAGGTATTTTAAACCGAGTCATTACCTGTGATGAAAAATGGATTCTTTACGATAATCGGAAGCACTCAGCGCAATGGTTGGATCCTGGCCTGCCAGCCAAATCCTGCCCCAAACGAAAATTAACCCCAAAAAAGTTACTTGTAAGTGTTTGGTGGACTAGTGCCGGTATTGTTCATTGCAGTTTTCTCAAATCTGGCCAGACTATTACGGCTGATGTCCATTTTCAGCAATTGCAAACCATGATGGAAAAGCTAGCGGCTAAACAACCTAGGCTGGTCAACCGCTCCACGCCACTGCTACTTCACGACAACGCTAGACCACACACTGCACAACAGTCGACAACCAAATTAGGAGAGCTTCAATTGGAATGTCTAAGACATCCTCCGTACTCCCCGGACCTTGCTCCAACAGATTACCATTAGTTTCGAAATTTTATAACTTCATGCAAGGTAAAAAATTCAAGTCTGGCAGTCAAAACCGCCTTCTAGGATTTTATTGATTCCCGTCCGAAAGGTTTTTTTAGTACTGACCAATGAACTACCTTTAAGATGGCAAAAGTGCATAGATAGCAATGGTACATACTTTGATTAATTCAATATATTCTAAATTTTTCTCCTATAAAACAGGAGGCACATTTTTTAGGCGTCGGGATGTGACGACCCCATCGCCCACTGGTGAAATAACCTGTGACAGAGGTTATTTCATCAGCGCAATCAGTCAACCCCTTCCTAGTGGGAGTGCCATGCTGTTGCCTTCGGGCTTCAGCCAAATGGGCAGGCACGACCGGGGCAGTACCACTGTCTCTCAGAAAACCGGCGTGAAGTGATGCAATAAGTTCACCTTATTGTACTCGCGTTTCGTGCGGTGAGAGAGACTCCCGGAGCCCATTCCCCCCCCCCCCCATGAAATATGAAGATGCAGAAAAAAGAGAATCTACCCCAGGGGGGTACCACACGCGCTCGCGGTGGAGAATCCCCCTCTGGGCGTCCAACACCGGGACACTCTGCGCCCGGTGGTGGACGCACAGGCTGCCCTTCGTATTCTGGGGGGGGCAATTCTGCGCTCGGTAAAAACAATCGTTCTCGGGGCAAACGGAGCAACTTAACAAAGGCACCCCCGTCCACACTCGCCGTGGACTTCACAAATGTTAGGGTGCTCAATTCCAACATCAACGCTGTCCACTACCACTTAGAGACTGCGAAGCCGGCCTTGCTCTTTCTTACCGAGACTCAGATATCCCCCCCGGCTGATACTTCCTACCTCTCCTACCCGGGGTACAAATTGGAACATTCATTTGTGCCGCGGGCGGGAGTTTGCGTGTACGTCAGAGAGGATATCTGTTCTCGTCGCCTCGGGACGCTTGAAGGAAGGGACCTATCTAACCTCTGGCTGCGCGTAGACTGCGATGACCATCCGCGATTCTACGCATGCCTGTATAGGTCCCATAGCGGAAATACCGAAACTGACCGACTCATTGAGCACATCCAAATGGCTACAGATTCCCTGCTCGAAAGGGTTCCTACCGCTGAAATCGTGATACTTGGCGATTTTAACGCCCACCATGCCGATTGGCTCGGCTCAGAAACCACCGATCATGCGGGAAGATCCTTTCACGACTTTGCTTTGGCTTACGACTTGACGCAAATGGTCCCTGCGATTACGCGAATACCAGATGTGGATGGTCATAAACCCTCTTTGTTGGACCTTCTGCTGACTTCACATCCGGAGAACTACCAAGTCTCTGTTGAACCGCCATTGGGTTCATCAGATCATTGTGTGGTCCGGAGCATTGTGCCGTTCACGCGCCCTGTTCGGCCTAGCTTCACTGGCTGTCGCCGCGTGTGGCACTATAAGTCAGCAGATTGGGATGGGATGCGGTCTTTTTTTGCGTCCTACCCTTGGGGGCCAATTTGCTTTTCGTCGAGTACTCCAGATGCCGTCGCTGGCTCTGTCGCCGAGGTGGTCCTGCAGAGTATGGAACTCTTTATTCCATTCTCTGCGGTGCCGGTCGGTGGCAAGTCCCAGCCTTGGTTTAGGCGTTCTTGCAAAGCGGCTTTGCGCCGTAAGCGTGAATGCTTTAAAGCCTGGGCAGAAGCGGTGACATCCTGTGATGTGACTATCGGCGAACGTAAAAAAGCATACAATTCAGCCTCCAGGTCCTTCAAGCGAGAGATCGCTAAAGCAAAGTCAGAGCACATTGCCAGATTTGGTGAGAAATTGGCCCACCTCCCTTCGGGAACTCGAGCCTTCTGGTCTCTTGCCAAAGCTGTCCAAGGGAATTTCTGTCTGCCCTCAATTCCACCACTGCATAGGGAGGATGACTCACTGGCCCATACCGCGAAAGAGAAGGCCGATCTTCTAGGCTGTCTCTTTGCGTCGAACTCCACTTTGGATGATCAAGGGAAGGAACCACCGACATTATTGCGGTGTGATACTACGATGCCCGAAGTTATATTCCGGCAACGTGCTATCCGTAAAGCTTTGTCTTCCTTGGACATCCATAAGTCGAGCGGACCCGATGGCATCCCTCCAATTGTGCTGCGTACTTGTGCTCCTGAGTTGGCTCCGGTCCTAACGCGCCTTTTCCGGTACCTTTACACGCTCGGCACTGTTCCGAAGTGCTGGAAGATCGCTTCGATACATCCGATCCCTAAAAAAGGCGATCGCTCTGATCCGTCCAACTATCGCCCAATAGCTATAACCTCCTTGTTCTCCAAAATAATGGAAACCATTATTAACAGCCAGCTCCTGAGGTATCTAGAGGGCCACCAGCTGATTAGCGATTCTCAGTACGGCTTTCGTCGTGGTCGCTCAGCTGGTGACCTCCTTGTATACCTTACACATAGGTGGGCAGAGGCAATTGAGTCCAAGGGGGAGGCGCTGGCGGTAAGTTTGGACATAGCGAAAGCCTTCGATCGGGTGTGGCACAGAGCGCTGCTCTCGAAGCTTCCAGCCTACGGGCTCCCTGAGAAATTATGCAACTGGATTTCCAGCTTTCTCGCTGATCGGAGCATCAAAGTCGTCATCGACGGAGCATGCTCCGACCTGAAACCTGTGAATGCTGGTGTCCCACAAGGCTGTGTCCTATCCCCGACCCTGTTTATTTTGCATATCAATGATATGTTGCAGCTTAGCAACATTCATTGCTATGCGGACGACAGCACTGGGGATACTTTTTACACTGGCCGGGCAGGTATTTCTCGGGCTGTTGTCGATGAGTACCGGAACAAACTTGTGTCTGAAGTCGAAACTCTTCTACGTGGAGTCTCGGACTGGGGTAGACTAAATCTAGTCCAATTTAACCCCAAGAAGACACAAGTATGCGCGTTTTCCGCTAAAAAAACTCCCTTTGTCGCTACTCCCCTCTTTGAAGACACTCTCCTTAAAGCCTCAGCTAGCATCGGAATACTGGGCGTTGACATATCGAATAACGTTCAGTTTCGCGGTCATCTGGAAGGAAAGGCTAAATTAGCCTCCAAAAAGCTTGGTGTGCTCAGCAAGGCGAGACGGTACTTCACTCCGGGCCACCGCTTGCAACTATATAAAGCGCAAATTCGGCCCCATATGGAGTACTGCTCTCACCTCTGGGCGGGAGCTCCCCAGTACCAGCTCCTTCCACTTGACCGTATTCAACAAAGAGCGGTTCGAATCGTCGACGACCAGTCACTTTCAGTGCGGCTTGATCCCTTGGCGTTGCGTAGAGATGTGGGATCTCTCTGCATCTTCTACCGCATTTACCATGGAGAGTGTTCAGAGGAGTTGTTCGGTCTAATACCTGCAGCTGAGTTTCATCATCGGACGTCAAGGCAAAATACAAAATACCATCCGTATCACCTCGACGTCCGTCGTTCCACAACAGAGCGTTTTCTAAGGCAGTTTTTGCCGCGCACCACCACTATGTGGAACCAGCTGCCCACAGAAGTATTTCCGAACCAATTCGACTTAGGGTCCTTCAAGAAAAGAGCGTACCAATTCCTGAAAGGCCGGCAACGCACTTGCGAGCCTTCTGGCATTGTGAGTGTCCATGGGCGGCGGTATCACTTAACATCAGGTGAGCCTCCTGCCCGTTTGCCTCCTATTACATAAAAAAAAAAAAAAAAAAAAACACGCCAATTTCAATAAGGACCTTTTTTAAACTCTGGTAATCGTCAGCTAAATATAAGGTAACTTGACATACCTGCTCAAACGTCCCAAGATAAATTGTCCATCAATACAATGGGCGGCTGTGAGCAAATGTCTGTCTGTGATGATTGAGGCTCCACACCATAAATTTCTGACTAGGAATCCAGAGGTTAATACCACCATCCACGGGACAGTTCCGGCTACATTTCCACCGACGATGCGTGAATCGGGGTCTGTGTGGTCAAAGAAGATGGACATGTCATCTTCTTTAGCAGGTTTTGCTGCAAAGTTTTAAGGCAGATATTATTAAACATTATACAGCTTGGGCAATAAACGTAATTTTTGCCTTTATCGATTAATTCAAACTTTAGATAAATGTGATAGGGGGAGTGGCTGCAGTCTTTCCAACGTGATCAAAATGCCAGGCTCGACAAATTGCAAGACAAACAGAACAGCCGATGCCATGGAACTATGTATTGCCGACTATTGCCGAACTATCCATAACATTGACAACAGTTAATACCACTAGCCAGGACATCTGAATGTCAGTACATTTTGTTTCCGAAAAGATCTTTACCACTTCTTGAAAGGCCGGCAACGCACTCGCGAGCCCTCTGGCATTGAGAGTGTCCATGGGCGGCGGTATCACTTAACATCAGGTGAGCCTCCTTGCCCCCTATTCTATAAAAAAAAAATCTTTTATATTTTATTTTAATTTTTTATCAACAACTGCCTTGCAATTCTGTAACTCAATCGTAAAAGAATCGCAAAGCAGTTGTTGATAAAAAATGAAAATAAAAAAGATTTTTGTATCATTATGAAGTTCTTTTATTTAGAAGAGGTGATTTTGGAACGTCGGTATCACCCGGTAAAGAGACAACGTAGGAGACTATCACAATTGGTAACACTATTTATTGGAAGTTGGAGATAAACAGAAAAATATTATGTAATATACGGTCTATTTAATGTATGGATTAAACGAACACTTACCCAGGCTTCCAACAAGAAGCGTTAAGGCAATTAATCCCACTTTAAAAGCCATTTTGTGTTTTGATAATGTCACTCGTACAGTCTTTATATACAACGATTAATAATAATCTTTTTAATTATCACGGATTATATCTCTCATATCGATTTATAATCGCCTTTTAATGGAAATCCTATAGACTACGAGTACCCGTTCTTCCTAGTATCCCCCTGATGTTGCCTGAATGAGATTGCTCATTAGTAGGCCCCGCTACTACATGCAACGGCCCTACTTCGCGAGAAACGTCGATCATGACCATGACCTGTAGTGTGTGTGTGTATGACCCTACCATCGCCAATGGATGAAGTTGGCGTCCATACGGCACTTCGGAAAGGCTTAACATCATCCCAACCTGTTGGTTATCAAAATTATTCCCGCATCAACCATTACTCCCTTACCGACAATAAAAGCCCGTAGGAGGCCCCGACGCGTTCTAACGAATCCGGATGATCCAATAACAGCAGCTAATAACAAATTACAAGCCGCTTTTATCGGGAAAGGCAAGGTCCCTTATTTCGTACTTCGCTCATTCCCGTGAGCCTTCGTCCTGCCCTTCAGGCCAACAACGAGATTCCAATTTAAAAAAATAATAATTAGGTATTCAGAAAGTAATTCTTTTATTAAAGTGAACATGCAATCTATCATCATCATCATTTTGTTCGTCAAGAACTGTGAGGGCTAGGACATCCGAGATCAAATAACGCAACCAATTTTGGGAATTAAAACGCCCAATTGACCAATACAATTATTCATATGGAGTTTGTTTAAGGTCGTATTTAAATAAAGATAATATAATGTTAGGATATCTCTTATCAGGAATCGATAATCTGCTTTGTTCCTAGAATCGATTGAGGAAAGAAATCACATTCGACTTACATTTTGTAGCTACTTTTCAAAATCATTTATTCATATTTTAGGTAACACAATGTACACTTATGAATATCAATAAAAAAAAGCCATATTAAATGCTAAATGCTTCTAATTTGCATGCATACAACGCACGAAAAGAACTGGCAATAAACTCTCCGCCACTCTCGCCAAGTTTTTTGTTTAACACAATGTTTGTAAGGAGCTGCAACCATTACATCATGTTCCACATGACTTCTTCAGTAATTAATACTTAATTTATAAAAAATATAAAAAACAAAGATTTGTGCTCCATCAGCAGCAGGCATGGTGAAATAGGAGCACGCACTTACATTCTCGTGGGAACAACACGCAAATACATAGTCGATATACCTAACTAATACACGCATACACGAATTCAAGTCCAACCAGTCACCACAAGTAGTACCCGCTAAGTCACGATTATGACGCATGGCCAGCCATCAGCCCCCTCGCCATATTTTACGGATAGAGACAACCCGACACATGGACGCCTTTAGCTTCCTAACATGAACCGTTTTAAGAATTCTACTTTTCCCAAAAAGAAAAATGACTATCTCCTAGTCGAGATTGACAATATATAACTAATCTGGCCATAAATACTGTTACATAAAAACTTTTCTTTTAATCAACTTTTTAATTATTTTGTATTTGGAACGCGTATATTATTTTTTAAAAATCCTTTCGATTTTGCGCCATTTCACATATTTTTTCGTGTTCATTATCAAATTACAATATGGAATGTGGTGTTAAAGAAAATAGGATTGCAGTGATCGCCTTATTCCAGACACTTCAAAGCTTGGTATCATTCGTATGTTCGTATATCGTACTATCAACAGATACAATAACACTTCGTCTGTCGACTAGAAAAGTTCGGGGCGGCCGAGTGCTGTTAGAACTGCAAAGGCGTTTAATGCTGTTAAAGCCAGAATTCGTCAAAACCCCATTAGGCAGCAAAAAATCTAATCGCGAGAAATAAACATTCCCTCCAGGCGCGCCCTAAATCTTTCTTTACAATTTACGATAGTGGATCGATCAAAATGCCTTCTATCGCGAAACCCAGGTAAAAGGAAACTGAAATATCCTCTTTACCGATGAAATTTTTTTATGATTGAAGAACACTACAATAAGCAAAATGATAAAGTGTCGGCTCACAGCCCTATAGAAGCTGCACAAGTGGTCGGAAAGGTACAACGTGGTCATCATCCTGTTACAAAACTATTTTTTTGTGAAAAAGGAGTGAACAATTCAGCCAAAGTGTATCAAGTGTCCTGGTTTATATTGTGAAACCTCTCAGCAATACACTTTTAAAAATTTACTGTGGACTTTCGAGTAGGATTTTGCACTTGGTCACAAGGCACGAACTACCCAAGCCTGGCTTAAAACCGACGTTCCGAACTTTATAAGAGCTGAGGCCCTCATATAGCCCAGACCTCAACCCTTTCGACTTCAAATTATGGTCAGTTTCAAACGACATTGAGTCTCTTAAAAAATCTCTGGAGCAAGCAGTGGCGAAATTTCCCTTGAAAACTGTGCGTAAATCCATAGATTCGTGGCCAAACAGATTAAAGGCCTTTATTAAACCCAAAGGTGGCGATTTCGAAAAGCATATTTTTTTATTTTTTGCTGAGACTTTAATAAATATATGTATATGCATATTCATTTGTAACAGAACTTATGGCTGGACTAGGGGTATGTTCCGATATCCACTGCGACCACTGTACAGAGTACCGTCAATTTAGTATACTGTGAAACCGTTTCTCTATAGCCAGCTATACTGGTTACAATTTAAAACGGAACGCAGTCCAGTATACTAGTCAGCTTCGTTTTTCGACACAGTTTTCAAATGAGTGCATCAAAGTTTTTCAATTCAACAAGAAAAACTATTATTGGAGTATTATCGCATTAAAAAAATCTATATTAATATTAACTGTCAATTGAATTAATACTACAAAGAAAGTAAGTTAGAATTTTAAATGTTTGTTATTAAACTGTAAGTTATATCAGCCGTTAGGCATTCAAGTGGTTTTGATTGATCACGTGATCAAAGCACTGCGAGTACCTTACCTCGAAAACGCCAGTGCTCGCAGTAGAAGTATAGCGGGGATTTGTGACGTCATATATTTCCCTAGGACTGCGGCTGTATACTGCAGTCCATAGCGGAACGAATTTTTGAACAGTGGGAGCACTATACAGTACTCGCAGTGTATATCGGAACATACCCTAAGTATAATACAAATACAAGATAAAAAGACACAACATTTTTAAAATAAAGACTTTTTATTAACATACATTTTTGACAGAACACTAATTTTTTTTATAACATAGCAACAAATTGAGTTTATCTGAAGTCGATGCAGTGTCTTATTGAATTTGCAATGAATATGGCCTCACAACATCGAATATAAATTTAAAAAATGCGCTAACTCTTGTAAAAAAGTCAGGCGCGCCGCGTGCGCACGGGAATCCCCACGACACAATACCAATTTGCTTCCGAAGTCCATAGTAGGTGATCAAAGCACTGCCGGAATCTCCCTGTAATTAAAAATGTTAGAGAAGGTAAGCATTATAATCCTTACATGATATATTCTTGTAACAACAATCATGAAACCCCTAATTCTATTCTCTGAGCAAAGTATACGATTTATTTACTTTATTACCTTTCACGGTAATTAATTTAGCTATAATATTGAAAAGTTACTGAAGGGTCATAAACATTGTAATGTACAAATAAATGCCTACATGACACATCCCATGACCCTTAGACAGTAAGGTGCAAATCTCCGTTTTGGGATCATGAGGAGGTGCGCCTACTCCTGTGCCGCTAGTGTAGTTCCTCACGGCTGCTATACACTGCTTAGATGTTATCGTGCTGGTAATTAACATCTGTAGACGATCAGGTGTCTGTCCAAACACCTGTAACATAATTACAGAAAAATACATTTTAAGAATCAACTTATTAAGTCAACCATATATGGGACTGATTTTATTTCATAAAGACCCAAGTGATAGCTGGAGATTTATATTATGTCCGCTACTAGACAAAATTATCCAAAACATTGCGCCTACTAGATTTGATTAGCAATTGTCGTTCGTAATACATAAAAAATCTATTAAAAGTTTAGGAATCACGACTCCCACTTAGAGTTATCGCTAGACATGGCGTTGGTAAAGAAATGGACGCTATAACAATAGGAACTTACCTCCAAATCACCCCAACCGGTGACAAAAGTTGTCACTGAACGGTCTATAAACTTTAGATTTAACGAAATGGGTTGGATGGCATCATTGTACTGTATCTCTCTCTTCGTTATCAGTATGCCAATATCATTTTTAATCGTAAATGAATTCCAATTTGGATGGTTCACGAATCCTTGAAATTCGATCATGTACTTAGTAGAGTCCCAGTACTTTGAACCAATCGACCCACGTAATGATCTGAAATAATATAATTCATTTGTCACGCCCCCGTACTACAAGTCGATTCAATTTAACTAAACTCGGGCGAATTTAGGATAGATACGTAATATTGTCCTGTGTCAAAGATACTTACACGAGATTCTTATACTTATATACGAGATAGTTTGATTTTTAATATTAACAGAATACAGAGCACGCTATAGACTTTCTAAACTTTAATTTGTTACTAAATACCAAAAACGAATGACCAAAACTGCAAACTTTTTTGTCGAGAAGGTATAATAACTGAGCAATAAGTGGGACATATTTGCTTGATTAAATACAATAATGCATCTACAAATTTAATCTTATCTATATTTTGATCATAGAGTATGTATCACTCATCATTCCCTATAATTAATAGTTTACCAGTAAAAACTAAATATTACTTCGACTCTGCAACACATTCGTTTTTTTTTATATTAGAAAGTACATATAATTATTTCAATGATATTAACCCTGCATTATTTAAGTGTATGTTACTCACGGATTAAGTCCAGTTGGGCTCCAACGATCTATGTAAGGGTCAATACAATGGGCGGCAGTCAGAATGTGTCTTTGCGTAATAATAGAACCACCACAAGTCAACCATTTAAATCTTACACCAAACACCAGGGCAACCATGTGCCTGACGTAGCTAGGAGAGGCTTCTATACCCCCCACTATACGAGAAGACAATAAATCCTTTACATTGTATGGCTGGACCGTAGAACCTCCTTTAAAAAGTATAATCATAATGTAATAAAATATTATAAAACACATATTAATACAAAAGAGTCTGAGTATCTGTGGGTTATTATTCACCTTCTATTTTTAAAATTAGGCAAAACGTTACGATTGCGATTTTAAAATACATTGCGAATGTAGACGTATTGTTAAGATGTGCACTTATTTGAACAAGTTCGATTTAATTGATATAGGAATGGTAAGAGTTTCCATATTTATATTAAAAATATTTCTTAGATGGATATCAGCTAGGAGATAGGGCTGTGTTAATGAATCTTTACCCTTGACTTTGTTGTTACTTATTGTTGTCTCATTTAGATAAGTTTGATGAACCTTATATGCTGAATCTAATTACTTTCAGTTACGTATTAATTGTATTATGATTGTTTAAAAATAATCCAACGATAGTACACTATAATAGTGTTACCTATTCGCATTAAAGTCTTGCAACCTTTACATTCAAAGGCAATACAACCTAATTTTAAGTTTTATCTTGAAATTCTTTACAATTTTAAATAAGATACGAAACACTTATTAATTCATCGATATTTAGAACTAAAATATTTTTGAAATATTACCAAAAACTATAGCAACAATTACGTCATAATGACATTAACTAATTATTAAATTTTTGGCAATTATTGATTTTTAACATACAAATATGCATTCATAAATATACTGAAACGTTGTAAGATATACAAAAGTAGATAAATAACTAATAAAATGAAAAAAAAAGTCTTCTATAAGCAGCTACAGTTAGTTGTTCAACATTTTGAATTAACATTTAAAATTGGAGGTAGAATAATTCCTACCGCCTGGTACCGACAAAATGCCACTTTAATTTTTTTTAAAGGTGGTGACTCAATTTTAAACTCGTTCATAGTGGGTTGCAGGTCGTAAGTATATTTATATTTTGTTAAACTGAATTTCACTACCTACTTCCTTTACTCATAATTAAGCACAAATAGAAATTTATTGGCACGGTGAAGATGGATTATGTTTTTTCAGTGAAAATGGAAAGTGAAACAATTGAGATGGTCGTAGAACATCCATATCCAGTTCTGTACGTTCCAAAATGGTGTATGACATTCGAACACGACTTTGGGCCCAATAAAAATTTATTTCTTGATGTCGACATTGTTTCGAATAACACAGATCAGCAACGGACAACTGTGTATAAGGGCTACATCTGCCTTAAAGTCATTGATACTAAAGCCCCAGCTAATCCAATTATTTTGCAAAAAAACGCATTTTTAGAAACTGATCTATCCTTTAATATTAATGATAGCGCATGGTTGAACCTTAGCCCAGGTGAATACCAGTCTGAAGGTGTGGAATGTGGCGAAGGTTGTTCACTGTACTCAGCACCACAGTTTTCTTATATAACTTCTGAGCATCTACAAATTCCACCCATAACCTACCAAGAACAAAACGAAATCTCAGAAGCTGCAGAGCCTGTATTTCTGCACAAGAAATTTAGGAAATCCACAAGTCGTGAACGAGAAGACAGCCAACAAAATGACAATATTAATAGTCAAAGCACTGAACTAATTTTTGAAAATTCTGGTGAAAACCAAAACACTTATTTTACTACAAAAGAATTAAATTATGAAAATGAAATTCATGGAAATAATAGTGGTATAGATAAATGCAGAGAGGCAGACAGTGCTTGTCCTCTTACAGAAAGTATTGCAATTGTGGAAAACTGTGCATTAAAGCAATTAATGTCTGACTTTGCATCACCAAAGCAAAATAAAGTTATTGTGTTTGCTGGAGACAATTCTAAGAATGGCCAGACAATTTACCAAATTAAGGATTCTTCTCTGCAATGTGGTGGGAAAAAAATAATAGAAGGTAAGATTTACATGCTGCTTATTGGTAAATATATTTGATTAATTTGTAATTTTTTTGTACTCTTTTCAAATATGTATGAAGGTGCATAGATTATCTAATTGTCATATTGTCTTAATCTTCTGCGAAATATTGATTGGCTTTATACATTTTAACAGAAAATGATGTTCTAAATAATTAAATGATTGTGTATTACAATGGTTTTTTCACAGATTCTGTTAAATTTACTAATGTTGGTAAAAAGAAGATATATCAATGCCAAAATTGTAAGGGGACATTTGATGAGTTAAAAGCATTCAGACAGCATGCCAGTATCCACAAGAAACAATCCCAGGTTAATTTTAAACACTGCAAAACTTGCAAGAGAACTTTCAAATCTTTGAAGAAGTATAAGGAACATGCTTTAGGTGTGTATTTATTTTTCTTTTTGTATATATAACTTCTACATATTTACCTATGTAACTTCAGATCAAAATAATTAATTGTTGATCTGTATTTTGGTCTTACAGCCTGTCATTATCAGCTTTTTCTAAATTAGCAAGAGATTAAGGTTAAGGTACTATATACTGTTGCTCTTGCATTTCCTCAGTTACTCTATTGTAGTAATGCTTTGAATAAAAGTTATGTTTTATCTGTTCTTATTTTTTTTATTGATTTAAACTTATATATTTAATACAAACAATTTTTTTATGGAGTCCTAGTCAACCTTTGGTCATACTTGCCAAAAGGAACCCGAAGTGTTAAGTTTAATAAGTTTTGTAATTATTTTACGCGTTTTAATCTAGTAAAAGTGTAATTTGTTAGCATTTTAAACAATTATTTTCGCAAATCTGCTGTTGCTACTTGAATAGCGTTTTTAATTTATACATATATAATAGTAGTTATAATGTATATTCCAGGGCACAATGACCCCGACTTGGAATGTCCAAAATGCTATAAAGTCCTCAAAACTAAATACACTCTCCGCGTGCATATGTCGATACACAACAGGCAACTGCCCTGCCTAAAGTGTACTCTAACATACAACGACCAAGCGTCGCTTGATCGACACATTTCACGAATACACAGTCCAAAATTTTCCTGCTCATACTGCGGACAAGGTTTTAAAACCTTGGACGCACTAGAAAGGCATAAAGTAAAGACCCACAACGTGGTCTTCTGCAACATCTGCAACGCGGAATTCAACACAGAGAAAGAATATTTGAAACATCTAGACGAGCACATAATAGACAACTTCAATTCGGACGACGATCTTTCTATAAAGAGTATGGATAACATCCTGAACGATGTCAATTTGGACCTTTTTGAAGATAGCGCTATTCGTGGGAGTGATCCCGTCATACAGAAGATTGCTGATGATCGGTTCTTTTCTATGAATCCACAGCTATCTCATAAGAAGCGAATGTCTCGGGTAAGCTTTTCTACTTGTATATCCGATTGAGTGTGTTTAGTATGTAGCGACATATACAATATTTAATCCAATGCAGAGCATATATTCGACATCTCAACCTCAGCCCCAGGGGCCTTTGGGTCAGTCACCGGTTCTGTTGGTCGAAGATCCTCCGTTTAGGTCGAAGGAACAGTCTCTGCGTCCACATTGGTAACCCCACAGAAGAACCATTCTTCCACTTCTATTTTGTTCTACTCGTAGGACCAGTTATTTAATAGAATTTAAAGTTTGTCGTCATTTATATAATTCATAATCAAAATTATTTTAGTAGTCTGTTCACGAATTGTCCATGTGCTATTCCAGATTTGCATTGTGTGCAAGAAGAAGTTCGACAGGATAAGCGACGTGAAGCGTCACCTCATAGAACACGTCGTCAAGAGGAGCCTCGCGAAGAACCCGATCAACGAAGACGGGACCCTCACCATAGTGTGTGACATCTGCCGCGTCGCCACGTTCTCCCGAGTCGACACCTACAAGGCCCACCTGCGGGAGCACGCCAAGCTGACGATCTACAAGTGTCTCCTGTGCGACAAGTCCTTCAGCGACTCGAGCAACTTCTCGAAACACAAGAAGCTCCACGGCCAATCTCGCTACGAGTGCGACCTATGTAAGAGGAAGTTCAATTCCAAAAAAACCATCTCCATACATATGGAGTTGCATTACAAAACGGCCCCTTTGTCCTGCTCGCGCTGCAACAAAAAGTTCCATTTCCCCTCGACGCTCAATAAGCACCTTAAAAACCAGCACAAGCGAAATTATCACGTGAACTGCAGGTTCTGTAAGGCGACATTCAAGTCCTGGAAGGACAAGTGGGATCACGAATGGCACGCCCACAACGCCAGGAACACCATCTTTGACTGTTTGGTGTGCGATAAGAAGTACAGGAAGTACACCGAGTTGAAGCGACACTGCAGCGAAATGCATCACGTGATGATTCCCTTTGCCAAGAATTTGTAAACTTTTTTGGGGTTTAAAGAACACCAACTATTAGTTAGTACATGTAGTAGTATGTTTTTTTATATTAAGATAGCAGGAAAGTATAAGCTTTCTGAGATCAGGCACTATCTTTATCGTTATAAGTTATTAGATAAGATTTCTTGGGGCATTGTTAACGTCGTGTCGGTGTCTTATTCGACAACGGTGCGAAATTCATCGAAATCAGCAGCAGCAGCAATCAAGCAGTTTAATCATAATATATTAAGTATTGATGAAATTATTGTTAAGTTTTTTTTAAGAGTTTATTATGTTATTCAATTAGGTTTTAAGTATTTTTTGGGTTTTTTGTTTTTCATAAGTATAAATAATATACCTTACAGGGTCATCCTATTTATAGTTCCTAAATAACAATAGGTATATAATATATTATATGTTATATATTTTTCAGAGTATATCGAATGTTTTTAAAGTAAATCTAGTTATGTATTTTTAAAAGAACTATGGAATAAGTGAAAGAAGATAAGTGATTAGCTTTTCTTTACTGGTATCACTTTACTATTATTTTTTGAAACTATCTAGTACGTTGATAAGTAATTCATAAACATATAAGTCTCAAAAAGCTTTTTAATGATTTGCTATTATCGAAAACTAATGTTTTCTTACTTGGAAATTGAAATACTATTGACATTTATAATAGTAACACACAACCAGTAAAAGCTATTCCGTGAAAAAGATTCCTTTGTAGGTAAATTTACATCGTGTATAAGTAGCGGCACGAAACTCTAGCGCTGACCGTTATTGCGCAGAAGTAAAAAATAAGGTACCTGAGGGGGGCTAGCGGAATGAAGAGCGTCGATTGGCTCTCCAGTCGCATTTTGTCCCCCGCGCGACAGTACACATGCGCAGCAATCCCCTCCACGTATCGGCCAGCGCTAGACTTACGTGCCGCTGGTTATAGTAGTAAGTACTGATTTTTTACATAGTAGGAAGAAATATTAAAAAAAAAAAAATTGTATTTGTCGCCAGTGATGGGTAGATGGAGCCTAATGCTAAGAAAAACATGACTTATTTTTTAAACGTTTTGAAAATTGAATCATATTAAATTTATTGCCAATGGCACTTCTGTACAATCTAGATAAGTTTTTTAAATGTTTTTATATGACCGTTCATGTGGTAAGTTATCAAAAACTTATTTGGTCTCATTGATATCGATCTCGATTTATAGAATTGATTAATCAATATTGTTGTTAAGTAAGGTACCTTTTTTTAAACTGTTTTTAAAATTCTTAAACAGGTTATTAATGTGTGGTCTTCGACGTTCTCCATTGACTTTATGATTTCATACAGATTTCTTGATATGTGATTTTGTTTAAAAGAAAGGTATCTTATAAAAAAAAATCTTTTTCTTTACTGGTATTAACAATTTAGTTTATAAAGATAAGTAACCTATTTTTTACTATCCTAGTGATTCTCAAAGTGCCACCGACTCATGACATTTTTGTAAAAAAATTAAGCTTATTTTATTAGTTACATTTCATATTATAGCTTTTAATGTTTGATCGTTTTTTTCTATTTAGATATATCATACAATCAGTTGGTAAGTGAGTTTGTGGCACCTAAGAAGTGTTTTTTTTTATCATTATATATACATTTTCTTATGCTTTGCGTGTTTTACTTATTTCTTTAAAAACAAATAGCAAAGTTAATTTAAAATTTAACTGTCAATTTAACAATTTGAAAATACGTAAACCTATAAAGTCTAGAGTTGAGGCGTAACCTTGGCCGCGCGCAATACGCATGCGTGGGTCACCATAGACATCGGTTTTCCAGTTTCCTCTTTCAGTCAGTTTGCGAACTCGCGTTGTCTGTGCTTCGTGTGTGTTGTTTCGCGCGCATGTACACAGTGTCCGAAAACGTATTTTATTACTTCTTGACATAATCTTGTATTCAAATTGTGTTGTTTTGCATTATAGTGACTGTTGTTTGTGTGATAATATTGTCGTTTGCCTTCTGATAAGGTTAGTAAACGATTAACCTAGCGGTCACGTTTCGACAATACGTACGATAATAGATCGCCAATCATATTACATTTGCTGTTTATTTGTTATTTACGCTGGGCAAAGTTTGGTTATGACCTATCAAATGCAAAAACGTTAAAAGAAAATTATTTTTGGTGGTCGTTTATTAAAGAGTTGAGGACTTAATAATATTATAAAAACATTACATTTTTCTACTTTATTATTATTACTACTACTACAACTTTTTAGCCTTTCTATAAATATCCAAGCTATGATGTACTGGTAATTAATTATTTTATTGCCAAACTATTCATTAATGTATTTAGACATATGACTTGCTTATACATAATTACAAACGTATTGCCAGTAACAAACTATAAGGCCTCCTAACACCTCACGCCGGGGCATGAGGAGAAAAGTTTTTGATCCCACTCTTTCATAGACATCTCCGTATAGGTTTAAAGGCCGGCAACGCACCCGCCACCCACTGAGAATGGGTGTCTACGGGCTGCGAAGACTGCCCTTTTTGGTCGTCCCGCAAGCTCGTTTGCCCCCCTATTATAAAAAAAATAGGTCTCGAATCTCGATTAATTGTATAACAGAAGACACGTCGCCGTAGGATAATGTTAATTGCAAGAGAGATAAAATGTTTTTGCTGTTTTCGTGTTCACTAGTTAGACCTGTTTTATGTAGTCATGCCTTGCTAAATTACATAAGAAGAGAGATTACTGAGGTCCTGACACACGCATCTTCACGATGTTTTCCTCTAAGGTAATAGGCATGTGTAATTACGCACATACCTGGATATAAAAATGGTGCACAGCAAAGTTTATTTGAACGCATGATCCCTTTGGTTAAAATTTGCGCGCCTAGCCATAAAGGTCGATTTACATCAAACGAGCGAATGCTCATTCTATCCCCACTACATCAAATTCTTCTAGTGTAAACAGGCGTAGGGCATTCTTTCGTTGTTCTTAGTGTGTTCGCAAAGATTCTATAGAATATTCTATGAATGCTCGTTCGCTTGATGTAAACGGCGCAAGAGCGCGCGAACAGTTGCTTAGAGCGTTCTAGCGTGTTCGGAAGTGCTCGCGCCACTGAGCGGTCTTTTCAAAGCGTTCTTGTGTTCTAGCGATTGCTTACGTATCTTATCGATTAAATTATGGATTGGTCTCAAGAAAAATGTTTATTATGTCCATAGGAATCTCCAGTTGCCAAAAATCGCAAAGTCACTGCTAGTTTGTCATATGCAGGAATCGAGTCTCTAAAATTCGTACTTGATTTTCGAATTTTTTCGATGGTCAGAGATAGTAAATGATCAAAATCCTCCGGCGCCATTCTACAAAAGTTTTGGAATTGTCCACTTTCGTCTTGTTTTCGCATATCCGTCATTGTTTCACCTACATTATCCAGTGTCCTTCGATGCATTAAATTTGTAACCCACCAACGTCTCTTCCTTCTTTTATTTTTGAGTTTTCGCGACAAAATAATAAATGCAGCACTTGCAATAATGATATCGCTGTCAGAGTCAGACATAACGAAGCACTACCAATACTAACCACAGAATTGACACGAATGAGCAAAGAACATTCGATCTAGCTTTTGTTTACACTAAAAGATTACGAAAGAATGCTCTTGTTCTAGCTCTAGCTCTATGTTCGTTTGATGTAAATCGACCTTAAGGCCATAACGAACACTGCTTAAAACGTTCTGTCCTAATAAATGCTAAATATGTATAATAATACATATGGCGCTCTCATTATTTCACCTAGGTGAACCATCTTGATAGAAGATGCATTATCTATGTTGTATAAAGATATATTTTGTGAACCTCATTTTTTACATTTGCGTACTGACCTCTACTGTAATAAATAAAAAAATAAATTCAATCCAAAAATAAACCTTGTAATGTAAGTTTCAGACTAAGATTGAATAACGAATTCTCAAGAAACATCTGCTTTGTATCCAGCGATCTATTTGTACAGTTTTTGTGGGTATGTACATTATTTACGCGAAATACATTTAAAACGAGAAATTCATAGCCAGTAGATATAAAAAAACGGAGGGCATACATAATAAAATGTTTTGATATAGCATTTAAAAGTAATCTGTTATGGGGAATATAATATGGTGGCGCCTCAAAAAACGATTATGACCTTTTCAGGACTCAGGATAAAGATCTAACTCCCGATGCAAAATAATGTTATCGAGGTTGTTTTTTTTCATGACCTGAATAAGTCCATTGGCCGAGGTACGATTTTTCTAGTTACCTAACAAGAGTGGGGTATATATTTACTTAGCAACTCAGCGAAAGATACAGTTACTACTTTTTTTCATTAAAAAACTATTGCGTAAGATATTAAATGTGCGTAACGCATATAAATAAAACAACCCTCGTCTGTATAAATACGTGATCAATCATGGTACATTAAATTCTTGAGCTAACACATTTACCCTTTCTCGATACGGGTCAGGTATTAGGTAGAAATACCTAGTTGCGAGGATATAAATAAACTATGCCTAAGCCTTATATACTGACACATTACACCTTTATGCCCCGGATGCAAAAAAGGAATTAGTTTTGTGGAGAGATTTTTTTATGTCTTAAAATATATTTACAACTTGGGTTGGTGACACGTTAGAAAAAAAACTTTCAACCAGAACAACTATAGAAGAGTATTCCAGAGTTCTACTAGTTGGAAGTTTTTTTTATTGATAAAAAGCTTGCCAACGCTTGGCACACTGATACGTTGGTAAAAACAAACACAATTATTAATCTGACAAGCACTTAAAGGCAAACATGACATACATGTAGAGATCATACAAATATCAATCAAAACAATTAAATAAAACAAACATTACAAAAAAAAATTACTAATAAAAAAAAAAATACAAAAAACTAAACAAAAATCGATTTTATAGTGTGAATTTAAAGATTATTGTGTTGGATATTCTATCGAGAAAGACTAATTTGTATAAATACGCAACGTGCTAATTTAATTATAAAGGCTACCCGCGTTTTCAAAAACCGCCTCCCCACCAAATATAATTAATTGAGGCTACAGAAATGATAACTAGGTATATTGACAATAATCAGGTTAACTATGATCCACGAGTTAAGTGGTTCAATGCCAACCTTAGATCAATAATTAGTCTTTAATGCCCTATTACCTTCACGTTTCATTATGACTATTTTATCTGTTTGTATCAATAATTTATTGACGACTGACGTTTCTAAAAATAGGTATATGTTACCACATCATATAATACACCTCATTATAATATATGAATTGGAAAGGGATATTACTTTCGTTTCATTTATTACCTGGCGACGAAGAAGATATAAAGTGACATTTTCTTTAAAAGTGGAGCTATCCATATTTATAAAATTGGTAAAAAGTTAATTCTGATTTAAATACCTAGTCCTGGTAGGGCACTATCTCCAGTCGGATTGAGGAGATCATACCGCTACAGACGTAGGATCAAATTTATTATATATAGAATTATTTGTATTAAAGGATAATTTATTACGATAATATTAGACTATTATGGAAGTCGACTAAAGCGTCACGACATGGCGCCGGCGCAATGTTTCGTGATTCATTGCAGTTAATATTCTGAACACTATTAGTCTACTTTCCATCATTTAAATCTTTCCATAGACGATTAAGATATGCTTGAACACCAACAAATGTGGAATTGATAACTTCCTCCTCCCTATATTATATTTGTATTATATACAGGGTGGCCAAAAAGTCGTGGATCAAACGCAAATAGGGGATAGATGAGGTCATCAGCGGCAAAAAATTGTTCTACGGGAGGTCTCTTAGGTCAACCCCTGCAGAGTTATGATTTATTTTGGTTTTTATATGAAAATTGACTTTTTTTACTAATTCTTCTTAAAATTCGAAAATATCTACATCCTGTACCTTTCTCATAATATCCACTAGATTGGTACTGATCAGTTCTTGCGTTAGACATACTATTTGTAGTTGTTTATTGAGTGTATTGAAGATAATATTAAGTTAAACGATATAACATTTTTTTAAATCATAACTTTTTGTTTACTTCGGACCCCACTGTGAAAAAAAATTACTCTACCGAAAAGTGACCCTGTATTACAAGTTTTGGCGCATTTCATAGGGATTCTGAAAAGGTATTACACATGGCAATGAGTGGCACAAATATCGTTCTAGGTCGAAAAAACAACAACGATTCGGTCTTATGATACATTATTTACCTACCTGTGACCAGTGCTGTGTGAATCGGACTAGATTCAAAAAATTGGACAGATGGCTGGAGGGTTATGTAGGAATTTGATTAGACGGTGCAGATTAATTATTATGGTCAGAGGCAGGAATTTTGAGCATTTATTGTAAAATGTTTTGTTTCCTACGAACAACCTATGAGAAATAATTGTTTTAATACAATTATTTCACACTTGTTGTTGTTGTAATTCTTCCTAGAAAGATATTAGGGCGACTCATGGCCATGTGTAATACCTTTTCAGACTCCCTATAAAATGCGCCAAAACTTGTAATACAGGGTCACTTTTCGGTAGAGTAATTTTTTTTCACAGTGGGGTCCGAAGTAAACAAAAAGTTATGATTTAAAAAAATGTTATATCGTTTAACTTAATATTATCTTCAATACACTCAATAAACAACTACAAATAGTATGTCAAACGCAAGAACTCATCAGTACCAATCTAGTGGATATTATGGAAAAGATATAGAATGAAGATATTTTCGAATTTTAATAATAATTAGTTAAAAAAAGTCAATTTTCATATAAAAACCAAAATAAATCATAACTCTGCAGGGGTTGACCTTAGAGACCTCCCGTGGAACAATTTTTTGCCGCTGATGACCTCATCTACCCCCTATTTGCGTTTGATCCACGACTTTTTGGCCACCCTGTATAGACATAGACATAACAATTATTACTAACGAAACACACAAAATAATAATAACAGAAAGAAAAATAACAAAAAACATTTTTTTTTGGAATAAGGTACATGTGAAGTGTGTAATGTGTGTGTGTTGTGGTTTTAACTGGCCCAAGCTCAGCATTATGCTGTGGAGCAGACATGTTCCACAGCGATTGTCATTCTGCCAGAGACCACAACAGTTATATTTTAATAACGAATTCCTGAACACAAACAGTGGTGGAGAGTTTCTTGCCAGTTCTTGCCCGCTCTTGGCCCTTGACTTGCGAACCGGTAGTAAATTTAAATTTTGAATCAATTTAAATGAATATATGAATAACGTTATTTCGAGTTTCAGTTTGAGTTCAACCCCAAACATAAACCCTCAAATAGAGCCAAATTGTATGCTGCTAATGCATTGTATATCCAAGCTTAACTATCTACAATAACAAGCTTGTTAGTTATAGTACATTTTAAATTCACATTCGAATAACATCAACATGTGAGCATTCATGATGTTAATAAGTTATTCAAGCGTCCTCAAAGTTGAATTCAACGGAATATTCAAAACTAACTCCGCCCCAGGGTCCGAGTGGAATAAATAAATCTGTGACCTCATTAAAGGACTGAGGGTGATTCAACGGACTACTCTCTCGTAGGCGACGATCTAACGACAATATGATTCAGGTCATATTCTAAAGCGTTACTGAAGTTAGAAACTTGTTATATTGGGCTAACTTTTTCTCTGGAAAATCTCCTTTTGTAATACTGACTCTGAATATTAAAATGATAATTGGTGCTGGATAGGATAAATGATATGTCTGAGGATTAAACCGTTGCTGCAGCTTTATTGCTCTGTTAAATAACATTTCTATTGAATTCTTTTATTACGAAGGTAATTGGAAGGAATACGTGTGAAATGCTGATCCAGAATTTTCTTTAAACTTTTAAATTAAGTTTCCTTTATGTCAATGATCGGAAACTAATATTCACATAGACATAACATTTATTACTAACAAAAACACACACATAATAACAATAATCAAAGAAAAAAAATATAATGTCAATGTAATAACATTTTTTTCCCTTTTCCCTTTCGGTTCGTTTTACGTGTGTAATGCGTGTGTGCTGTGGCTGTAATTAGCCCTGGCTCAGCATTATGCTGAGGAGCAGACTGTTCCACACATTCTGCCAGAGACCACAGCAGCTAGTTTGCGCCTCAGTCGCAAAAAAAAGATAAGATTGGCATAATACTTATACTTAGTAGAATTTTTTTTTAGTAAAAGTTAGTAGTGTAAGTAATGAAGTCTTGTGTTAAGGCCGATTTACATTATCTTAGTGTTTAGCAGAGTGCTTTAGGATAGTTCTTTAGTTGAAACATGTAAACGCTACTTGCTTTAGTACGGTTCTACTTGACTTTCAAGTTGAATCAAAATAGAATCGCTTTCTATTTTTGTTTCAAGTGATACCCCTCCCGCGCCCGCGCAACCCCCAAGAACTTCCCTCGTTGTGTGTAAACACGTAATTTAGTAAAATCTTTAGGAGAGTGCACAAGTGCCGTGAATCGCATGCGTGTTTTTTGATTTTTAAAGGTGGCTAAATGGTAGGAAGATACAACTATCAAATTTGTGTCTGAATATGTTGTTCACGAATGTTTGTGGAACGTTAAAAACAATTGTTTACAAAAACAAACAGGCTAGGCATTCGGCATACACTGCCTTAAAAGAAGCTATTTTATTTATTATTTATATTTTGTTTATTTATTTCGAATAAAATCTCGTCTTCTATTTGTTCCATAACTACAGTTAGTATTTTGCGTAGAATAGAGCGTATTTGCTGAGGTTGTTGCGCGTTCATTGTGGCGCTCTAATGATACTCTACTAGAAGAAATGTAAACGTTCACTCGCAACGCACTAAAGCACTAACGAACTTGCCTTTCAAGTTGTACTAAAATACTCTCCTAAACACTAAGGGCCAATTTACATTATCTTAGTGTTTAGCAGAGTGCTTTAGGATAGTACTTTAGTTGAAACATGTAAACGCTACTTGCTTTAGTAAACGCTACGCTAAAGAACTTGCCTTTCAAGTTGTACTAAAGCACTCTCCTAAACACTAAGATAATGTAAATCGGCCCTTAAAGTGTTTAGTAAATAAAGTTAAATTAAAAGTAAACAAAAATAAGAATAATTGTTAAGAAGTTGATAAATAAATATTTTTGGGCGGATTAAAAACTAGATTTCGTGGGATTTATGTTGAGAAATAGATGTACTTTATAACTGCGACTAAAATTTGATTTTAATTTAATATCTCTCTATTAATACTATCTAGAGATTTAATTAGCTTACATTATTTCGTAACGATTTCAGAGTTGTACAAACTTTAAAATTAAAGTACTATTCAAATTCCACATAACATATTGTTCAAAATCGATTCTAAAACAAAACAATGCTCCCCTGGAGTGCCTTTCAGCTTAAGCAAAACAATCCCATGCCCTCTGGCAATGTTATCCTATTTGTTTTAACCTGTTTACGTTTAAACTGTATATTTTACTTTTCACTATTGTTTAGCGAACTGGAATGTTTTCACATAGTTATGTTCAGTAAACAAATGTTAGTGAAATATTTGTTCAAAACGAACGTTAGCTGATTTTATTGGCCGTTACAAAACACAAATAGAGGAATTTATGCTATAAAGAAAAAAAATTACAACAGATTTATTGTAATTTTTTTTTTGTGTTGAGTTTAATGCGACTAGTTGCTTCAGCGTGCGATTCTCATCCGTAAGTTCAATCCCCGGCTGTGCACTATTGACTACATTTACATTTACTACTAATATCGGATAAGTTTTAGAGAACAGTTTTGATTCGGGAAACAGAGGTTCTAGTACATTTAGAGTTACTGTTGCGTAATTAGATTTTTTCTTACTCATGACGTCCTATACTGTATATATTTTTAAATAATTTTCCTCGTATTACATTTGTGTCGAATTGCCTTTTACTAGTTGTACTGTTTTCATGTAAACGTGTATAATCTGGCATTCAATTAATACAATTTCTCAATGACATAGCGTGACTGCAAATCGTTATTTTAATATGGATAATGGAAAATTACAGTTTACTTAAGAAAATGACATTCATAGTAATCACCATTTGATTTTTAATGCTCTTTCACAAAATCGAATGGCCGGTGGTGCTTAAAAAAATTAAAGGCTGAATCAAGTGCTCAGGCGCTAATTAAATATTTAAGTTGGCGCCTGGTAGATAGTACCGGTGACAGAGCTGGTGCTTTCCTTGTTCAACGAATAAGTTTCGCAATACAGCGAGGAACTGCCACAGGGACCAAATTTATTAAATTTTCCATTTATCAATTTTTAATTATTATTACTATGTAGGTTAAGAATATTGTAAGTACTGTATATATATGGGTTGGTACAATATAATTATAATAAATTTTATAAAGATAGAAAATGGCATGGGATATTTAAAAACGATTTTTTGCGCGCACCAACAATACGAAATGTAGTTTATATTGAATAAAGATTGCTTTTAATTTGAATGGAAAGTCCATGAAGGTCCGGTCTATATAGAGGCCGATGTTTTTGGTCGATATACTAAATATTTATCGCATCAAAACTAACTTTTCATGTTACTTAAAGTTGTTAGGTCGAATCACAAGAAAATTGACGCCTTTTCACTAAAGTGTCAGGTCTATTGTCTGGAGACAGACTGTCGAGAAAATAGGTCAAGGGTCACGACAAGGGCCTCAACGAGTTCACAATGGACCCTTATCGGTTGTACTCGCATCGGACGGCTAGAATAGCAGTTCGCGAATATTTCTTTGTAATGTGTATATAATTCGTTAGTAATAATAAATATTTTATTTGCAAAGAAAGTGGTACATTCAGATTGATTATTTATAAATAAAATACTGCACATTCAGCCATATAAAAATTGGCATGCAAATGTCATATTAATTAACATGTTGTTTATTATACATAATAATATAATAAACTTATAATACATTAAAACACCGCTGGTTTGTACAAATGTTACCATATATATATGTTGTCAAAAGTTATGGGTCTAAATACATTCCCTGACAGCACCTTGCCTTTAAAAATTATTAAAATCTGATTTTATTATAGTTCACCAATTAGCCTTTATAATATAAATAAATCATTTTTCTAATGGTTGTGTGTTATGCAACAAATTGTTTATTAAATTTAACAGTTCCTTTATATTTCGTTGTTTTATATAAGTATGCTTCGTCTATTATGATGTACAGTGTCACAACTGATTGCGTCATCTTTCCGCCTTTCGTTCCTCTCAGTCCCATGATAAAGGAAAGCTGTGAAAAGCTGGACCCAATATTCATAAAAAACATATTTTATCAATACTTCTCTGGATAACATTGGTTTTAAAAATGTGCTTTACAAACATTGACAATGCAAACAGAGGCATCGCAAATCTCTGAAACCGATTAGCGTAACGAGAAATACAATGGCTAACACAATTAACACGTTCAGTAAAACGTGGTTTTGTATATTTTTTGTCATACTATATCTTATAATACACATGTGAATTTTACTATAACAAAACGATTGGCTAGTTATTCAAACTTAAAAAAAAAATATTACTTTTGAAGTGAAACTTCTTTAGGCGTATGAGGGTAATTTTTTTACGGTTGAAACGCAAATTAGCGTCACGAAGATGTGCAGCGTTTTTATCGAAGAAAAGGGAGAGACCGATTGAGAGAGAGTGAGAAAGGGCGAATGTAGCATCACGCACAGTGCCATGGAGCGAGAGGTGGGAGAGGGCTACAGTGAGAAAGATTGAAAGAGAGAGTAATTTTAGTTTTAGTAGTTACATATTAGAACTTTAGACAGCAATTCTATTGCATCACGTCTTGTGCAGGAAAACCAGATTTTTAAGAAATACTTCAGTGGGCAGCAACCACATAGTGGTGATATGCCGCAAAAGATCATTGCTAAATGCGGTAGAAGATGCAGAGAGACCCCACATTTCTACGCAACGCCAGGGGATCAAGCCGTACGGAAAATGACTGGTCGTTGACGATTGGAATCGCTCTTCGTTGATAACGGTCAAGCGGAAGGAGCTGGTACTGAGAACTCAAATTACGCCTTACTAACGCTGTTTAAAAAACTATAACTAAATTTAAAATGCTCTGTAAAGTGTATCGCATTATAATCTCAGGTTAAAATTACGATAAAGTCTACATTTGTTTACAATATTGTTACGAGCTAGGGGATCGGATAGAAACGCCGTAGATCTCTTCAAGGGTTTATTTTCAATTAAATCTACGAGGAATTTGTTACACAAAAAAAAACTGGAAATTACGCACTAAAATTCACTAAATACACACACAAAATACTGTCACTATTTACGTTAATTACACGCACTTCACACAATAATTAATCACTTGTCTTCACTATATTCGCACTTTGTCACTCTGATGTTTATCGCTTGATATCGCATTCGAAACTGAACTAACTGATCGCGTTTCGGCTCGCTTATATATCTCTGGGAATAGTCTTGCAAGTTCGAGAACTCTCTAGGCGGGAGCGCTATTGAGTAGCGATCGCACAATTCTAGAACTTGCGTGCTATCTCTCTCGCACATTGCTCCGTCCTTGTCTTACGGTGTTCTAGAGTGCTCGGTCTAGCTTCGAGAAGGTTCCGATCTTCCGTCTCTCTCTCGCATCATTCCGTCCTTGTCCCACACCTAGAAAATTCGTTCTAGACTATTCCTCCATCATAGGGGTATAACCAGGCCTGAAAACGCCTGAAAACGGGTTTCCTGAAAAGTGTATCACTCGACTGCACTTGTTCTGAAACGGCCCGAAAAAATGTTTCAGGCTCCTGAAAACTACGGTAACATTATGAGAATTACGAATTTCTAATATGTGATTGACCCTCTCCTGAAACGGTCAGAAATCACTTTTCAGCCTGCTGAAAACTTCTCTAACTAGTGGAAAAATCTAAAAACATTGCAGTCGACCCGTCTTCGTAACAATATAAACAAAATAACTGTGATATCAGGTGTTCCGAAAACACTAAATAAATTCAAAGCCCTCGTTAAACGTAAATTAATCAATAAAGCTTTTTATAAATTTGACGAATACTTAGATGATCCTAATCCTTGGGATTGATTTGCTCCAGTTCAAACAATTTGTATGACAATACTTGGGCATTAAAAAGAGTGGCGGAAAGTTTCTTGCCAGTTCTTTTTACCCGCTCTACGCCCTTGACTTGCGAACTGGTAGTAAATGTAAATTTACAATTAACTTCTTTTTGACGATTCATAAGCGTTATTTTTTACCTTTATGAATAAAGATATGTTGAGTTTGAGTATATAAGCCAATATTAGCTCTGTCTCGTGTCTGAACACCCTTAGCGCCAAGTGTGACTCCCGTCCGTCAAAAACGAATTGGATTTTGACATACATACTCGTTTCTGAATCTCCAAGGCTTTTAAGTTACGGGAAAAAAGTTGGCAGTTGATACGTTCTAGTAACGATTTAAAGTGAGCTTAAAATAAAAGTTTTTATAAATCTTTATGTAAGGAACGCCAAGCTGCGTTTTAGTGGGGCAGTGTAATAAAGTTTGGCTCAATAAAACTAAATGCGATCCTGTTAAACATTTGAATGAGTTCGCATACACACGGTTATCGTTCTGCTACCTTGATCTTTGTGTACATCGCGGTAGCCTAAGAGCTTGTTTAAGATTATTACCTGTGGCTCTACAACCTTTTTAGGTCTGGGCATCATGTATCTGTTTCATGATAATTTTTCAATCTAATAGGCAAATAGGTGACCAGAATCCTGTGCCTGAAACACGCCGTTGAATCTTTGGGTGTAAGGCAAGCCGGTTTCCTCACGATGTTTTCCTTCACCGTTCGAGCGAATGTTAAATGCGCACATAGAAAGAAAGTAGATTGGTGCATAGCCGGGGTTCATAGGAATGAGAGTGGTACGCTCAAGCCACTGCTCTTGTTTAACATATTCCTTCTTTTAGGATTTTTTAAATATGTTTTTGAGTAAACAAACAAAAAAGTCATCACGACCTAGTGGAGTCTAAAAAAATATATAGTAGGTAGGTTCATATATTTCGAGTCTTTAAGATGAATCAACAGATATGACAACAGAAATTACGTTTTAAATACGTTTGCATATTCTTGGAAACCACTAATAATATTCAAACTTTTTTCTAGCAATAATTAAGCCATTGAACTGTGACATCATGTGATAAAAATATTAATTTTGGTGAACGAAATTATTTATCAAATTAAGCACCATTAGACTAATTAATAAAGGGTATGGTCTATATGTAGTGAAAGTACCTACTGACCTTAAAATCGACCATTGATAGGGTTCTCAAAGCCTTTGAAATATACATCTGCCTATATTAACCTAAACTCTTATTTTATTTATTTATTTATTTATTAAAACTTCGTTGCAAAAAACAATAAATCAAACACAGTACAAAAAAAATTATAAGGGATGCAACGGGCGGCCTTATCGCTAATAAGCGATCTCTTCCAGGCAACCCTAGTTAAAGAAAAAACTAAAAAAGAAACATGATTCGTGCGAGAAGTGCAGAAACAAATGTGATATAAAAAAATATATATATATACATAGTACCTTAATCTAAAGTAATACAAAAAAAAAATTAACAACGGACTAAAAACTTAAAAGCTAATCCTACAAATACATGGACAGCAAATAGTGATGTACAAGGAAACAAGATTTATACAAGTCACGATTGATCAGGATAGGATAAGGTTAAGAAATGGGAATACAGAAGAGTTTTAAAAGATGACAGAGAGGTAGCCAATCGTACGGAGTCGGGCAGCGTATTCCATAATTTAATGGCGGAGATTGTGAATGAATTGCCTAAGAAGGATGAAGTGTGAGATGGAATTTCTAATAAACATCTATTAGAAGAGCGTAACATATAGTTAGAAGGACCTAAGAATTTAAAGTGATTTTTGAGATAAGAAGGGGTATTCGGATTGAAAAGAATTGAATATAGAAGTTGAAGAAGATGAGCGTGACGTCTGAATCGAATAGGTAGCCACCCCAGCTGCCTGCGGAACTTAGACACATGGTCATATTTCCTAAGACCAAATATGAACCGTATGCAGAAATTCTGCAGGCGTTCAATCTTGTCAAGTAGCTCTTCGTTCAAATCAGAGGAGCATGAGTCCGCATAATCGAGAATAGGAAGCAGAAGAGACTGTGCTAACATAGTTTTAGTGCGGATAGGAAGGAAATTAGAAAGACGTTTCAGAGTAAAAGAAGCGGCGTAAAGTTTACGGCTGATCTCCTTTACGTGATGACCCCAGGAAAACGTTTGGTCGAAGAAGACCCCAAGGTTTTTAACAGTCTTATTGAGGGCCAAGGCCACACCGTCAAGGTAAACACCCGGGAGCTGAGCCCATTTGACTCTTGAAATAAAGAAAGGGCTTCCGATGATGATGACTTGACTCTTGGCAGGATTAATTTGAAGACCAAAGTCTTTACTCCAGTTGGCTATGTTTTCAAGATCATCATTCATCGCTTGTATTGCAAGAGGAAGCTCATCCAGTGTAGACTGAACGTAGATTTGGAGGTCATCAGCGTAAAGGTGATAACTAGCGGATAGATGTGCAGTCAGGGTGTTGATAAATATAGAAAAAAGAAGAGGTGAAAGAACGCCACCCTGCGGAACACCAGCACTTATATTATTCCACTGAGAGTAAGCATCATTCATTTTAATACGCTGCCGACGACCGTTAAGATAGCTATGAAACCAGTCAATAGCGGATGGACAGATATTCATAGAGCGAAGCAACCCAAGCAGAATTTCAAAGTTCACAGTATTGAAAGCATTGCTAAAGTCAAGCAGAGTGAGAACAGTGAGCTGCCCACCATCCATCCCTCGGCGAATGTCGTCACAAACTTTTACCAATGCCGTAGTCGTGCTATGCCCCGGGCGGAAACCCGATTGGAGAGGGTCTAGAATTGAGTTTTATTCAGAAATCCGCTAAGCTGCGAGTGTATAAGGCGCTCTAGAGCTTTAGATAGGAATGGTAGAATAGAAATGGGCCGGAAGTCAGAAAAGTTAATGGGATCGGGCCGTTTGGGAATAGGAATAACTAGACTATCCTTCCAAGAAGTAGGGAATTTACCACTAGTAACTGAATAATTAAAAATATGAGTAATAACTTGAAGAATAGCTGGCAAGATAGGTAAGATCATAGCACGACTAACTTCATCACATCCGACAGCATCCGACGAGATAGACTGGATGCAACCCTCCACTTCGCGCTCGGTGAATTCAGTGAAATTAAAAGGCATGAAGTTTGGAGTTGGAAGAGAAGCCAGTTTATTGATTGTCTTCCTAAGAGAAGAATTATCGTGGGCAGGAGAACAGGTGAAGTGAGAGTTAAGGTTGTTTATATCTATTGCTGAAGAAATAACATTCTGTGCCGATCTGCCAATCCCCAAGGTTTTGAGGAACTTCCAGATTTTTGAGGTGTCGCCATTGGATACTGAGTCGTGGATATGTTGCCTTTGAGCATCACGACAGCGAGTATTACAACGATTGCGAACTACTTTATATTTTTCGCGCTCCGCATCAGATTTGGCAGTTCTCATTTTAGCTATGGCTCTGTTTTTTTTGTGAATCAATCTTTTAATCTCATCAGAGAGCCAGGGAGCAGGTAAATGTTTAAGTTTAACACGTCTCAATGGGGCGTGCTTATCAAAGAGGTTTGTGATGGAAGAAGTGAACAACTCAACTTTGTCGTCGAGGTAAGCCAAGTCGTACAGACCACTCCAGTCAATTTTGGATGCATCACTGAGTAGGCTATCATGGTCGATTCCACCAAAGCTGCGACGCAAAACTACCGTGGGCTTCTGCTTGGGTGGCTTCGCTTTAAAGGAGAGATAGAGAAGGTCATGGTGAGAGAAGGCGACAGCAGGAAGTTGCCCATGCTTAGTGACAAGGTGAGGAGAGGAAACAAAAATAAGATCCAAAAGTGACGGAGTAAAACCGGGGACTTTATGCGTAGCGTTAAGATATAAGTTTTGTAGGTTGTAAGAGTGAGTTAAAGAAAGGAGCCGTCTGGAGCGAGAATCATTTTTCAGCAGACATGTGTTAAAGTCACCCATGACTATTGTGTTTTTATATAAGGGAGAAAATTGGTCAATGGTGTCTTCAAAGGAATCAAAGTAGTCCACCGATGATGAAGGGGAATAGAAGACTCCCAGGAGAAGCTTAGAGTTGGATAGAAGAACTTCGATGAGGAGATGCTCGGCTGCATTGCTAGGTGGAGGCTGTGGCGATGAGCTAATGATGGAGAAGGGGATGTGAGAACGTAAGTAAATTGCCACACCACCTCCACGCATGCCGAGTCGGTCATTTCTAATTAAATTGTAACCAGGAAGAGAGTAAGTACCAGAGGAAAGGGAAGGATTGAACCAAGTTTCAGAAATAAGTATGGCATGGATGTCTTTAGAGGCCAACGTAAGGAGATCTGTGTGATGAGCTGGAACGCTCTGGGCGTTAATGTGTACAACATTGAAATGCTTAGGCAAGTTTTGAAAAATAGAGGATAAGGTATCATTTAGGGTAGGCGTGGAGGAGTCAATGCTATGGAAGGAGTCACAATCGGACGATTCCAGAGATAAGAAATCAGAGTCATCACTACTGCAATCCATGGTTAACAAAAGTATGATAATAAAAAAATAAAATAAAAACTAAAACTAATCTAAAAGTTAAATAAAATCTACACCAAGTATATAAGCGCTTAAACTTTAAAAATACAAAAAAAAATTTAATAATAATAAGAAATAAAAAAAGATGTTCTACGATCGCACTCAACCGCTGGTATGTAAGGATTGAAGCAAAATCTTATTATACGAGACTAATTTTATGTTCTGTGGAAATACTATCAATATGGAAATACTATTAATATGTATCAATTCTCAATTGACACTTGACAATACCAACCTTTGACAGTGTCAGCCGTCTCATCACGTTAGAAAGTTAGTAGTTATAATCTGTCAGTGGGCTTTAATAACAAATAACAATTTGAAATTAATATCATCATAATAACAATTTGTAAACGAAGGAGAAGGTTATAAGATACCAAATAAGTAATTAAAAAAAAGAACTGTTTAACACTTGAAACTCATGACAACAAACCAAGAAAAAGTTGATTATAACCCCAACACACGAAACACCAACACTGAACAAACGGAACTTATTGACCCTTTTTTGGAGCCTTCTTATTACGGGTCTTGTCTCTAGTCAGCTTTGCATCATCAGCTGCGGTCGATGACGGTATGCTGTCCGGAACTGAATCGAGTTCCTTCAGCGAAGAGATGCGGCGAAGTTTCCCATCAGCCCCTATCACTTGTACACGTCCATCGCGAGTCCAACAATTCGAGACGCCAAACCGCTTTCTTGCCTCCATAAATAGCGAGTGCCTTGATTTTGTCAGGAACTCAGACAAGGTTATTCCGGTGCCTTTAAGATTAGTTTTGGCAGCCCAGATCCTTAACTTGTCAGCATGCTCACGAAACTTTATTAATATAGGCCTAGGCTTGTCACTGGATCTTAATCCCACACGATGGCAACGGGAGAGGCACTGCTCCGTCACATTAGGACACTTTAACAGTATGGATATCATATTTGCGATGGAGCCCTGGCTTTCATCCTTTGCTTCATTTACTCCATGCAGCAACAGACACTTTCGCCTACTGCGCATCTCCTGTTCATCCTGCACTCTAAATAGAATTGCCATCTGAGCTTGGAGATTCTCTAGGCAGAATAAAACAGAATTTTTGAAAGCTTCGAATTCCCTAGCAAGCGGAGTTTGTTCCAGTGAGGGGGACCTATTCTGAGTTGCAATAAGGCGCTGCTGAAACTCTTCCATTCTGGTAGACACCATTTCGGATACATCCCTTAATGACTTTTTAAGATCCTCCATAATAAGGTGAAAGTGAAAAATTAATTAAGTTAAATTGAAGGTACTTGAAGAAGTGATTTCCAACTTTAAGTTTATTATAGTTAAATAAAGGATATTATTGAGAAAAAAATAGCGATTGATGTGTGGTGGGACACTAGTTCATCACTGAAACTGTAAGTTTCAATGTTTTTACCGAAATACTATTTAATTTAAGAAAAAAATCACGAGACACACCAGTACACGTTTGCACTACCCACTATTTTAGTCTTGTAATGTCTTACAGCTAGCACTATGTCTTAAAAGACCTGCCTAAATTATTTGTATATATCATACATACCGGAGTATATAAACCGATTCAAAAGAGAAAGAACCCTGGAGCTCAGCAGCATTGAGCTAATATTATTATGGCAGATATTCCTAATGAGGGATATCTCCACCCGCAAATCATCCTACAACTCATCTGCTCATAGTCAGAAGACTGATTGCATGATGCGCTTAAATAAAAATCATACATAGGCCAAAATAAACTAAAAAAAAAGTAAAATGTCATACAATTAAAAGTGTTTTATATCAGATGTATAACTATTTATGTATACGACTACATATGTTATATCCGGTAAATTTGTTGAATCACGGCTTCACCTTAAAACAGGTCTAAAAAAATTCTATCGTTCTTTACGACTTAATATTAAGGAGGCGTATGATTTTGGACCCCTTAAAAAATTAATAAACTGATAATATTACATGCATGATGTTAATGATATTGTCTCAGTTCCCGGTGGGTCCCAATGAATTACATTAGGTTAGATTAGGTTTTATTTATTGTTTATTTTATTTAATTCTAGGTGGCGTTTGTGATCAGGTGAGATTAGGGTAAATTAGGCCAAAAAATTGTACCTTTCATTCATTTCTCAAATCGCATGCCCCACCACATTATTGCCAAGTGATGAAAATATGTACAAAAACAGTTGGAGCTGTTTAAAGGTGGAGCCGTGATTGAAAAAATTAACCTAGACCTTGTTCATGCTAGACTCTCTCTTTAATCGGCAGCACATAGCGTTGTGGTGAGCAACGAGGCATCTAGAGCGGACTATCTGTTTCCACCGGTTTCTGTCCAGTGCTTCTCTTATGACAGTGTGCAGTTTTGAGGACGATGAGTCTTTCACTTGATCGGTAGGTACATCTGGTTGGTGAACGGCCACGTGATCTTTTGCCTTCTGTGTTACCAACCACGATCGGTTCCACTAAGTTCTCATCGCCTCTGCGCATTGTATGGCCGAAATTAGATACGATTCGCTGCCCGTAACCGTCTTATTTTGGTTTTAATACCAATTCCTCTTTTCTTCCAGATGTTGCCTTAACGTGTCATGGCATCTTTAGCCATGACGATGCGGCTTTTCGTTATATATAATGCAACAGAAAGGTTATGTTTCCGGCAGCTTTGATAATTTTCCGCGACGTACAATCTTATAATATTACCCAGCAAGTATGCGCTTATAAGCGCCAGTTGTTGCTTTATAACTACTTTCCTTTAGATAGATAGTTCTTAAGCGTGTGGTTTGATGAACGCCTTTTGGGAACTTTACTACTATGGTAGGAGCGTAACATGAAATCACATTGAAACTCATTGCGAGTTATTAGATAGACTTATGTAATTTTTTCTCTTTATGTTCAGCAAATACGTGTCAGTTATATTACTATACAAATAGAGATTTCTTTGCAATTCATAGCTCTTACGCTATACTGTTTACGTTAATGCCGTGAATCAGCTCGTGTCACGGCCATCGCCAGAAAACGTGGTTAGTCTATTTCTAAATACTGTAATACCTTGTTAACATCTCTTAAAATAGGAAGTTACATACAATTGGATTAAGATTAATTCGATCTTATACAATAAGCGAAGGATTTCTATTAGAATCGTTGGATTTATTATTTTATTGTAGTGAACTCCTTTTAAAGTATATTGCACACATCATATTGTAGGAATGCTAGGAGTAACTTTATAGCTAAAAAGCGATCTGTTCCAGGAACTATACTTTCAGGCTACGGTATATGTTTTTATTCCCTTTTTTTTTAATTTTTACGACTGTGGCTGACATGTTATTGGATATTTTTTTTGCCTCCATTATAATTTTTCTGTTTTAGTTCTTTTACTTACTTTTAAGTGTCCATAAATATTTTATGCATTTTGCATAATTGGTATAATAGTAAATAAAACAACGAATAAGTCTCGCAATATAGCAAGGAAATGCTGCCAGCGTTAAAGGTACACTGCCACAGGGTTCAAACTTTTTAAATTTGTCTTAATTTTCTTTTTATTAATTTTTAATTATATTTATTATTTACTTTGTAGGTTATGAAAATTGTAAATACTGTTTATTTGATTGTTATGATTACTAATAATATCTATAATAAATAAACGAAAATTTGAAGATTATAGGCTGTCCCATTTTATATTTTTTCAAACAATGCTATTTACGCCTTGTGATAATTAGTGAAGAGTTAATTGCTATTCCTACTGCGTAAAAAGGGCTACAGTAACAACAAGAACCTCATTAACTTTACTAAGCTTACGTCGAATGTATAGTTTGTACGATAATAACCTACAATGAACCTTATCACAAAGTATTAAAAGCGCAATTTCTATAAATAAAGTAATTCCATGGTAGTCACCAAGCCACGGTAGACAATAAACGGTATAAAAGTTGGGCCATTACCCTGCCCCTTGAGGCGAAAATCCATTTAATACGACAAAAGGGAAACCACAAATCTGGGTCGACCTAGACTTTATAAATTAAACGTCCAGCTAAACTTTAGCGTAAGGTTAAGGTTTATGTTCTATGTGCTAGATCATAGTTATCTAGATCTTAATTTGTACGGATGTTGTTGGATGTTTTGGACATTTAAATTACAAGACTGACATATAAACCGTTGAAGAACGCAACAAATCTTCAGCGTCTATATAAACGGCATTTACTCAAAAATTGCTGGATGGATTTTAATACAGTTTCCACCAATACATAGTGTGATTTATAAGGAAGGTTTAAATTTCCACTGTAAACTCTCTGTAACATCATTCGCTACAACGAAAAATTGTCCATAACGTAAAATTATGTACATTTGTTTACTTAAACACAAAACCTATACATTAATTGAGTCTTTATAACGCAACAGCCATTCTTTACAACGAAGAAATATTTTGATATTTAGACATCAACAACATACTTAAGTGTAATTGTTTTTATAATCAGCTCTCAAAACTAACCTATTGAGGTGCCGAAATTTCTAAGAAAGACACCTGAGGTCATAAACAGCCGTCTCGTCTCGCCTTTGTTATTGTTAATTTCATTGACACGTGTGCCATTGTTCTTAGATTACATTGCCTGTAGGAAATTTTGGTCTCGGTTACTATAGGCACCATCGTCACGATACACGATAGTGTATTACGTCAGGCAAAGTTAATAGAATATATTATGTGTTTAGAATAATTTTCCTATTGATAGTAATAAAATTAGAAATTATTGTAATTGGCTAAATTTGGTTTCTTTTTCTCTTGTCTCCCTATAACGACATCTCTCTAAAACGAAAAAACTGCTCGGTCACTTGAAATTCGTTATAAAGAGTTTCCACTGTTTATTTCTTAATGGTTTAACGTTAATTAACTGAAGTACAAACCGTTGAAGAGGACGCAAAAAATCTTCAGCGTCTATATAAACGGCATTTACTCATAAACTACCAAATAGATTTACAAATAGATATATACAGTTTCCCACCAATAGATAGAGTGGTTTAGAAGAAAGGTTTAAATATATAATTCTTTATGGTTTAAAGTTCATTGACTGAATTATAAACCGTTGAATAGGACGCAAAAAATCTTCAGTGTCTATATAAACGGCATTTACTCAAAATATGGATAGATTTTGATACAATTTCAACCATAGATAGAATGATTTATATGAAATGAAATATATATATAAAGAATTATATATATAAATATATTATTTTACCATTTTTAAATATTATATAATTCTTTATAGTTTTATGAAGTTTGATAATATGTAATTTATTTGTTTTAAGTTAGTTTCTACGAAGAAAACGAAAATATACACAATATTTTGTAATTCCTTTGTAGAAAATTGTACAATAGGGAACTAGATTAAAACCAAAACCTGCGGGCTACATTATATAAATGTATTATCAAAGCATTATTGCTTTAATATATCTGCTAAGGGAGATATATAGATAGGCAAATTATTGAAGTGAAACTTCTTTATCGGGGTTGGAAAAAAATTGAGTGTAACATTTTTGCGTTACGCGTCACATTTTTCCGTTACGCGCCATGTTGCTTTTTGAAGTCAAACTTCTTTATCGGCGTTAAAATATGACATATACATAGTATGTTTTTGACTTTGAAGTTTGACAACGGATTACATTTTCGACTTGAAATTTGCTAATCGCAATTTGCAGCAATTAATTTGTAAGTTGTATGCTAGGCAGTGTATCAAAATTTACTGTGTTTAAAGAAATAGTTATTTAACTAAATTATATTTTATATTAACTATTATATTTTATATAACTATTAATTATAATATATAATAACGATAACAATGATAGTAGTAATTCTATTACAATTAATGAAATTCTGTAATAATCTTAGTAGCAATAAGGATAATAAAAATAAATATTTAGGGGTGGACTACCCCTAACATTTAGGGGGATGAAAAATAGATGTTGTCCGATTCTCAGGCATACCCAATAAGCACACAAAATTTCATGAGAATCGGTCGAGCCGTTTCGGAGGATTTCGATTACGCACCCCGTGACAGAAGAATTTTATATATTAGAAGAAGTTTTACTTCTTACGTGTGTACCTAGTACACGCACACATTTTTATTATTTTTATAAGGCATGTAAGAGCATTGGTATTCATTAATTAACTTTAAGCAATATAAATGATACTATTTCGATGGAATATGTAAAACTCCTCACTTGATTATACTGATACATTTTCTAGTAGCTTTTGATTGAATGAAGCTACTGGCAATCTGGGTCACCCGAAACCACTAGGTCGAAGTTCGTAAATATAGTCTGAATAGTTCGTATTTGTTCGCAGTCCTACAAAACCACATTTGAATTATTTGTTTCAGCTTTTGCTCTATTTAGTGACATTGTTTGGTCTTCACTCTACGTTGACTGTTTATGCGAAAACTGTTCTCGAAAATCGTTAGTACGAAATAAAGAAACAAATTATGTATCGTGCAGTCACTTGGTGAAGACCATTGGTATTTCCCAATCTATAGAACATAGAAAGAGTTCTTGGTTACCAGTTTATAGAAGGCAAGCAGCAATCCCCTGCCCACTGTTGACGTTGATGTCCGGGTCTTGTCTTATTTTTTTATTTAATACTTTATTTCCGTCATAAAAAAATATTGTAGTAATGCTTCGTCCAAACACGGACAATGTTTTCTGAGTTTTAAAAACACCTGAGAAAAATGGCTTTGTCTTTGATTGACATAACCTTTACACATTTAAAGAAAAATCTTTTTGACCGTCGGATAAATTTAAAATTATGTTAAATAGTTGTAAATTTATAATAATACATAACTTGAATCCGGTCAAAAAGTTAAAAGCCATTTAAAGAATATAATTTTGCTTTCAGTTCTAATAATTATTGTATTTTCAGTAAAATTCTTGTGTTACATATCCTATTAGGATGAATATAATAAATACTGAAAAAAAATACAGTAATTCGGAAAATGTAAAAAAAATAATGATAATAATTGTAATTTTTTTTAAATGTATTATTTAAAAAATAAATGGTGTCTGCAAGCGTTCTGAAGGAAGCTATATTATTTACGAATATATAACTTTACTAATTACTGTTACTGGTCATACAACCGCCTCCATTTGATTGACGCCCATATAACCTAGATGTTTTGGACTATATTTCCTGGCAAATAATAAAGAAATATTAATTCAGGCGCAGATTCACCGGTTTTTTATTTATATTATTATTCACTAGCTGCTTCCGCGAAATTCGTTTCGCCTCAATATGATATTTTTAGTTAGACTACCTGTTTAGTAGCTACGTACCTACCAACATATGCAATGCTATTGTTCTATAAAGACTGTTCGCCTTTCCAGATTATAAACCTAAATACTTATTAAATGTATTATTTCTCCAATTCTCACTCCATAAAACCTTCCTCAGAGTTCAATTCAAATTTTGCGATTCATTTTTTTATATTGATTAACAGCAGGATTATTCCCCGTGCACGATTTCCAAATATATGTTGACTGGTACTCCCATTAAGATTGGCATCTTGCCTGTCGCCAGCTCTCTGATAATGATTATCCAATGATCCACCTATGGACCCTTACCCCACATCCACGTTACGAGTACTGTCACGCACAAAAGGGATTTATTATAAAAGCACGTTAACTCTTAATTCCATTAGCAAGGCTTCACTTAATAGGATTAAACGTTACATTCGCTCAGTTTCGTTCTGAATCCCGTTGGTTATACTTGTCTATTTAGTTATATTGTTCAGTATTTTCGGGTAAGTTTTTATTTGACTTCAAAAATACTGAAGGAGATGTAAACGCGTATTTATTGACTAGTAAACTGTATCCGTTGTGTGTGGTTCAATGGTTAATACATAAAGTGTATATAAAAAACTGAAACGACCGAAAATAATGTTCTTAATTATTTGTCTCCACAAATGCTTTATAATATGGAAAAGTAATTGATAATTTAATATTTAAAGTAAATCACATGGATTTTGATTAAATTATATAATAAAATCTAGTATATATAAATAGATTTTATTTACTATACTAAATGGAAACTCCTAAAAATAAAACATAAGATATAGGTATCTCTTATTCCACGTCATTAAATTTGAATCTGTAGGCATCCCTACTTGAATAATTTGAATCTGTAGGCTAAGAAGACAGGGTTTACGCCGAGAGAAAAAGCCGGCGTAAAAAACTCTTGATACTCTTTGGAAATAGCAAATCATCAAACAAATATCGCAAATTAATTAGAAGTAGCCTGTCTAGGCCCTTTTATCAACTAAATAATCGTTAACTTTATAGTAATCCTTTTTACACAGCTTTTATTTAATACATTTCTAAAATTTATTAAAAGGAAATGTATTAAAGAAAAGCTGTGTAAAAAAACAAATAATGAAGTGCCTTAGTATACCGAAGAAACCTTAAGAAGCCTATAAATTATTCCAAATTACGTAAAAGCAAACAAAGGCAGCATACGTAATATGTATAATTAGCTATTCTCTTATACATATACAACTTCGAGCGCCTTCAGAGAAAATTGTTTGAAATTTATTACGTAACTTTGTACTTAAACGTTGAGTGTGTTATAGTCTTGTGTTTAAGTACATATGTGTAAAACTATCCATATAAGTTTATTTCTATAGTCAACTAACTGAATACAAAATAAAATGTTTTGTCCTTTTAAAAATATCGATTCGTGTTTTCTCTAAATTACAGTTCAGTACTCACAATTAATTTACATTAAAAAAAAATATTATTTTCGATTCATGAATGAACCAAATGTTTAATTTTAACATACACGAGAATGTCGTATAACGTCGTATTGCGATTTCCTTGATTTTCGCGTCCCTCCGTTTCAACACGCCTCGCAGACATGTCAACTGATGACATATCTTCAGCGATATACCATATTTCTTGGAAATTGTTTGCAAACTGTGATAAATGTAACGGCAAATTTCTTACCTTGTATTTAATATTTAGCAGACAGGCACACTTGGGTTTGGTATAATTATATGTAATATATATACTATTTATATAGTCTTTAAGTCTACGATGTCAAACAATGAGACAGTAATTCTAAAAGCTGAGAATTAATTTGTCAGTTCAATAATTAATTTTTGATAAAAGATCTCAAGTTGCATTATACAATTATTAAATCTCTTTGGTATTATCAAAAGCGATTCATATATATATATCAATATCTCTCATAAGTGGTTTTAATTATGATTTTGCCAGTTATAAACAGTTGAAATAATCTGAGCTCCTAATCTGGTCACGTAAACCTTTGTCGAAAATTAAATCACCTTAAATTCGCCGGACGGATAACGAAAAATACACCTAATAACCTTTCGGGGGTTTTTAAGCGTGCATAAATATTTTGTGTAATATAACTTTATTCTCATCTGCGCTTTTTGCAGCCTCGATATAAAAACTACACAAAATTTTACACTCGCTGGTTTGATAAAGGCGAGTGATTCCTCTGGCATAACACAAAGGCTTTTAATCACTGTCGGCAATTAGTGCGGGCCGCACCCGGTCATCTACCTTTCCTATCGATTCTCTTATATAATGTGCCCACTAGTCGGGATTTATGGGCTCTTCATTATAAATTTACCGGCTGATTAACTAAAACACCAGGCTCCCTGATAATTAAAGATTATCAATCACTCTTTTAATACTTCATGGATTTTGAACAGCGTACCAACGAGAGAGAGAGAGGGTTTATATTTGTTTAAATATATTATATATTTGCCATAAACAACTAACTTAGTAACTGAAAAATATTATAAAATTGATTGCTAAATACGTAACCTCCAGTATTTCCTCCATAGATAAAACAATTGTATTATCGTCTAACAAGGTCATTTATGCGAATCGGTTCGGTTCATTGCGCCCAATGAGGCAGAGATATGTTCTTTTTCTATTTCCCGAAAACAAAGAGAACACGTGAACAGACGTGGTCACGTTTAAACACGGTCCCGGCTTCATATAGAATCGTATTCTGTTTAAAAATCGCATATCACTCTACCGTAGATTAAAAGTAAAATGTTCTACGTTTAGTTGAGAGATACGAAACATTACTTGTGAGAAAGCAACAGTCTGATTTATCTATGATAATCTGTTTTTCACTAGCAAACAGCCTTTGTTAGGTCGAAATGAAATGCATCAAATAGAGAGTAGTAGAGACTGTTGGGCCGTGGGGTTCAAGTACACGGGCGCTAATTAAAGGTTTAATTTGGCGCCTGATAGATAGTACCCGTGACCTCAGAGTTGGACTTTCCTCGCTCAACAATTAAGTGCCACAGAGACCAAACTTTTTAAATTTGTTTAAATTTTTTTTTATTTAATATTATTTTTATTGTGTAGGTTAAGAAAATTGTAAATAAAAATATAATATTTATTTATAATGCATGACATTAACTGTAAGCTATATTAGATATTTATTTCTTGTTGATGCCATGGCCTTTGACACCGAAAACCTTGAGCTCTCCTTACTTTTATTGTTGTTCATGACCCTGAAAATTAAAATTATTAATCCTATTATTTTACGTTAATCAACCGGACGTTTTAATAGGCACTATTTAATTCGTTTAATAACTTTAATGAGTTAAATTATAGCAATCTATGAGTTGTTCGATTTTGTATAAAAAAAGTTCGTGCGTACAAAGTACACACTACACATGTCAGAAGTAAAAATTTCTTAAATTCTTGTTCATATTTATACAAATCTAAAACTTTAGATTTCCGAGGCTAGAGGGAGGGAAAAAGAAAGATATGTTAGGAAATTAATGAATTCAATTGTCGAAAATTACTATAAATAATAGGTAATTTTTTTTTAAAATTTATATCTTCGATAATAAAAACACGTGGTATTTTAATTTACAATTCGTCGTTTGAGATTTCAATAAATTATTTTGCATAAAATATAAAATACTAATATTTCCTTAATTCTCTTAACGAAATTTTAATTTTAAAATATAATTTCTCTCAGGTAATTCACCCTTCTCACTCTCTCTTTTTCGGTCTCAATCACTCTCTCCCTTTTCTTCGACAACACGCTGCAAATCTTCGTGACGTTCTGTAAAAAAATTACCCTCATGCGCCTAAAGAAGTTTCTCTTCAAAACTATTTAATTACTCGTATAAGCAATATAAAGTAGATATGGTTGACATTATCCTTCCTTTTTTTATATTTTGTTTTATGGTAATGAGCAGTGTGCCACTGTGCCACTAGGCCTCATCGTGGGACTCTCATAGTCCTTCGATCCCCGGCCGTGCCAATGGACTTACTTTCTATATCCGCATTTAACATTTGCTCGAACGGTGAAGAAAAACATCGTGAGGAAACCGGCTTGCCTTAGGCCCAAAAAAATTACGACGTTTGTCAGGCACAGGATTATCTACTTAGTTTGACAAATGATCATGAAACATGTACAGAAATCTGAGGCCCAGATCTGACCCAGATTTTTTTTCTTCATTTATTTTTATAATAATTAGTATCTAATAAATTCTCTAAGCAGAACTAAACTTCAAACATTGTATGGCCAATACGTCTGGACTGTATCTAATTATGTTGACCGTCTGTTATTCCGCCCTACATTTCGTAATAACGCTGTGTTATTCCATACGAAAAATACTCCGGTGTTGCCACATCAAAAATTGTCGAAACGGCAAGTGGCAATTTGCAGACGTCTTTAAACTGGTAATTTTAGGTCGAGTACTAAGCAAGGAGTCGGAAAGGTGATTTTAGTAATGATGTGAGCATTGTGTTCTCATAGCAGGATTTTTCATCCTCAATATCCCGTTTCTGAAAGTACATTCTAGTTTTCTTATATAATTATAATGTATACTACAGTACTTGCAATATTCTTAACCTACAAATTAAAAACTGATTAATAGAAAATGAAAACTAATGTAAAAAGATTGGTCCCTGTGACACCTAATGCTGGCATTTCCTCGCTGTATTGCGCTGCGCTACTTATTCGTTGAGCGAGGAAAGCACCAGCTCTGGGGTCACCGGTACTATCTACCAGGCGCCACGGCCACGGCCCCCCACGGCCTGAGAGTCTCTTCTGCAAAGGGAACGAAAGTCTATTTCATCAATATGTAGTTTCAAAAGTTAAACCATGTTTTTTTTTAAATTGTTATTTTGACACATTTTAATCAAAAATAATTAGCCCATATGTATGCTAACATGCTAAGGCCGTAAAGGGCGGCAACGCTCTCGCGAGGCCTCTGGCATTTAGAGTATCCATAGGCGGCAGTATCACCTAACATCAGATGAGCCTCCTGCCCGTTTAAATTTAAAAAAAAAGTTTTGCGCTGTCAAATTTTTGACTGTAACTGTTTTGTTTCTTACTGTAGCATTTTGTCAATCACGAATATGCAAACAAATTCTTCTTCTGTAGAAAACGGTATTTGAAGCTTTAATCTTAAATATATAATAAATAATATCATATGATATTGCATTCTCCGTTCAGCGACAATTATACCACTACTGACAGCTTATTGAACTTGTTCCTTCGAAAGTTTTCTTGGCAACTACGAGATCACTTTTGGAGTCGAAACTTTTTCAGTTTAATGTGTCCTCAAAGTTTATCAAGTCATTTCGAGTTAAAGGAAGGCAGTAATTACAGTCTTCTCAACTTTTATCATTAGACTTTTGCAATGTTGCGAGAACCAAACCTTTGGAAATTGACACACTTTCGGCGAAAGAATTCTCAATTATTGCAATCAAATATAATTAAAGTCGTTTGTGTCTTTACACGAGTAAAATTCTTTCATTGGGAATCGAGCACATGACCTCTGAATTACAGCATTTGCTAACTACTCACGCAGGCGATTATAATTGCAATTAACATTTTTATTATTTATTATTTTATTTATCAGCACAAGTCATCTATGGGCCTTTCTCTACTAACTGGAAACTTGTCTATTGACAGTTGTCCCAACCCTATTCATCTAGAAAAATATAATATGTTTAGTCGATACATAGTTATAATATAAATACATATAAACAAGAAACCATTGTAATTGTGAAACCAAAGTATCACCACGACGTCCGTCGTTCCACAACTGAGGGTTTTTTAAGGCAGTTGCCGCGCACCACCACTATGTGGAACCATCTGCCAACTGAAATATTTCCGAAACAGTATGACTTAGGATCCTATAAGAAAAGAGCTTACCAGTTCCTTAAAGGCCGGCAACGCACTCGCTAGCCCTCTGGCATTGAGAGTGTCCGTTAGCCTGCTGCCCGTTTGACCCCGTTCTATAAAAAAAATATATACAAAATAGTCGCAGACGAAAGATATTTTTATAATTTAACTTTAAATATTTTCAACAGAAATGTGTTACCTGTTACTTATTACGTGGTAATTTGCAGGAAATGTCTTCGTGGTAATTTAGCAGTGGTGGGGAAGCAGCTCCATCATGACCAAGCGATTTGAATTTAACTGGCAGATCCCCGTACCCGAACCCTTGCTCCAAGTAAGTAAAATTTATATGAAAACAATTAACATTTTTATATATTTATCGTCATAACATTCCTTATAGGCGTATTAGAGGCTAAAATACACTACGAAAATAAAAATTTGTTTTTTTTAAACCAACGTTTAGCGTACGAGCGCCAGGGTAGGTACATCCTACGCATTAACTGCAAATTTATATAGTCAAAACCACATAATAAAAAAATTTAAAAGCCTTCAATTCATATAATACTAAATATTATATATTGTAATAAGCAAATAAATTAATAAAAAAAAATATATATCCTTTTTTTTTAATTTATTCCTTCTTGTGTCACGTTGAAATTAAAATAAAATTTCCATATAGTATTTTTTACGGATAAAGTCCAAATCCAGGGTTTGTATTAAAAAAATATTAATTGTGTTCTAATACAAATAATAATTAACAAAAACATAAATAGTGAATATATAAAAAAGTACGGTATGTACTCAAAGCTACCGGGCAGGCTCACCACGATAATTAAGGGCTTGAAGTAGTGTTTGCCACTTTGAGAAGAAGCGAGAAATGAACAAAACAGAGCAATATTCAAATCTCATTTATTATTCAAAAACATTATCTTAAATACTAATCACACCTATTCACACATACAAGATATTATTCTAGTGAGCTGTTGGTGTATTGCGCATCTTCAGCTGTTAAGATTTAGAACACACGTGAGCCGTGTCAGCAGATGATCAATATTCAAATAAAATATAATTAAAATTGCTCTTCAGCTAAGATTTAGAACGCACGTGATCCATGATAGCAGTTGGTTGATGTTCAGATGATGAAATCTGAACACCGACTTATTTGTGTTCGACTATTCTTAAAAATAATCTAACAATATATTCTAGTATCGTATCCAAAAAGCATTAAGAGAAAATTTTATTGAATCCAATTGCCATAAAAGCAAGACTTCCGCACTTATAACATTAGTATGGAATGGATTGAAAGTTCACTACAGCTATAAAAGCTGTTTATAACCTCAGTGTATCCAAGGCATTGCATTCTAAACAAATGGCAGCTACCTGTGATCCGTGCCAAATTCTTATAAATTTATAAAAGCTTAAAATTCTTTCTATACCTGGAGAATGGTAAACCTATACGACATTTTATCGTTATGAAGTCGAAGTTTCGATGGTTTACCGAGAGACATACATTCATTTTTTTAATACTTGCAGGGAGCTGTATTTGACAGATGGACCGAAGAAAAAGACAACACGGAATTGGAAAAAGAATGCCTTTTCAAAGTCGACGAGTATGGCTTCTTCATTTATTGGAAGAGTGAAGGAAAGGTATGTATTCTAGCCTTATTGCTTTATGCAAGACGACCTACTAGAGCAAAATTGTAGCTAATATATAAAATTCTCGTTTCACAATATTCGTTCCCATACTCCTCCAAAACGGCTCGGCGGATTTTTATGAAATTTTTTACGCATATTCAGTAAGTCTGAGAATCGGCTACTATATTTCTTCCATTATTTCTAACCTCAAATATTTTTTTTAGAATTTTGTTTTTGTTTTTATTTTTTTATGATTCCTCCTACAAAAATACATACAACCCTTAATTTTCACCCCCTCTACGATCAACCCCTATTTTTTATTACTACTAAAAAAAATCTTAGAAATAATAAACATGGCAAAACAACGTTTGCCGCGTCAGCAGTTATATGTATATAAGAATAACAATCATTTTAGTCGGAATGTTTCAGTATACATATTATTTATTGTTGTATATTTTATGTAACCGTGGTGACTTTGTTAATTGGTTTAAATAACAATACAATCCAAAAATTAGTCCAATTACTCTAATTATTTTATAGAACAGGGCCAAACGGGCAGCAGGCTCATCTGATGGTAAGTGATACCGCCCATGGACACTCTCAGAGTGCTAGTCTGGCAATGAGAATTGGTATGCTCTTTTCTTGAAGGACCCTTAGTCGAAACGGTTCGGAAATACTTCAGTAATAGATAAAATAAATTCAAATGTAATTTACAAATTAGTCCTTAAATTTTAATTAACTGTTAAAATGAAACAACTTTCGTAGTTTCTAAACAATCCAGGTCGACAGTTACGCCGAACACTACGGAGGCGAGTTGTTTCGTGTTTATTTTCTCGACATTCAAATCTATGGTTTCTTTGCTAACGCGCCCTAGTTTTATAACATAATTCTTGTACAATGTAAATAAATGTTATATAGACTAATTGATTAATTTATTTGAACTAAAGTGTGAGGCAGTCATAGATCATTAAGTTTTCGATCAGGTCTTTTTGTAATCATTACTAAACGGACACTAAACTTATCACAATGTTCAGCGTTAAATTATATAAATAATATATATCTATACTAGCTGACCTGGCTAACTTCGTTCCGCCCTACAACCTTATAATATCGTTGTTACTTTAATTTAACTTATTTTAGGATTTCATTAATGTTAAGTATTACATTAATACAACTTTTTTGCAAATACAGAAATGTTTTATTGCTTGCAATTGCGAAAGAAGAATGGTAGTTTTACACATTAGGCATCTTCTCTCTAGCGTCAATATGGCGAAACTGCATGTTAAGCACTTTCTGATATCCAACATCTTTTGATCAGGATCAAAGCATGGTTATGCATCTTCTCATTCACCTCAAGATCGGAATTTCTTGAACTGACACGAATTCGACGTAAAATGATGCGTAGTTTTGTCAACAGATGGCACCATATGGTTTTTGCATTCGTAAAATTAATTAATTTATTTATTGTTATTCGATAACTTATCCGATATTTTATTGCTTATTCTGCTATTCGGGACGGAAATAATACCAACAAATCAAAAACCATGGCAATCGGTCCAGCCGTTCTCGAGTTATAAGTGTTGTAACAAACACGACTTTCTTTTATATATATAAGATATGTGTATACATTACAGTTTCCGTAATCCAATAAGTCTGGTTAACATTTGTAACAATCTAGCATATTATAAACAAAATGTATTTCATCTTATGCAAATGCAACCTACGCAAAACATCACGTGTGCCAGTGTCAATCGTCTGACACGTCCGTGATACGCCAGGCTCAAATTGGATTACTCACAGACAAGTTTATATTGATTAATGTCCAGCCTTACTTAAGTAGCCCTTAGACTTATTGCCACGTAAGCACACGCTCATTTTTAAAGAAAATTTCAAGTTTTTGTTCCGGAGTATATAATTCACAAAAACATCTTACTAATATTACTATAAGTAATATATATAATTTATTGACTATGGACGATATATATTATATAATTTAAGAGTACTGCAACGCACTCGCGGTCCTTTTGCCTCCTATAAAAAAAAAAGTGCATGCGTACAAAGTACACATGTTAAAAGTGAAACTTCTTTGGCAAACTAATTTTTAAGTCTTGTTCATATTTATACAAATCTAAAACTTTAGATTTCCGAGACTTAGAGGGAGGGAAAAAGAAAGATAAGTTAGGAATTTAATGAATTTAAATGTCATTAAAATATTAAAAGTATCGTAAATTAATACTAATTATAATTTTTTTATTTACTTCTTCGATAATAAAAACACGTGTCATTTTAATTCACTATTCGTCATTTGAGATTTCAATAAATTATTTTGCATAAAATTAAAAATACAAATATAATAACGAAATTTTAATTTTAAAAATTAAATTTCTAAAGGTAATTCGCCCTTCTCACTCTTTCTCAATCGCTCTCTCCCTTTTTTCGACAAAAACGCTGCACATCTTCGTGACGTTCCGTAAAACTTTTACCGTCAGGGCTCATGCCCACGAGCCGGTTTCAACACGGCCCGGTTTTTAGCCGGCGGCGGGTAGATACCGGCCGAGCTTGCACACAACACGGTTTGTACACGACCCGGTTTCATCGAGGTGCCGCCTTCATACGCTCTTTTCATTCAATGAATTGTGGACGTATAAAATGTTGAGTGTTAAAAAGAGGAAATTTATTATTGCGTGGTACATGTATAAAAAGCTAAAAAAAGACGAGAAAAAATACATAGACGACATTGGGTACCTCCCATGTTAACAGAAAGAGAAGATCATGGTGCATTTCATACGCTCATTCAGAAGCAACTATGACGAGAAATTTGAGAAGTACTTTCGGATGAAAAAAGAAACATTATAAAAATGTTACATATTTTGGAACCCAAACTTAAACATGAAGATACAAATATGCGCAGTAGTATATCTCCAATTAATAATTCCTGGTCGATTTCAATAATTATATAATATAATATTGTATTGTGCGTACTGCGTAGATAGTCGGCACGCGCCGGGTGTAGGCCCGGTCTCGTGTGCATGCGCTCATACACTGCCATACTCCACTGCGCGCCGGGCGTAGACACGGCGAGCACCGTGCCCGGCTGCGCGGAGAGCCGGCGCTAGCGCCGGCGTCGTGTGCATGGCGTCATAGTGTCCCATACCTACACGACTGTCGACCGGACATAGACCCGGTTTTTCGCCTCGCTCGTGGGCATGAGCCGTCATGCGCCTCAAGAAGTTTCACTTCAAATATAATATATGTTCTAGGCCTATCAAAAGTTTATATAAGGTTGAATCTAATTATTAATGATCTTGATATCAGTGAACTCAAATATATTTCGTCTCTCAAATTCCATTTAATAAATGACATGGCTCGACACTGTTGACTTACTCGCACCCTTCAATCAAAGGAATCAAGTTAGGACCTCCTTGACTTCATCTCACTCGATCAAAGCTAACGTAATTGAGTTACGAAATTTTTGACGTATAATTTGTATATAAATTATTACTTTTTTATTGCCTTAGTATTTAGCACGTATTTTGAGCAGTGTCGCCTCAGGGTGCGACTCTCAAGCCTGAGGTTCGATCTCCGGCTGTGCACCAATGTACTTTCTTTCTATGTGCGCATACTCGATGGACCCTAAGTCGGATTGGTTCGGAAATACTGGAGGTACCAACCAAAAATTGGCAAATGATCATAAAACAGATACAGAAGTCATTCTTTATTTATTTATTTAGCATGTATAAGATAAGAAAAGGTTTTAAGTTGCTTGATAAATGTACTTATTGTAAGGTCTATAAAATAAACAATAATTGGTTTTTTCCTAAGAAAAAGAGTTTCACTTTATCTTCACTTTTATTCACTTATCAGTTAGTTTTAATAGAATGTTATAAGCAACAAATTTCTAGTCAGTGTAAGCAATGGGAATATCTTTTATTAGATATTCAAAGTTGAGATATAACATATAACAACTAAAGTATGTTTGAAGACGAGACTGACTGTAAAGCTAGATTACTTCCCATCCAATGTTGAACGCCTTTTGTTTTGTAACGAATCTAACATTGGCTCGGCATCTACGCAGATATATTTGCCTGATGTAATTGTGTTTACCTAAAAGTTTTATTGGAGCATTGCGGTACTCAATTCGCAAATCCATTTCTATCGTTTATGAGTCATAAATCAATTGTACTTGCAACGTAATTGAAACTACAATGAGCTAATGGATTAAAGAGAAACATAAACTGAAATAGGCCATAACGTCTAATTCCATTCGTTTTATATCGTCTGCCATTCTGATGTCGATGAACTGATTCCATAGTCTTTGATGAATTTTTGAATTTGAATTGATGAAGGGAATCCCATGATGGGCTATCCGAAAAGTTTCTCGAGCACAGATCGCAGCTGGGAAAATTCTGCCACATAATTGTCAAATAAGTCAGTAAAATAAGCACAAGAGGTAACTCGCCGGCCAGCGGGCTCCTACTCGTCCCTAAATATAATGAGGAAATTTCTGGAGTAGATGTCGCCCGAGCCCGGCGGGAAGAGCCAAGACCACCAGAACTTTAAGCAATGTCCCGTGCAGTCTATCAGACATCGCTTTCCTGAAAAAGAAATGAAATTTATAATGGAATACGTAATTGGTAGGCAAATTGTAAAATAATTAAGTTAAGGTAGTTTTAATCGACGATAATAGAAATTGAAAATGTTGTAAAGAAACTTGCGTCAGGAAGTTTTAATATTTAACAATAGCAATTCACGGAATCGCGAGATATTTTTAATAGAAATCCATTGGCGCTTCATCTCTTTTTGTCTTTCCTAAACTTCAGATTACTACGTTTATTTGGTCATTAAGGCTTTAGGCAGGCCTGTGTGTCTATCACATATTGGTTGTTTTGGTCAGAGAAACGTCATTTTATTCGCGGAGTTTTCCTTCACAGAACGAGTAATTCCGCGCATGAAAAGTCTGTTGATCCGAAGTTCGGTTCATACGTTGTCTAAAACACAAAACTTGGCGATTAAACAGAGTGGGGGAGAGTTTATTGCCAGTTCTTCTGTTCCGTTCTACGCCCTCGATTTGAGAACTGGCAGTAAATTCAAAATAAGAAACATTCAATGTATATTTCTTTTTGATGATCAAAAGTGTACATTGTGTTACCTATAGGTATATGAATAAATGATTTTTGACTTTTGAACCGAACGCTACCACTGAGCGTTATACTTTTATAACTAGACACACGTACCATTCTGGCAATCCTAGACATACGAATCGATGTGGAGCATTTATTCAATGGTACATCAAAGCACAATGGCGCATCCGAGATGACCTAGTTACTGCTATCTGGAACTGTCAAAGTGTCGTCTACACTGACATAATAATACAAGTCTTGTATAATACTTATTCAAGAATTCTTTATTTATCATAAATTCGCCCTCAGAGTGTTATATTATATAAACTTACATTAAATAAATAAAAAAGTTGCGCTACAACCTTTTTAGGTATGGGCTTCCGATTTCTGTATCTGTTTCATGATCATTTATCAATCTAATAAATGATCAGCCTCCTCTGCCTGACACACGTCGTCGACATTTTGGGTCTTAGACAAGCCGGTTTCCTCAAGATGTTTCACCGTTCGAGCGAATGTTAAATACGCACATAGAAATAAAGTCGAAAAGAAGTGTTGCACATTGCACAGCCGGGACTCGAACCTACAATCACAATGATGAGAGTCGCACGCTGAAGCCACTAGGCCAACACGGCTCTATAACCTTACAGTACATTAGTCATTAAATATCCAGGCAAATCATTTCTACAACAAATATATCTAAGTAAAAGGACCAGTATATAATTACTTAAATAGGCCCAGAAATGAGGCTGCCTCATTAGGAGAGGAAAAGATCCAATTAGATGAAGATCAAAGAACAGTGTTACATTTTATTTAATTAACAGTAGCTTGAGATGTGGTCTTACGTGTAATTGGGAAATTAGATGGCAAATTTTCTTTCGTTTTCTTAAATAAATAGAATAAGGCTATAGAACATGAAATACTTGGAGCTGCACCTTTGATAATAGTCCTAAGATTGGTATATTTTAATCTTAGCTCTGGACGTTTTAATGGCAAAAAGAATTCGTTACTCAGGGATTTCCTGTTCACTGTTTACATATGATTTGATTTCTTACCATTACGACGCTTTCGTCGTGTAAATGCGCTTACGCAGGCCCGCTCCATGGATGTCGATCTTGAAGCGGGGACTGTATGGCTCCACACGCCCTTAAGGGGTTCGCCAATGCATTCAACCTAAGGGACCATTACGATGGAACATTATCCCTGAGCAACAAAATTTAAAATGTAGGGAATATCTGAGAGATAAATTCAAGGAAATTTCTCTCGTACCTCATATATTTATGAAAATATTATGTAATATGTATACAATAATAGCGAGAAGTTTATTGTATACATACATAACAAACGCAGGTTGCTATTTCCGCGTACTAGACTATCTAAAGTTAGTAAATATTTTTTGGGATACTTTCCTTTAATAAACTCCCAGAGGCTCTTTTATCTCTGCCATTTAATAAATTTAAGAAATATATTAAAGAAGAGCTGTGTAAAAAGGCTTACTATAAAGTTAACTATTATCTAGGTGATAAAAAGGCCTGGGACTAGTCCCTAGAAAGGCTATTTCTAATTAATTTGCGATTTTTTTGAAGACATTTAAATCTAAGCGTGCTGAGAATGTTTGCCTAGTATTAGTACAAATAATAACTATACTCAACAAAAATCCCTCTAAAATCATTCGCGTTTTAAGTGAGCAAACATAGCTCATCCATAATGCCTCGGATAACAATATTCGTATGTAGGTCGGACGTCAGCTGAGCGATGTAGTCCGATAATACTGGCTTTTTTGATTGAATACGACAAAAGATTTTTAATTGAACGTTGATTGAAAGATAATGATCTATTAATTGATTAAAATATATATAGTAATACAATGTATATAAGCGTTTTAGTATATAAAATTATCGTAACAGTTTAATTATTTATGGTTTCATGGCGTATTCAGTTTATACTATAAGCTATAATTTGAAATTAAATGGAAGTAACAATGTTTAATATAGCATAATTTAATTTGTTAAAAAAAATTTTATACATGTGTCTTTATTAAGACATTATGGAATATTACGATCTAGCCTAACTTAAGACTAATAAGTAATCTAAGTCTAACCTAATATATTAAATAGGACTTTTAACATAAGGAAGTGTCCAATAACACTACTTACAGTCTCTATTAATGGGGAGACACTCTGTTCTTGTGTTATATTTTTTCACTCACTGTTTAGCATTTAATACTTATTTGTTAACTTTAATTAAAACTACAGTATCAAAATGTCTGAACCCAGCCAGCTGAGTTTCATCATCAGACGTTGAGGCAGAATATGAATTTCCACCTCGACTCGGCTTTCTCGATTTTTTTCCGGGCACCACCGCTGTGTGGATTCAGCTACCCGCTGTGGTATTTCCAAACCTATACTGAGGGTCTTTCAAGTAAAGAGCGTACCAACTCTTAAAAGGCCAGCAACATACTCGCAAGCCTGAGATTGAGAGTGCCCATGACGTATCATTTAACATCGCGTCCTCTTGCCCGTTTGCCCCCTGAAAAAAAGGAAATATGGATTTTAAAAAGATGCGTTGTTGTTCTCAAGGAACTAGCGGAAATTGTCACCATGTGTCGCAGGAAATTATTGTGAGATCTTTGTAGTAATGGGTTCCTTCCGTTTTTGTTTCCTTCTAAAAAGCGACTGTTTATTTGTAATTAACAATCGGTAGTGTTTGAAATTGTTTTGTTTAAATAATTGCCATGGGTACATAACACTAACTATTAAATAATACGTCTAAACTTCTTTAAAAAAAGTTTAATACAATATATATAGTTTAATATTAATTAATCTTTTTATTCACATGAGATGATCTTCGAAAAGATTGATGCATTATTCTCGCATTGTTTGGTTTCAGGATGGAGACGTGATAGAACTGTGTCAAGTCAGCGACATTAGATCTGGAGGAGTGCCAAAGGTAAAAGCCTCAGAACGCATACGCGCAGAGTAGAAACATGTTTATCATTCTGTTTAAAACATTTTTAGTTCAACTACAATGATGATTTTAAAGTGCTTGAAGCGCAAATTGTAACTAATAATACATTGCATCATAAGCATACCTACACCTTCACACTTACCCTTACTTTTACACCATCACACAACACAGCCAAATTAGGTAACACTTAGTTAAATATATTGAATAATTTTTATTTTTTGTTCCCTTTTGTAAATTTTTGAACCTTTTTGTATGTAAATATTATGTATTCCATCTCTGTATATTTTTAGTGTAATTGTTTGTTATTTAATACAAACAAATGTAATTTAATACAAATAAAGAGCGCACCATATCTCCCTCCTTCTGGTGTCATCTATCTATATTTGCCATAGTCAATGATGATTTGATATTTTAAAAGAGTACCGAGAGTTTTTTACGCCGGCTTTTTCTCTCGGCCTACACCCTATGTCTTTTTTGCCGATGAGTAGGGATGTCTACCGAGATAAATTTATTGACGTAGAATAAGTGATACCTGTATCTTATATACCATAATAAACATATAGTAATTATTAGCTGTAGGATTACGAAATAAATACAAAACCACAAAGGCGGCAGGTGTTAAATTTGGTTAATTTAGGAACCTTAACAGATACTTAGAACCCTCGTGGGTGAAGGCTTCTTTGGAACACATTACCTCGAATATCATATATATATTACGCCGGCGTAGACGGCTCATTGGTCTAGTGGTTAGTACCCCTGACTGCGAATTAATGGGTCCCGGGTTCGATCCCCGGCTGAGACAAACATCGATCTGATGAGCATTTGGTGCTGTGCTTAGGTCTTGGGTGTTTAAATATGTATTTATATGTCTATCTATCTATAATATGGATGTATATCCGTTGCCTAGTACCCATAACACAAGCTTCACCAGCTTAGACTAGGTTAATTGATGTGAATTGTCCAATCATAAAAAAAATAATAAAAAAAAAAACTTAATTACGTTAATAGATAAAGAACTTATCTTTGACTATATTGGTACTAACAATAATTTATTATTACATTATGTAGGCTAACAACCGCGATCTGTGATTGTTTGATGTTAAAATTCAGTTTGTATCGGATTTGAATTCGGATCTTTATTTACTTTGCTCAACGATTGCAGGATACGAAATTGAACGACAAACTAACAACCAAACATGGAAACCAATTAGAGGACAAATCGTTAACCATATGCAGTGGTACGGATTACATCAACATCAACTATCAACACGTAGTCTGTCCTGATGCAAATACTGCCAAGGTAATGATTGATACATTCCCTTCCATTTTTTTTTCCACAACTGAGCGTTTCTTAAGGCTGTTTTTGCCGCGCACCACCACTTTGTGAAACCAGCTGCTACTGAAATTTTTCCGAACCAATCCGACTTTGGGTCCGTCAAGAAAACAGCGTACCAATTCTTAAAAGACCAGCAAAGAACTGGCGAGCCGTCTGGCAATGTGAGTGTCCATGGGCTATCACTTGACATCAGATGAGCCTCTTGCCCGTTTGCCTTCTATTACATAAAAAAGAAAGATTACTTAAGTTAGAGAATTTACTAGGAACCTTTACCGGAAATTTAGAGTGAATTTTTTTATGCTAAGTGATACTGACGCCCATGGACAGTTACACTGCCAGAAGGCTCGCAGGTGCGTTGCCGGCCTTTCAAGAATTGGTACGCTCTTTTCTTGAAGGACCCTAAGTTCCAACCGACCCTAGATTCGGAATTACTTCAATGGGCAGCTGGTTCCACGTGATGCTGGCAAAAACGCTCAGTTGTGGACGACGGACGGACGTCGAGGTGATACGGATGGTATTTTGTATCTTGCCTTGACGTCCGATAATGAAACTCAACTCTTTCGTCTCTTTCTTTCAAATTGTGTCTACAATGAGAAGAGACAGTTGAATACTTCAGTTAAAACGGTACAATTAGATTGATTTATTATAAATAAGGGGTTGTTAACAAAGAGTAAATTGTATAAATGAGATGAAACGTCATTTCATATAAAGAAAAAACTTTTTACCGGATTAAAGTTATGTATTATTATAAATTTACAATTATTTAACATAATTTTAAATTTATCCGACGTTTCCAACGTTTTTCCGTGACCACGCACGCTGTAAAGCACGCGAAACGTCGGATACATTTAAAATTATGTTAAATAATTGTAAATTTATAATAATACATAACTTTAATCCGGTAAAAAGTTTTTGCTTTAAATGTGTAAAGGTTATGTTAATCAAAGACAATGTCATTTCATATATTTAAACACTCTTTATCAGTGAACTAATCAACAAGTACTGGTATTTAGCAGACCCTGTTAAACTGAGGGTAAGAAAGGAGACTTAGCTCAAAGTATGGCTACTGTCATAATTCAATACGTTTTTGACATACGGAAGTCATACTTAGCGTTTAGTCTCGTTTATGAATTTTCACCCTAAACTCTTAGACTTTACAAATATTATTCCTGCGTCGGTATTCTGTAACTTTCAATAGCGATACGGATCCTTTTGTATGGAATTTCGGTGTATATAGTGCGGTACAATAACTAGAAGTCGGGATCGCTATCGAGAGTTATAAAGTACCACGTGGTTTAAAATTTAAAAAAAATGTCAAGGTCTGGTTGGATGGCTTGAGAAAGATCACCCACAACGTGAAAGCCAACAACGTTTGCCCCATGACTTGTCTCAAGAAACAGTAAGTTTGGGACACTTGAGGCTCGCAAATTAATCAGAGTAAAGGACGGTGACGCAAAATTCATAGAGAAAAATTATTAATAATAAAGATCTCTTAACTCAGACTAGTTCTTATGCAATAATCATGAGTAATTAAAATTCAAGCAATATTTAAAGACTTATTTTGATTGTGCCATGCCCTGCCATTTGTAGTAGTAGATAACAGGTAGGTAGATTGTAAATAACATAGTAACTTAAATAACAGGTTTTTAGAAAGAAATGACTAGGAATTTTTTATCGAAACACATTAAGTAAATTATCTAAATAAGTCTTAAGGGCTTAACAATAAAATTGCCCCCCTTTGGGGTGTGTACCCCACGTTCGGAAACACTGTTTTCAGCAATTATATGAAAAAAAGCGCGTTACGATGAATAACTTTTAAAGCTACCGTTCCTTTACTCTGGAAAGCTTTCGCATGGCCTAAACTTGTTACTAATTGTTTAAATAAGCTTATTGTCTAACGCCTTTGTGTTTCAAAACTTTGCATGTTTTAACAGTTAACCAATGCTTTGTATAAGCAAAATTACGAAAATATTTGAATAGATTCCTGGAAATTAACATTCATTTTACGAAAAGTGCTTTGCTAACTTGTCAAATATTCCACATAAAGTGGTTTTTCGATGAATTCAAGTTTTTCAGATCATAGCATCAGTTTTATCCAGTGTTGGTTAACTGTTTATTTTATTTTTTATCTGACCTTTGTATAATGTATGAGATGGTAATCAACGTTTACACAGATGGTGGTTTTAAAATTCAAATAGAGCTGGATTTGAAAGTTAAAAAACCCAAATTTATCGTTGAATTTCAACGTGACGAATATCAAGCGTATATTTAAAGAGGGAAAATGTGGTTACGAAATTGATTTTAGAAAAACATATATAATAAACTTGAAATTAGCAGTGTTGGGCTAGCTTCTTTAACTTGCGACTCTCCCTGAGGCAGTAGGTTCGATCCCCGGGTGTGCACCGATGGAGTTTCTTTCTATGTGCGCATTTAACATTCGCTCGTACGGTAACGGAAAACATCATGAGAAAACCGTCTTGCCTTAGACACAAAAAGTCGACTACGTGTGTCAGGCACAGGAGGCCGATCACCTACTTGCCTATTACATTACCAAATGATCATGAAACAGATACATCCACCTGACACCCAGACCTAAAAAGGGTGTATTATTTTTTATTTATATAAAATAAACTTTTTATAACTCATTTTTTAAACAAAACTCCTACAAATTATACCGAACATATCGTTCTTTTCACTATAATAGTTCTAAAACAACAAATTAAAAACGCAATAAATGTTTCAAATGAAAATTACCTTTATTAATTTAAAAGGTCATATCACATACGATCTTCGCCAGTCCATGTATTGTAAATTAAAACAAAAATACAATTCCCTTATTCAATGAAAATCGCGCATCGCTCATACAACTTTTAAATTGAATTTGGACTTTCAATGGCTAGATATATTATACAAGGGTCATTGCATGTCTTTGTTAAGGTGTGGAAAGAAGGGTTGCGGCACATCACTCACAATAACAAAATTAACAATGTCTGTCCGAGGACGAGTCTTATGAAGCAGTAAGTATGATGGTATATTGTGTGCGCTGCTAGAACTATTGACGTCATTCGAGACGGGTTGCCGATATAAAAAGTGGTCAAAGCACTCATACAAATACAATCAGTATAATCACATTATGTGGCTACAGGTGTATTGTCTATAAATATATCCCCTTTCAAACAACGCTCATCTAGAAGCACGCTGGAGTTTCACCCTGTGTTGTTGACATACCCAGGTGACGCACTGCACGATTTGGTTCGTTTATTATAAAAACAGCAAAGATGTGTAACTCCTTGCCTCCTTCCATCTTTCCTAGACAGTTTAATATGGCTTCATTTAAGCGGCGGTTAAATAGACATCTCCTGGACAGGCGTGCCCTCCACATCCCACTTAACATCAGGAGGGATTGTGGTCAAACGTCTGCCCAGTTCTGTATAATTTTTTTGAGGTGAAACTTCTTTAGGCGCAAGATAGTATTTTTTTTTAATAATAATAATATTAGCGTCACGTCAGCTTTTTTGTCGAAGTAAAGGGAGAGAGCGATTGAGACCGATTGAGAGAGAGTGAGAAGGGCGAAAAACCTTATAGAAATTCTATTTTTAAAATAAAAATTTCGTAAAGAGAATTTATGAAATATTAGTATTTTATATTTTATGCAAAATAATTTATTGAAATCACAAATAACGAATAGTAAATAAAAATGCCACGTTTTTTTTATTATCAAAGAAATAAATTAAAAAAATAAAATTAATTATTTATATAATAATATTTATATAATATTAATAATTAACATATCTTCCTTTTTCCCTCCATCTCTCGGAAATCTAAAGTAGATACGAACAAGACTTAAAAATTACTTTCCGAAAGAAGTTTCACTTCATGTGTACCTACCTTGTACGCACGCATTTTTTTTAAATCCTGATAGTTTTGATCCGAAGGAAAATATTTCAAAATGAATACGAGGATACGCAAAAATTAAGCGTTTAATATATTGACAAAATATGTAGAATTTAGATATACGGTAATAAGGGAAAAAGATTTTCCTGTTTGCGTAACAATATTTCCGAAAATGTTTAAAATTAGATGAAAGTAAATTGAAGTAAAACAATTGTTTCGCAAATTGGGGATTTCTCTTTGTAAATGGCTCTTTGTTACCTTGATTAAATTTTGGTAGACAAAAATATAGGTATACCTATATTTACTTTCACCTTTTATGGTTTAAGATGTAGACGAAGAGATAAACATAGATTATAGAGCGGAGTTTGTTATTTTAATCATTCTGGGATGTAGGTAGTAGATAACATTATTGGCGTTTTTTTTGTCTACTCTTTTTTTTGTTACTAGATGTGAAAATAATCAATTCTTCTTGGGGCCATATAAAAATAAAGTATCATTGGTAAATGTCGGGCAACGTACTTACTTGTGATCCTCTAGTAGTATGATTGTTTATGGGCGTCGGTATTACGTAATAAAACGTGAGCCTTTTGCTGTGTTCTCTGACACTATTTTCATTTTTCATCACAATCAAATCAATCGACATTTTTTTGTATAAAACATCGTAATATTCAATAATTAAAACTTGTAAACCGTTATATTGTTAATCAAATAACTGAATTTTTTCGTTTATCCAGAAAATTTCTTATGACTTCTGTCACAAGGCATTTTATCCTCGGGCGTATCTAATATACGTTATTTATGTTATCCTGTAGTCTTCAAATAATAAGGTACAATGATTTTGTTTCGGATCAAAGCAATCTGTGCTTTACTATACACATATAACATGTTTATCTCATCCATAAAAGCTAAATCAGTCTATGTAATATTGTAATAAGCTCATGTGAAAGTCTCTTTCTGACAATTTGTGTTAATGCTATGATGAAAAGAGATAGACAGTAGACACGTTAGTGTTTAAATTAAGACAGATTTCGTTTTTATTTGTGTCCAAATGCACATAAGGAGATTTTTATATTTATTTTATCTTTTAAATATTCTAATAGTATGGTGCATGTTTAGTTCATTAGTATTAACGCCAATATATCATTTATGTATAAACTGCATTCCATCCCCGTATCTACATGAATAAATTACCTTGAAAATTCTAGTTGGATGCGTCTAAGTTTCCTCACGGATCCCAAAGGCAAGGTGCCAGTTAAGGTGGTCGCCAGAACATTCGCTTCAGGGAAGACGGAAAAGCTGGTTTACCAATGTCTCTCGGAACTCGGACTTCCTTCTGGGAAGAATGAGGCTATGGAAAGAGAAGCATTCACATTTGATAAGTTCTACGCCCTGTATCATAAGATCTGCCCCAGAAATGATATTGAAGAATTGTTTAGGACTATGTAAGTATTATTTTGTATATAACAAATTATTAGTCCGTCTGCACAATCCATGCGAAACTGCTCCTAAGAATCGGTAAAAATTGGGCCTGTGGTGTAGTGGTTAGAGATTTCATATAATATGTCGATTTCCAGTGAAAATTATTTTACAGGAACTGGTAAAACATATCAATGAAACATACGCAGAAATGCCCTGCGCCTGCTCATTAAAAGTTGCATTTTTTTCCTCCATTATCAGTACAGATATTTTATTTAATTGCAAAATTGAATGAAGTTATGCATTCTCGATGCGCAGTGGAAAATAAACTTAGATGTACACTAGACTACACTTTGTCTAGCTATATTTTTAGTAGTATAAAACAACTTACAGTTAAATATATTTTTCGAAGACAATTTTTTATTTGTACGGAAGTCTACTCATTAGTGAAAGTTAAACACAAGTATTAAGAAATTTAAATAAAAGTATATTCCAACTTCGGGGACATAAATATCTATCCCTAAACGACTTACAATTATTTTGGGTAGGCTGATTTTTAGTGCTAATGCTGTGTATAATTAACCTATTGCTAAAGAGTTCATACGAAATTTTACAGAACTCAAGGCAAATCGGATCGTATCAATTTGGAGCAATTCGTCAACTTCCTGAATGAGAAGCAGCGTGACCCAAGACTCAATGAAATCCTTTACCCACTGTACGAAGACAAGAGAGCAGTGGAGATTATCGAAACTTATGAACAGAATGACGAAGCAAAAACTGCCAGTGAGTTGTACAATTTGTTTTATTATCTCTCACATCTTTGTACTTTTTGGTGAGAAAGTTTGATGTGTAATTTAATTAAAATAGAACTATTTTATCGGATACATCTATTACGTCAAGTTATGAATGTATTGTAATGTTTATACTCGTAATCCATTCGTATTATATATGGTATACAAAATGTACTGATATGTCTGATATGAATTTCCGAAACAATTCGACTTAGGGTCATTCAAGAAAAGAGCGTAAGTACATATCCTAAAAGGCCGGCAACGCACTCAAGAGCCCTCTGGCATTGAAAAGGTCTCACTTAACATCAGATGAGTCTGCCGCCGTTTGCCCTCTGTTCTATGATTTTTTCATTGTTCTATGTTCTTGTGTATATTAAAGTTTTAAATAATATAAAATATATCTACATAATTTTAAAATAATTTTAATTGTAACGCTTTAATAGAACTCTGTAACTGGATCATTAAAATGTCAAAACAGGCTTAAGTCGTGAGTTTTTCTTCAATTATGAAAAAAACGCGGAAGTTGCAACACTTTATATTAATTTTATCTTTATTACTAAAAGCACTTCTATACAAAATATATAATTTATTTATCGTTAAAGATACACACACACAGGGACCAATTTTTTTTTTGACGTGATAACGTCTTTAAAATCGTTTTAGTCGGGTGACATGTTCAGAAACTTGTGTCACACCAAAACCTCACGAGCGCGATCGCAGGTATAACGAGAGAGAGACGGACCGATCTCCCGTCTCATCTCACTCTAGCGGCATACAAACGAATGGAGATTTGTATGAATGTATGTATGAAGAAAAATGTATATCATAGTCGAATAAGTAAACTTGTCATTTTACACCCGAAATTTATCATCAAAAGTGTAAATAAAACGATAGATGTAATTTAAAATTTGAAAAAATTGTTATCTTCATTAATTCCTTACTTCCCAAAAACTTATATCACCAATAAGACGTTATCACGTAAACATCTCGATCGTAAACCTACTTTACAAACAACCAATTTTTTTTTTTAAATTTTCTTGTGAATTTTTAATTATTTTTATTATTACTATGTAGGTTATGAAAATTGTAAATTCTATATATTTGATAGTTATGTTTAGGTTTTATTATGTAATAAAAATATTTAGCTTCATTAAAATGCGTAGCTTATTTGACTTCTGATCTGAATTTTATTAATTCATGGAACCTGATAATGCCCAAAAAACTATAATTGTTGGTTTTTTTAATGTAATATGAGGCAAACGGGCAGGAAGCTCATCTGATGTTAAGTGATACCGCCGCCCATGGACACTCACATATACTTTGTTCGTACATAAATCACGTTTAATATATATTTCCAGAGTGCCTTACAAAAGACGGTCTCATCCGATACCTTATGTCGGACGAGAACGCTCCAGTGTTTCTCGACCGTCTGGACTTCTACATGGAGATGGACCAGCCTCTATCCCACTATTACATTAATTCATCCCATAATACGTATTTATCTGGTCGTCAGTTTGGTGGAAAGAGTTCTGTTGAAATGTATAGACAGGTTTTGCTGGCTGGATGTCGGTAAGTTACCTTCTTCTCATACCTAGGGCAAAACCGAGACTAAGTATGATTTTCACGTGTCCAATACATTTTTGACATATGAAATGAAAAATCAAAACGTGTGTATTCATTATAAGAATGCATTTCGATGTGCAAGATTTGGAAACCTTTTCATCACAAAATACCTATGTCATGGTTCCCAGCTCATAAAAAACTAAATACGAATAAAAGCGAATCCTTTAAGGTCTCTGCAGTGAGTCTATGGAATTCACTTCCCGTCCCTATTCGCTTAGCTCATGCTCTATCTTACTTTAGTAGAGTACAGTAGATCTACTGTACAAGCATTACCTGTCCACATAATAACTTTCGAACTAACTGATGTGAGACTGATCTAAAATTATCATTATCATGTATCTTTTTCATATTGTGTCCTTTTTATTGTAATTTTTGTTTGTTCCCACTTTTGTTTATATAACTTATTACTAGCTGAACGCCATTTTGCCATGTCATTTATGGTTATTGTGCCTCACTCGACATAGATAGGTATAGTGTGTCGCGGACTTTTTTGTAGATATTTATAAGATCTACAATTACTTAGAACATTTTATGGTTCTATCTTTAATAGTTTAGGCAGGGTACGCAAAATAAGTAACTTTTTTGGTTGATTTTTTACACCTTGTGTCCGAAAAACCCTAATATCTTACGGAACCCTATTTTTCTTATTTTTATTATTATTATAGTTATTGTAATTAAATATAGCCTATATTACTCGTGGATAATGTAGCTTTCGAATGGTGAAAGAATTTTTAAAATCGGTCCAGTAGTTTATGAGCCTATTCATTACCAACAAACAAACAAACAAAGTTTTCCTCTTTATAATATTAGTGTAGATGTAATTTTGCACAAGAAGTGCTTGCTTTATCTAATTTTTTATTTTTTTATTTTTAAGGCAAGCAAGCACCCCTCCTTTTCATTTAATTATGTCAATTGTATTATGTTTCTGCAACGAAGTGTTCCATTCCATTTTTTTGAGAGTGTGTGGATGGATGTAAGTGTAATGTGAACTTTTGGGTCATCCTCCAAACGAATATTTGGGTCATCTCAAAAACCTCTTGCAGATGCGTCGAACTCGACTGCTGGGACGGCAAAGGTGAAGACGAGGAGCCAATAATAACTCACGGAATGGCCATGTGCACTGACATTTTATTCAAAGACGTGATTTACGCTTTGAGGGACACAGCTTTTGTGACGTCAGACTATCCCGTGATCCTATCTTTTGAGAACCACTGCTGTAAGGCCCAGCAGTACAAGTTAGCCAAGTACTGCGATGAAATTCTTGGAGATCTGCTTATGAAGGAGCCGCTGCCTGATTATCCGGTTAGTAAGAGGAATTTTAACTTTAGAAAACTTAATTAGCTGCCTGTAAATTATTTAAAATAATCAAATTTCACCGTTTTAACGAAAGTATTTATCTGTCTCTTTTCTTCACAGTATAAACAGAAAGAGGCTAAAGAGATTTAAAGAGTTACACTAAGGAAAGAGTTCGTAATCCCATTCGCCTACCTGCCTCATTTTAAATATCTCTTATCAAAGCAATTGAATTCTCCATCTCCTATCCCTCTACCTAACCCTGTGACGAGATGGCCGATATTAATTGTTTTGTGCCTTCTTACATGTTTTTAAAATGTAGGCTTAATAAAACAGTTACTGGCGTTATCTACATTTATGATCAGTACATAGTATTATTTGTAAGAAGATTACTTTAATAATTATTTTTGAATGGAGATTTCAGTCTGTATCGACACAAAAATTTTTTTCGTATGCCCGTCTCTGATTATCTCTTAAATGGTTATAATTGGTCGGATATTATCCTCGCTTATAAGCGATAAAGCCGCACGTTCCGAAGTTGCATCTTGATGGCTGGAAGTCTTCTACGGTCCGCTTCACAAGTCATTATCTTTTGCGAACTAGCAAACTATGGGCCGGTGGGGTGTTCCCTGGGAGATACGACCTCCAACTGTTTAAAAAAGACCATAGGTACTTCTCCCAAAAAGGCTGGCAACGCACCCGCTAAAATGTGATGCCATGACTACTTTTTTGAGCGTAGGCTCGGTCTCATTTAAGTTTTTAACGTGTTTTGTTGATATTGAGTGTTTTTTTTGAAATCCTTATTTCAGTTGGAGCCAGGAATGCCTCTTCCTCCACCGTGCCTTTTGAAAAAGAAGATAATGATAAAGAACAAGCGGTTGAAGCAAGAAGTCGAGAAACAGGAGTTGGAGCTGTTCAGGCAGGGACAGTTCGTGATTGAAGACGAGGTTAAAGAGGATGCATCGGCTGTTGTACTTCCAGAAGACAAGAAGGTAATTTTTGACAGCACTCAAGACGAAGTAGTGGCTTGAGATACTGGAATTTGAATATGGACCTTAGACGTTTATATCAAAACTGTGTCATAATTATTGGAATCGGCAATTTTTTAGTCCTATTCCAGCAAACTGGGTCATTCTATCAACTTTTCGAATCCACCCTGTAATTCGATCAAATCCTAAATCGATTCATGAATTAAAATCGAGTTATAATTATGGCATTCCTGGTAAAGCTTCTCCTGTGTTCGATATTAATTGTTCTTAAATTCTATATTTTTCATTGTATTGGTTCGTAACTGTCGGTGGTGGTTGGCTTATTATATTTTGATCCTCTATAGCCTGAGGAAATAGTGGTGGAGGCAGCCGCGGCAGGTGACGACGCGCCTCCGCCGGTGCAATACACGGGCTCCACCACCAACGTGCACCCCTGGCTGTCTTCCATGGTCAACTACGCGCAGCCCATCAAGTTCATCTCCTTCGAGGAGGCCGAGAGTGAGTTATAATTTATTTTTTGTTCTATTCAATGTCGCTTATCTTGAAAAAAAGCTAAATCACCTGCATCGTGGGCAGGTGATTTAGCTTACACACCCTCACTTTTACACCATCACACAACACAGCTGAATGATTTTTTTCAATTAAATGAATTAATGAATTAAACTAAAATTAATAATTAAAAATTAATTATTTATTAAAGGTATTTAATTTTTATTGATTATTTTTTTGTAAATATTTGAACCGTTTTGTATTCCACCTTTGGCGATATTATGTTTAGTAAAATTGTTTTTTTGTTGTATATAATTTATGTTAGCTGTAGGATTACGAAATATATAAAAAAATATGTTTATAAACAGATTTATCATTACAACTTTTTGATTGTGATATTAAATGCGTTTGAAACCAGTTTTTTTTTATGCCCATTAGTACCATTACACTTAAATCACCTTACCCCATATCTCATTGAGCGGTTACGGCATAAGTTTAGCTCTAGTTCAATGCTACCTATATTAAACTAATTAATAATGAACAGAGCGAAACATCCACCACAACATGTCTTCCTTCGCCGAAACAACGGGAATGAACTACCTCAAGAGTCAAGCTATCGACTTCGTCAACTACAATAAACGTCAGATGTCACGAATTTACCCCAAAGGGACCAGGGCTGATTCGTCTAACTATATGCCTCAGGTAACATTTTTTATATATACAGCAGGGGGTGAGAGGTTCACCTGATGTTAAGTGATACCGCCTATGGACACTCACATTGCCACACTCGCGAGTGCGTTAACGGCCTTTAAACGCTCGTATCGAGTCGAATTGGTTTGGAAATACTTCAGTGAAATATAACATTGTTTAGCTATATAATAAAAACCTTAAAACATTGATATGAATCTCAATCGTTGTGCTTAGGAGCTGTCAACGGCACCTCATCATCCCCATTCGGTGATGATCTGATCAAATCCTTCTCCAAGAGACAGTTAAACTTTACATAATTTTTGCTATGTTACTATACTTTTCCGTGGATTATTTTGTTTGTTTGACATAATAAATTAATTAGCTTTCGGTATATGTAAAAAAAATACAAATCTAATAGTTCACTATATCGTTCAAACTTTTAATGAAATAATAATAATTTTAAAAGCTATAAACCTAACACAAATATCTTTATATACAAGAAATACTCGATTACCAAATTAATTTATTTTTTCAGGTATTCTGGAACGCGGGCTGCCAAATGGTGTCCCTGAACTTCCAGACCTCCGACCTTCCGATGCAGCTGAACCAGGGCAAGTTTGAATACAACGGGAATTGCGGGTACCTTCTAAAGCCGGACTTCATGCGTCGGGCTGATAAGAGCTTCGACCCTTTCGCCGATGCACCCGTCGATGGAGTCATTGCTGCTCAGTGCGCTGTACAGGTAATATTCGTGCACATCGGTCAAGTTCGTTTTTAGTTTTTATCATTTAGGGGTTTCGACAGGGGACAGATCGGGGACCTTAAAGCTTGCTTTTCTTTCACAACGAGTAATCAGTTAAATAATAATTGCAATTTCAAGTCATGTATCTAGAGTATTCTAGATATTTCGGGTTTCATAGTTTCAGTAGTAAAATATGTCCAATAACAGGTCTACGTTATAATAAGCAATATTGAGAATTATATAAACAAAGGTTTTAAAATGAGAGATTTTTTTTTATAGAACGGGAGGCAAACGGGCAGGAGGCTCATCTGATGTTAAGTGATACCGCCGCCCATGGACTCTCTCAATGCCAGAGGGCTCGCGAGTGCGTTGCCGGCCTTTTAAGAATAGAGAGATACAGTCTAAAATCTATATTTTCGGCAGTCTTACTTTTACTCGCATTTTTTTTTATTTTACCTTAATTAATAATGCCTCATTTATTCTCTGAAACATTCATCTTTACAGGAAATACACACTTAAAATTTTATACATACTCTCAGAGTACTCAAGAGTATAATTATATATTCGAGGAGCTCCAATTGGCTCCAACTCTCTTTGTGTTAATCCTTTTTCTCTCAATTTTCTTTAACAACTTTCTTAAGCTCGTCAGCCGAGCGTGGAAGAGAGCGTACTCTCTTTATTTTCCCTGGTGGCCCTTTCCACCTTGTTACCCTCTTTGTCCATCTGCCATTCTTCATGCGAGCGGTATGGCCCGCTCCTTTATAGATTACTACTTCTGACATACTGACATAAAGTTTATTATGACTATTAATAATTAATAATTTTTGCATTTGCATGCTAATTGTGGTTTTTTGAAATTCAGTCATCTTAAAGCTTTTTTTAAAAAAAAGGATTTATTAGTTATGTAAAATAGCAATTCATAAAACTTCGTATATATTATTAATATATACTAAATAATTAAAAAAATAATGTCGATTTTAGTTCTGTGTCTTTGAGAATAGTCAAAAATGTTTGCAGGTGATAGCGGGTCAATTTTTGTCAGACAAAAAAGTGGGTACTTACGTAGAAGTGGACATGTACGGTCTACCCACCGACACCATTCGTAAAGAGTTCCGGACACGAATGGTTCCCGCTAACGGATTGAACCCTGTCTATAACGAGGAACCATTTTTATTCAGAAAGGTAAGTTTATTAACTTAAATTTAGATGTCAACTAGTTATACGAGTAGTAAGACATTAAGTATTAAAAGCAAGACCCTAATGCGGATGTCACAACGTTTGGGTGTATTTTTTTATGTATTTCATTGAAGAATTATTGGTGTAGGTATTATAAATAAATATTATAAACAATGCTTACGCCAAACTCCGTGAATGTAACTATTATTAGGAATTAAATCCTGTTTTCTTTGTACATCATTTTCACCACGGAGGCTGTGAATATTTATACAAATAAACCAGAAGACGTAATTAGATATTATGTAGTCACACTGTAAAAAAAATAATTTAAGAATTGAAATCTGTAATCTTGTTAATAAAAAAACCAGGCCAACCGATGGCTGGGCATCAGATTTCGGTATCTGTTTCTCGATCTTTTGTAGGTGATCAGCCTTCAGTTCCTTATTTTGACTTTTTGGGTTATCCGGCTTTAGGCTATACAGGCTATCCAGTTTCCTCACGATGTTTTTCTTCACTGTACGAGCGATATTAAATTGTGCACATAGACAAGAAAATCCCTTCTTCCTTTGGGTCTATCTACAATCTCAGGTATGAGAGTCGCACGCTGATCCACTAGACAAACACTGCTATAAATCTTCTTAATCGTGGATAGTTATTTCGATTAACATTTGACCAGGTCGTACTCCCGGACTTGGCCGTTCTGCGTTTCGGGGTGTATGATGAGAATGGCAAACTTTTGGGCCAACGTATTCTGCCTTTGGACGGTCTCCAGGCAGGATATCGCCACATCTCCCTCAGAACTGAAGCCAACTTCCCAATGTCATTGCCTATGCTGTTCTGTAATATTGAGCTGAAGATTTATGTACCTGATGGCTTTGAAGGTAATCCAAATTCACCAGCAAGCTTACTTAATTTCAAAGTCAAAGTAAAAATTAACTGTAAAGGTACGCTTACACGGGCAACTAAAATTGCTCAATTCCAGTCAATACTCGACAACTATGACGTCACGACTACATCAAGCAATTTACGGCAACGGCAACAAGCATCAATACTGCGCAATACAATATTGAGCGATATGGCGCAACTTCATCAACTAGGCAATACTGTCCTACACGCGCATTTCAGTATTCGTTTCGCTATGGACGACATTGTTCTTGCTGCGGCGGCTTGTAGCGTTTTTTTATGATTAATCAAAAACAAAAAACATAGAAAAGGAATAGGCGTATCTGGGTGCGATCGTTTTTGGTCGCAATTTGCATTGTGTAAAGAATTAGATGATATATTATTCAAAAACTTTACTAAAATGTCACGAACAGTCTTTGAATTACTTTTGAATAAAGTAATTAGAAATTATTATAATTTAGACCTCTCGCTCTTCCCGCGGAAGCAAGATGGCAAGCCGCAAAACAAACAAGTGCGAATGAGACATATACAAAAATTGCTAGGAATTTCCAAGTCCATTGGATATTCGTCAATTCGTATCTGCGACATTGAGCGATATGAATCTGGAGTAATTAGAAGCAATATCGCTGAAATAATTTATTGAAATTGCTCCATTAATTGCTTCAGATCGGTCCATTCGTGTCGCCAAGCAATTATTGCCCTCGTGTAAGCGCACCTTAATGTAAAAGGTAGAAAAAATACATTTTAGTGGTGAGATTAAGTTTTCGTACCATGTATGGGTTTCGTCTTGAAAGACGTCATTAATATATAAAGGTATATGCCTAGTAAACTACATTTGTGATTTAAATGTATCGTGCTTTCCAGGCTTATATGTAAATTCACAATTAAAGTTAAAGATCTAATATCGTATCGAGTTTTACATGTTTAAAATTGGAGTTATAAATCTCCCTAACACTTTTCGTGACACAGAAAGGGTGTTTAAATGTCTGCTGTACAATTGTGATAATTAAACGCGTTTTAAGCCAGAAACATTTTGTTTCGTATATAAGTTGTGTATAACTGCTAATCATTGAAGAATTAAAGATTATTAAAAAGTAAATTATTTAAAAAATCTATATTAGATTTCATGGCGGCTCTGTCCGATCCGCGTGCTTTCATGGGAGCGGCGAAGGAGAGAACAGACAATATGAAGGCCATGGGCATAGAGGAGAGTGGGCCAGAGAAGAAACCGGAGCCTGAACAGAAGAAAGAAGGTCAGTTATTATTCATATTTAATTTCAAATATCTTACATAGTGTTATAAACTGTACTTAGATTACAATTTATAATGCCAGCTTTGGCCTCTAATTGAAACTCATTTAAACCTAGTATTTCATATGCACACTGTCGCAATATCTAAGTTCATATAGAAAATAGATTTTGTCGGTAACGCCTTTAGATACGCATTCTATAGTCACTCAAACTTAAAACTAGTTTCAAGCTTTAGTAGTTGTAAGCTAAATGTTAAAAGATTTCTATCAGATTTTTCAATTAACTTGGGTTCAATTTTTTGGAGATTATTGAAACCCCCCCCGCCCATGTAACGCGCCGTAACGTTTTTAAAACGTTTCGTGACCACCAGTGACTTTTTATATCTAAAAGTCACCATTATGTGGTGTAAAGTAGTACTGGAAAGTCGATAATAATACTAAAAGTAACGCGTAATTCAATACCCGCCCCGCATCTTAACGTTTTACAAAAGGATGACCACCCCCAAATTCGTTACGTAATACGTAGTGTTCAAGCTCCCTTATTTATCGCGGTATATTTTAAAAGAATTTCCATAGCGCTAAATCACCTGCATCATGAGCACACCCCTATATACACCCTCACGTACATACCGAACTTTGACACCAACACACAACACAGCAGAATTAGGTTGTACTTAGTTAAATCTATTTAATAATTTTTAACTTCCGTAAATGACTGCAAGTTTTTGCTTATATTACGTATTTCATCTTTGGCCAGTTTTTGTATTTATGTTATCTACAGGATTACGAAATATTTATTATAAAATAAACTTATAAAATATAAAATAATTTACAATTTTTTCTTGTAAGTCGTTAAACTTCCGTTCATATCTGTTTATGAAACACGAATGTGAACTCGTCAAGGTAAGCGCAAAGTCAGGTTAATTTATTTATATACGCAAACCCCACAAATAGCTCTCATTTACGAACGCCTGGACTTCAGATTATCTGCGAATTATATTTGTATAATAGTGGGGCACAAGGCATACGATTAGCGATTAGTTTAAAGTTCTATTTCAAACTTTTGAACTATCAAGACAAAATTTCTTCTTCTGTTCTTCTTCTTATAGTGCCATCTCCTTGCGAAGGTTGATCATCATGTAAGATGATAAAGGCGATCATCATGGCTAGTTTAATTTTGGATGCCTCGCTTCTGAACGATGACTTGGTGCTTTGACCAAACCGTTGTCTTAAGTTTTTCAACCAAGACGTGCGTCTGCGGCCAGGTCTCCTCCTCTACTCCACCTGTCACTTTGCCTTTTATGATTAGTTGAACGAGCTCGCATTTTGGAGTTACGTAAGACGTGGCCGAAATATTCAAGTTTCGTTTCCTTAACCGTCATAAGTAGTTAATTTATGTTATAAAACGTGTCAATTAATAAGCTTTATATGGGCCATGAACACACATCGCAAATAAATACTACGAATGTATTTGGTTAACGAATGTTACATAGAAACTGTTTTCACTTAATCTTAAAAAAAAACAAAATTTATTTACAGCATTTTTAAACAAATTGTTGTCCCTTTCTGTTAAATTGTCTTCACGTATAACGTGAAGATAACAAAAAGATACATGGTCATGATTTAAGCAGTTACACCAATTCAATTATAATGAAGTAGACACTCTTGGGTTCAACTGCACAGGCGCTAATTAAAGATTTGTTGGCGCCTGGTAGATATTGTCTGGCTAATGAAAGAAGATAATTGAATTATTTGATAACTTTCGGATGGCAACACAGAATGTCATTGAATTTCTTAGGTTAGTATGATTTATTGTTTTGATACTTCATGCAATTACTCATTTTTATTTATATTTCTGATTTATGATTATTCCTAATAAAGTTGTGTTTTATAATAAATATAGTTTTAGTTTTCCATGCAATGCTAGTCATTTTAAGTAGCAATAGTAAAAGACTAAAACCGTATAGTATTTATTTTCATGGAAATACAGTTACTATCAACTTGTAAGCAACTTGCAAGTATCAAGTAAGTTTAATCCACAAAATATATCAAACTTTTCGAATACCATACTAAAAATTTTTGAATTTGCCGCGCTATTTCGTTATCTTCTTTCATTAGCCAGACTCTAGTACCGGTGACCCCAGAGCTGGTGTTTTTCTCCCTCCAGGAATAAGTATAGCAATACAGCAAGGAAAAGCTGCCGGTAAAGGTACATTGCCACGATACCAAACTTTTGAAACTTGTTTTAATTTTTGATTATGAATTTTTAATTATTACTACGTAGGTCTATTTGTGTGTTGGAAATAAATTTCTATATAGGTATATTTAAAAATAATTTTAATGAATAAAATGATGATTTTTCAGCCATGTTCGAAGATTTAAAGTTTAATATAAAGTGTTATCTATGTTTTTTTTTTTTTTTTTTTTTTTTTTTTTTTTTTTTTTTTTTTTACTATTAAAACCAGATTATTCCCCGACTATATAGTCGTCGGAGGTGTTAAAAAGCTTACAAATGTATTGGTAACCCGAGTGTCTCTACTACTACCTATTTCTTTTTACAACCCCCTGTATGACCCTCACAGCAAATCCCAAAAAGATGCCCCTCAGCCTAACATTGAGCATTATTTCCTTCAAACTAGTCTCCGTTACCCTCATGCCCATAGCTTGCTCAGCGTTATACCTGTCGTATCCATACATGGGACAGTCGGTCAGAACATGCAACACTGTCTCTTCAGCTGCATCGTCACAAGGACAGGCAGCACTTTGTCTAACCCTGAACCTGTGAAGATACGACAAGAAGCCACCGTGACCTGTCAACATCTGAGTTATCAATCCCGTTGGTTTCACTTGTTTAATTATCGAAAAGGCCGAAGCAACATTTGGAAGGAATAACTTGGTTATTGCAGCTGTTTCGCCGTCTCGATATCTGTGATTCCATTCTTCGATCGTGTTTCCACGTAGACAGTTCTTCAAATGCGATATGGGAAATCTATTGTACACGGGCGCCTCTTCTGGATGCGCAGCTTCCTTTGCTAGTTGGTCTGCTCTTTCATTCCCCTCCATGCCCGAATGCGCTTTAACCCAAAAAATATCAATTTTTTTATTGATTAAATGCGCTTTATTTATGTTCTTACGAATTTCAACTACAAGGGGATTGAAAGAGCGACCACCCGCAACACTTTCGAGTGCACTTCGGGAGTCACTATATACGCCGTAGGTTGTTTCTGGGTGACAAAGGATCCTTTGAGTCGCTTTAAGAATAGCCACCAGTTCAGCTTGATACACGGAACAGCATGAAGATAGTTTCAATTTAAAAGTCTCGAATTCGGCACCATTTTTCCATAAGGAAACGCTGGCACCGACCAATTCGTCTACTTTACTTCCGTCCGTATATATCTTTACTGCCGGTGCATCTGTTCTAGGACGCTCTTGTTCTCTATAGGCTATAAATTTGATATCAGGTTCTTTGGAGGGGTGAGGAATACTCACCCAGGATACTCTTTGCTCCAGGTCACCTTCCAATTCAGACTGAAATAATCCTCTCTTTGCTTCGTATAGCACAGCGGCCTCCTGGATTCTAAGGTCTAAGGGCAATAGTCCAGCGAGGATCAAGCTGGCATTCAGTGATACGGTTCGGTAAGCTCTGCAGAGCTTCAGCGCGAAGCTTCGTTGCACTGAATTTAATTGCTTCCTAATTCCTAGCTTTTTAGTGGCTGGAGCCCAGACTGCTGCCGCATATAAGATTATAGCTCGATGACTGCTGTATAAATAATATGAATTACATCTCGGTGTAAACCCCAGCCAATTCTCGCCGCCCTTGCTAATTGTTTGTAAATATTTGTTGCTTTCCTGCATATATTGGAGATATGTTTATTAAAGGTCAATTTAGCATCGAGAGTCAAACCAAGTATTTTTATTTCATCTGATAGTTTCACGGACACTCCGCCCATATTCAAATGTGGTTTGTCATATTTTTTTTTTTTAGTTATAATCATAGCTTGGGTTTTTTGTGGAGCAAATCTGAGTCTATTTTTAGTGCCCCAATCTATTACATAGGCAAGAGCAGCATTAGAATTTCGTTCTATTTCAAATGCTGATTCTCCGACAAACACCATGATGACGTCGTCTGCAAAGGCTTGACAATAGTACCCCTTTTTTTCCATTTCTTGCAGCAATGGATCTAAAAGTAGGTTCCAGAGTATAGGGCCACCTATGGATCCCTGAACGCATCCTTTCGACGTATTTCTGTTTACCTCCTCTCCCGCATATTTTAGCTGAACCTTTCGTTCTTTTAGGTAGCTATCTATTATCTTTCTCAGGTTAATCGGGACCCCTAGTTTAGCCAGCTGAACCCGTATCATTGGCCACCAGGCACTGTCAAAGGCGCCCTCTATGTCCAAGGAAACTATCGTTATCAGTTTTTTCTTATTTAGTTGGTCTCGTATATAGCCGATAAGGTCGTAGAGGGAGTCTTCTGTGCTCTTTTGTGGCATAAAACCGTATTGACGGTGGCTTAGTTTGGGTATCACATGCCATTTTAATCTAGACACAAGCAACTTTTCAAGGATTTTTCCCATCACGGGTAGAAGACCTATTGGTCTATAGGACTTTGGACTCGTGTAGTCATCCTTACCAGGTTTCCTGAGAACCACTACTGTTGCGACTTTCCATAGTTTCGGGAAGTATCCAAGTTCTAGACATTTGTTTGCCATTGATAGGAACACTCCCGGATCCCGCAGGATAGCTCGTGTTATCTATGTTAGTTATTCTCTTTTTACTTGTCCGCCTAATACGTGGAATCCCCATCAAAGATTCCATTGTTAAACTCTCTGTTTATAAAAAATCCCTACCCGCTATCTCCTGCAATTTAAAAATAATATTTAATATACGTTTCCAAGATTCATTTCCTATGCGTAGTCTGTGGGTTGCCGTTCACTACACCACCGGTTTCAGTTTATTCACTTTATAGTGTAATGTTAGTGAAGTGTACTAAATATGAATTGGCGGAATTGTAAAGGTATTTTTTCATCCACTCTAAATTTTATCGATGTTCACTTAGCTTCTTATTTCAATTATAGGATTGATATCTGAATTATTTTAATAATTAATCATGTTTTTTTATTCAGAGCAAACTTTAATAACTATTTAATTATAATTATCATATCCACTATAAATATCCAATAATAATTCAGTTTGCATAATCAAATCTTTTTCGCTTAAGTTGGGTATTTCGGACAATGAGATGACAGTGTAAAGTGGTAAACAAAACAAGAATCGTGTGTGTATATAAATAAACAAGTTCTATAATCTATTTTAATTAAAATAGAACTTATAATTTAATTACAAAGCGTGACAGTTCGATGCAGTGCACTTTTGCTTTCTTATAAGTCTAGATTATATCATTCTAACTTATAAAGTTTCATTACGCCGAGTTTGCACAATTTGATACCGTGGAACCACTGGTTCGGAATTCTGTTATTTTGGAATTACATTCACAGATATAATCTAATGATATATATTATCAGTAAAACAATTGTTTGAAAACTCTCTCGTTTTCATCGGAAGATAAAATTAATTATAACTTTTATTGCAATGGATGAAATTTTATTTAGGTTACCCCGCGGTGGCGAACATCTTGTCATTGAACTAGTTTTATTAGCTATTTGGGTACGTTGCGCAGAGCTGCATATTTGACACCGTCATTTTACAGTAGGTACTTTTAGAGCTTTAAGGCAAGTCAGCACGTGATCGTAGCTATTTAATTATCTTTTAGCCACAGTCATATGGAAGGCAATGAAATAAATACTTGTGAATAATTAAAGGAAAGTTATATGAATATATATATATATATATATATATATAGTATAGCTAAGTAATGTTTTAGAATGCATAATACAGAAATCATTGTATGACGCTTAAGGCATTTTACTATTTTTTTAAACGACTACAAATACACAATGTTGTAAATATAACGGCTATCGATGGTGGATGGTGTATTCTAGATTTATGCACAAGCTATACTTAATTTAATCCGTACTCGAAATCCCTTAATTGCTACAAATTAATTAAAGGTTATTTTAATAACGGGAATATTTTGATTACACAATTTCGTCAAATAAATTGTGTGAATTGTCAGAATTTTATTTTAACAGATAAATATGGCTATTTAAAAAAAAATAACAAAGATTTGGAATAAGAACATTTTTAAAGAAGATGATATAAAATATTCGGTATGTAGAATATTAAACAATCCCGATTTTTTTACAGAACCACTTGTATTCGAGCCAATAACAGTAGAGTCCCTCCAACAAGACAAGGGCTTTCTCAAGACCAGCAAGAAGCAGCAGAAAGACTTGGAGGCGATGAGAAAGCGACACGCCAAGGAGAAGATGCTTTTACAGAAGCAGCAATGTGGTGCTATTGAGAAGATGATTAAGGGAAAGAAGTAAGGGCTTTCAATAAAAGAAATAATCATAAACACAATTTTATATAGATTCTTAAAACAAACATACCTGTAAAGTTCTAAAAGGACTACTTTCCGTCTATTTTATTGACAATTTTCTAACAAATATGTTCGAATACGGTAATAAGGTGTCCTGTTAAAAAACACTTATCCTACTATAATAAACGCGAAAGTTGGTATGTATAGATGGATGTTTGTTACTCTTTTACGTAAAAACTACTGAATGGATTTTAATGAAACTACAAAACATCATATAACACATAGGCTACCATTTATAACGATATTGTGTGAATTGTCCAAAATATCAAGTAAGTAGGAAAACATCAACCATCTGCGAGCTATTCTGGCCTGCGTTGCTGAATGGCCACATCAGCTACCCGTGAGGGGTATTCGATAAAGCATTTGATTGCTAAGCTACTCGAAATACTAATCCTGCGCAGACGAAGTGGCCGGCACCAGCTAGTTCTATAATAAATATAATTTCTAATGAAAATTTGTCCATTTTTGTCTTTCAAGACTAGTTTCGAGATAAGACTACACAAGTCTAAATGAACAACTCCTCGTTAATCTGTCCAGTAAAGAGCAGCTGACGAACGACACGACCTTTCGCACGCTCGTGACGGACCAGTCCAACACGTGGAGCGAGCTGGTCTCCCGCCACCGCAGAGAGGAATGCGCAGCCGCCAGGACCAGGCTGGACGATCAGCGGGAGCTGCTCAAGAAGATGATGGAGCAGACGCAACTGGCGCAGATGAAGCAGCTCGAGGCCAAGCACGAGAGGTAAAGAAGTTCATTTCACTTGTAAACATTTTATTCTGAAAATTTTTGTTCTTAAGAATAATTCCCTCTTTTTTAGTCATATAGTACCAGTTACAGGAAACTATCAAATTAAACATATTTATAAGAATGTTTTAGTGTCTTTTAATTTACGCTCAATAAAAAAAAACACATTCACAGACAACTTAGGATATACTACTGAAAATGTAAATTTAAAAATTATCGATATATAATAATAATAAATCGATTAGGATATTGAACAAAGTATGAAAGTACCGACTGCAGCGCCATCTGCCGGGCTGATTTGTGAATCTAAACCATCCAGGACGTCACCCAAACGCATACAAAAAAATTCATTCAAATCGGTCCAGCCGGAGGAGGAGTTTAGTGACATACACACGTACAGTAGAATTATAAAGATACACTAAAGTCAATTTATCAATTTTCCTACATAACAATTATTAAACTCACTCAATTATATTGACCTTATCCAAAATCTAAAAGTAATCTAATAGTTACTTTAAAAATATAATATATGTAAACACAAATTTTCAGGGAATTAAAAGAAATGAATACTCGTCAAGCAAAGATTAGCGTCGAGACGAGTAAGGAAGTGGCCAACGATAAGACCTTGAAGACTAAACAGGAGAAGGACAGAAGACTGAGAGAGAAGAAGCAGAACAACATCAAGAAGTTTATGGACGAGAAGAAGGTGATTTCATCTATTAATTTTTATTCTAAAAGTAGAGTTTGATATTGTTGGAGTTGAATAATATTTCAGTAAGACAATCTATTAAAGACAAAACACGTGTGCATGTGTATGTGTGTCATTTCGACTGATCTTAATTTAATTAAGGTATATTTCAACTTTGGAATAGTTTAATTTTCTTTAATATCGGTTCAGTAGTTTTTGAGATTTGGTTATCCGCGCATTTTGATAAAACATGTATATTATACTTAACTTTGTACGTAGTTACAGGTATTTAAGTAAATTCTTTTAAATTACTTTTTGAACTATAGATTATTACTGTTTTTCACGTTTAAAAATATAAGGAATGTCGAAATTTAGATTCTAAAGATTCTAGTCAGTAAATAATTATCCATTTCGCTGTTATCGCATTTTGATTTAAAATATCGACAAAGAAATACAAACTAATATTCCTTCCAGACTCAAACAATAAAGCAAAATCGCGAGAAAGAGAAGCTGAAGGTGACACACGACAAGCAGGTGGAAGAACTCGGGAAGGACATAGATAACGTCAGTATTTATGATGACTCATTTGCTTACTGCTTCCGTTGCTATTTGACAGAACTATTCAATGACAATAGTATATTTCATTACAAGTGCGGAAAGCCTGTCATTGCAAAGAGTTCCGACAAATGTCTACCCGAGCCGAGGCGCAGCCGAAGGTGAGGGTTGACAGTCGGAACAAGTTGCAATGACGGTTCCGCACGTGTACTGAACGACTATTTTTAATACAGTTGCGAAAAAATTATGCAATTTAATAAAATAATAAAAAAACAATAAACTCAACTCACTATTCATTTATTTTTTATACAAATTATTGTTCAAATATACATTGGTACAGTTTTTTATACTAACTGGAGAAGTTTTAGGTTGCATATTTATTTACTGTTTGAGACAAACTATTATTTATTTCGTATGATTTTTCATGTATATTTAATATATAATATAACAAACAACTAAACGCGCAAAGAACATTTTTGGAAAATGGCGTCAACCGTAAAAGAATATAAGCAGATATTTTTTTTTCTTCACCCATTCTGGGTAGGCAAAGGGAACTATGCTCATACAGCCAAGTCTTCAGTACAATTTTTTATTGATATGAAATGAAATTTAAGGAGATGAAATGAAATCTAGCCTAACTCATTGAATCAAATCATTAAATCTTATATTGAAACAAAGCAGTAGCTTATTTTTAGAAATATTTGCATGAATCATAAAAATTTCTATGATTTTTTTTTAGTAAAAGCTTCGTGGTTGGTTTTTTCTTTTTAATAGACATTATTTTGACAGTTGGGAAAGAAAACGCACTAGTTCGGAAAAGGTAAAGAAAAAGCACGAGTGTGTAAAAATACTTTTTTAATTTAGTTGCTCAAATAGTGGCGTATTGCAGGGACGTATAGCGTTCGGGATGTGGGCTATTACACACTCGTGCTTTTTTTACCTTTTCCGAACTAGTGCGTTTTCTTTCCCTACTGTCAAAAAAATGTCTATTAAAAAGAAAAAACCAACCACGAAGCTTTTACTAAAAAAAAATCATAGAAATTTTTATGATTCATGCAAATATTTCTAAAAATAAGCTACTGCTTTGTTTCAATATAAGATTTAATGATTTGATTCAATGAGTTAGGCTAGATTTCATTTCATCTCCTTAAATTTCATTTCATATCAATAAAAAATTGTACTGAAGACTTGGCTGTATGAGCATAGTTCCCTTTGCCTACCCAGAATGGGTGAAGAAAAAAAAATATCTGCTTATATTCTTTTACGGTTGACGCCATTTTCCAAAAATGTTCTTTGCGCGTTTAGTTGTTTGTTATATTATATATTAAATATACATGAAAAATCATACGAAATAAATAATAGTTTGTCTCAAACAGTAATAGTCCGGTCTATTTACACATTCAAGTTTACATAAATTCCCATAAAGCTGAATATTGGCATAGTTGTTCAAAACATCATTATAAAGAAAATCTCAAAAGTCCTCATCGTTCCGAGGTGTGCTAAAAATTTGGCACGGGGTCAAAGGTCAAAAAAATGAGTTTTTTGCGATTTTTAGCGAAACGGTGAGTTTTTTCGCAAAATTACCCCAGTACAAAATTGTAGATCACAAAATTCTCTACAAAAAATATATCAATAATTTTTTTCCTAAAAGCCACCATTTTGGAGATATAACGTTCCGAAAAGTTGGATCAGTCGTAATCCCTCTATTTTGCACACGTTTCCACGCCACCTATGAGGTAGTGTACAAAGCGCGTTTTTTTAACGTGGTTTCCCCAGTAGGCCTATTCCACGGGTCTGCTGAGATTTTATATGTTTTAAAACTATTGCAAAATAATATTATATATTATAGTGGGCAAAAACAACGGCGGTGTAATTAAATAAAATACTTAAAATAAAAAGTTAGTCGTCTGATTCATAACTGTCCAAGATTTCTGTTTCTTCTTCTTCTTGATCTTCTTCTCCTTCTTCTTCCTGTTCATCCTCTTGTTCTTCTTCTTCTTCTTGTTCTATTTCACACGTAAACTGCCCCAATAGCGATTCCTGATCGGTATCAAACGAATCTTCAAGAGTTGGTGACTCAACATTCGAGCATGATCGGCCTTGACAGTGTGTGCATGCCAGGGAACAAAACAGTCCAACTTTTCTGCAACCACATTTTGCACTACACCCTTTCTTGCAGTTGCAAAATATTGTGTTGAGAAGTTTCTCAGGTGCTGGTGGAAGTAAAGTTTGAACTGGCTCTAGTGTATTGTCGATCAACTTCCAACCCCAGTCTTTAGGGTCCAGCTGATTACCAAGCCACACTTGAACTTGGTAATATACCCGAAACAGATGTTGATGAGCAGCTACTGAGGTTGGAGGAAGAGAAGCTAAGTTGACTTGTTTTTTATTACGCGTATTTTTCACGAAAGATGTGTATCGCAACTTATCTAAGCAAGTGGTTTTTTTTGGGGCTCCGTACATAGCAAGAAGAAATTGAACTCCGTTGGTGATAACATGTTGTTGAGTTGAATTACTATTTTTAAAAACTTCAGCACATTGTAGTAAATCTTTTTTTTCAAACATTTTGAAAACTGTTGTTTTTCCTCTCCTGTAAAAAGCAGATGTCGTATCGCAGCCAGTTATTGCGTGTAGAAACAATACATGATTTTGACATTTAGGAAAATTGGATAAACTGTTTGATGAATATATTTCCGATTGATTTTGGGCTTTTCCGGGTTTAAAAAAATAAATAATTTTTCAGTTGGAGTTCGAGCAGTAAGCAAGACGAGTAAATCAACATCCTCACCAACAACAACAGTTGTATTTGTCACACTGAATTTCTTTATCGCTGTTTCAATAATCAATACATCAGCATCATCATTAGCTTGTTCAACGGATATATTCTCAGCAGTAAATTTTGCTTTCAACATCGAAATAAACCTAGATTTATTGTGATTATTTGCAAAGAATTTCTGTTGACTGGTAGGAACTGTCATTGATTCATCGAATATAATATCAGAAGAAGTTGATGAAGCAGCATTTCGACGGCGTTGCTCTGCTGCTTTAATATTTCTCGTATAATCATCATATCCGTCAAATACGACAGTAACTCTGGAACCAAAATGTCGACGTACATATTGAACGTATTTATCTAAGATAACCTTTTTGTAGAGAATTTTGTGATCTACAATTTTGTACTGCGGTAATTTTGCGAAAAAACTCACCGTTTCGCTAAAAATCGCAAAAAACTCATTTTTTTGACCTTTGACCCCGTGCCAAATTTTTAGCACACCTCGGAACGATGAGGACTTTTGAGATTTTCTTTATAATGATGTTTTGAACAACTATGCCAATATTCAGCTTTATGGGAATTTATGTAACCTTCCTCCTGATTTTAGGCTTAAATAGACCGGACTATAAATAAATATGCAACCTAAAACTTCTCCAGTTAGTATAAAAAACTGTACCAATGTATATTTGAACAATAATTTGTATAAGAAATAAATGAATAGTGAGTTGAGTTTATTGTTTTTTTATTATTTTATTAAATTGCATAATTTTTTCGCAACTGTATTAAAAATAGTCGTTCAGTACACGTGCGGAACCATCATTGCAACTTGTTCCGACTGTCAACCCTCACCTTCGGCTGCGCCTCGGCTCGGGTAGACATTTGTCGGAACTCTTTGCAATGACAGGCTTTCCGCACTTGTAATGAAATATACTATTCCGTGTTTGAAATGCATAGAAGATTGCTTCGTGATTAAAAACTTTCCCACAGCCCACTGCGGTATATGACTTTCCGACTGTAATTTGTCATATTTTTTTAGCTCATCGAAATGTACAAAATGGAAGAATCCGAGTTCGACATGGCGAGCAAAGCCGAGTTCTTAGCATGAAAGTTCCCGGACATTGCGCCTCTCATTCAACAAATGACTTGACAAGTGACAAGTGATTTTTAGTTTTAAACGTTATCAGTGCACTTACATTTATAATAACACCAATATTTACGTACAGACACCGGCAAACTTCTTGAGCATTAAACAAGGGAGTGGGGGAAAGTTTGCGCATCGTACATACAACATACGAGCAAAAAAGTGTCTAACTATTTAATTTTTGTAGATTGTTAGTGTATATCAGATATTATTGTGAATTGTTAAATATACTTAGGAGGCAAAGGAACGTGAACGCAGCGCGGGACACAAACGGCAACAGATATACCAATCACGCGATGGACTCGTCAGCCTCCCGCCGCCCCGCCCCCCCCTTCACAGTGATACCTAAAAATCGCTTAAAATACAGCATTTGAGTCACCGCCGTTGAACTTATCTAACATTTGGCAACACCAGTCCATGCGAAGGTTTTTCTGGTCTACGGTTAAAGTGGTGTGAGGAATCCATTTGGTACAAAGCTACTAAGCCTAAATATGTTCGTGTAATATCTTTTTTAACTTGACTCATATCAAATGCCTAGGCTTGCCCGTATCTGCTGATAGGTCACTTTCTTATCTTTCTCTATTATGTGTCGCACAGCACTGATGTTATCTTCAGTAGCTGTTAAAGGACGTCCCTTACGCGGATCATCATTATGATTGCTACGTCCACCCTAAAACTCATTAAACTATTTGTAAATAGTGGCACGAGGTGGGGCTTCATTAAGAAATGCTAAAGGCAGCCTATAACAGCTTTGTTGTTGAGTAAGCCCACAACGAAAGTCATAATAAATCATTAACCGAAAATTTCTCGCATTAGGTTAATTTTCACGTGTAACAAGAATTTTAGATTTGCCGCCGATTCACAAAAACAAATGACAAATGAATGCAATATACTACATTAGGTTACCAAAGAGTTCTTAAATTGAAATGCAAAAAAAGTTTAAATTAGCAATTTTTCTAACTAGCCAATTCTAATCATTTTCAGTGTTACCCACGTTTATTATTTTCGCCTCTTTTGCATCTACTTACACCGTTGCATTGTTATCGTTATACGCTAACTGTATAACGATAACTGACCGCTGACTGCGCGTCAAGACTTAGGCTGCTGCCTCGAATTTTGCGGGCAGCGGGGCGGCGGCGGCAGGATATTATGCGTACAATCAAATGGACCGGTTCTCGAAAACAGCGGCGCGGCAGCGGCGCGGGCGCGGGTAACGAGCGGCGCAATCCAGTCAAGCGGTGACCGCCCGCGTTGCGCGTATGCATTGTAGTATAGTGCTGTACATATTTTTGTGACGTATCAAAATGACCTCGGACGTGCAAGAGCAAATTATTTCAGAAATCTTTGAAAGGAGACCCATATGGAACTATATTTTTGCATATAACATATTTTTGCCCACAATAAATCGAGCGTTAGGAATAAATTTGAATCAAAAAGATGTTGTCGCCGTTTTTTAGACATTTCGTTCGCGAATAAAAACAAATATCTCGACTACACAACCACGAACACAACACTACACCGCTATAGTACCGCGCGATCTGCCCGCTGGTTTGGAGAACAGGTATGCGTTGGCCGCCTCGCTCCCGCGCCGCAGCCGCTGCCGCCCCGCTGCCCGCGAAATTCGAGGCAGCAGCCTTAAGGACATTTGTTCAAGATGTTTGCCAGTATCTACCTATTTATTTTTTCCGTTAAATTACAAGAACTTATAAAAAAATGACTACGCCGACTAGTGACAAAAATAGGTTTATTTTCAGATTTATTTAGATTTTATTAGATTTTAAATATAAGTTTATTGTTTTAATGAATTTAAGTATTTGTTTCAAAGTTCAAATATTCCTTTGGGAAATTTATTTATTGGTTTGTTCCTGTTTCAAATGGTTTTTGTTATGTTTATGCACTAATTTTTAAATATGTAATTAATAATTATTATAAAATGTTCCTTCTAAACTGTGAATACTACTTAATGTAAGTTAATAATTAGTTTTATAATTATTATAAAGGGAAAAAAACTATTTAAATACTGATTATTAATACCACGATTAATAATTAGGAATTTAAAAAAAAGGTAAATGTTTATCATGCCATGCTTAATAGTTCTATCAACTATTTATTTTGGGAACATAACATTTGAATTTAAGTGTGAATGCGCTTTGAAATTTTTTTCTAGTTCATAAAAACATTAACCATGAAACATAGTTTTTAAAAACTTTATGAATTTGTAAAGTTTAATTGTTCTTTTTACGGGTAATAAGATCTAATATTTCAAAAATGATTTCATTAGACTTAGTGCGTAGACCCTCAAGATATTCAGTTTCTTAATCTCTTATTTTGTAAGATAATAAATACATAATTGTAACTTAAATATTGTACATCTCACTGTCAATCTTTAACTTCATATTTAGTGGACCAACTATTAAAAAATATAAATTTTCTCCTAATTTTTTTAAATTATAAAATATTTACTAACAAATAATTTATCATAAGTACTTAAATTTTGTCAAGTACATTATCTAGTCAATTTTTATGAGCCAGTGACATGTTACGAGAATAATTTATATGAATTTTACCTGTTGACGTAATTGTAAAGGTTTAAAATCTTAGCACATAGTACTATAGTGAGAATAGCGTAAGTTTTATTAGTTATCATTATTGCTAAATTTATAAAATAGTTTTTATCGCTATTTTCAGGCCTATTTATGGGTGAATATTTTCTTTTATTATAAGGTTAAGAAGTGTTATCAGTATTAGTGTTTAAAATTTTATTGCACCTAATTTTATTATTGCACTCCTTGTATTTTAAATATGGATTTAATATTATTTATCAGGAGTTAATGTAAAGCATATATTCTAAACTACAATAAAATTTGTATGACTGTATGCAGTTGAATATTTTATAAACTGTTGGACACTGAATTTGATGGCCATGTTACAAAATGTATAGAAACTCAAAACTAATTCAAATTGTTGTTTGTAATTACTGGAGTGGTACAAGTTTTAGTTTTGGAATGTGGGCCCTTAGTGTAAATTACGATTAAAAAATTCTTTATATGAAAAATAATTAATCTTGTAACATTTTCAATTACTTAAATTTAAAAGGTTTTATAAAATAGACATGTTTCCAAAGATTTATTTAATAGTTAACTAAAACTAAATAAATTATACTAATTTAGAATGTGTACACAATTTTTTTAACTCCCGTCATCCTTACTTTTTAATACTCCTTATTTTCTTCCTTTCCTTATAGATACTTTCATGTTGGACTGAAAGATAAAAATCAAAGTGTTGTGGTTAAAATCACCTTTTGACATGCAAGACTCATGGTGCATGAAGAAAAAACCAAAGGTCTAATAAGGTGATCAAATTTTTTGTGATAATCAGACTTGATCTACTACAACCAATGGTAATATTTAATGTTAGTATTTATTATGCAAATGTAACTATACAATTCTTTATCCAAAAATACAACAACTACTTCAATATTTAATGTTTAGTATCTGCTTACATACTTTATAAATTGAGCTAATAATTACTTATATTGTCATTGACAGTAAATCAAGTTTGATACAAATTCCTTTATAACTCAAATAAATAATAGTGATATACCTATCACTGTTACATATATATAATGAACTTTATATGCAAAAATATCTTTGTTTATTAATTTGTGTAATATTTTGACAAATTAGAGTATGAATTTACTTAAATTCTTTGCATATAATAATCTTATAACTTAAAAATATATATACCGCAAATAGCTTAACATTACAAACATTTAATATTGTAAGTTAAGACACACAACTAAATCATAATTTGAGGTAAATTATAATTTTGGATACAATTGCATACTTTTTCATTAAGAAAATTCACCAACACCTGAAATTAAGTTTAAAAAAATCAACTATTTAAAAGAGTTTTTTAAAGAATTAAGTTATGTTTACTCACTATATGGGTCAAAACGAATTAGTTCCAATTTATCCCCAAGCCGCTCACGTATTGAATTGAATTTATGCCCCGATACAACACTTTCCATTAAAACCATTATGTGTCTGAAATAGAATTATTCATATGAGAATTTATTTTGTAATATTTCTGCTATTGTTAATACTCATGTGTAAAGACAGGTTATTTAACTTATTTAATACTTACTTGCTTTTAGCTTTCTTTAACAAAACATTCGTTAACAGCATTGTGCCTTAATGAAAGTATACGTATAATTCTAAATTGTTCTTGAAAATTGAAATACCAAATAAAGCAATATCAATACATTGAAGGGAATTGTGGAAATTGGAAACTAAGAATCGAAAAGTACAGGTCACAGATTAGAAATTAGAAAACAAAAATATCATATCAATAGAAATATCATTCGCTACATTAATTGCTTGGCAGCTGGCATATGTCAATTATTTCCAATTATTCAATTTCACCACATTTATTAGTTTATTAAAATTTGGTCTATTTCTTGTTAGTGTATACTGGAGGTTCTACGATATGTATTATTTTGAAAATTAAAATAATAAATATGTTTTTAATTGATTCTAGATTATTTAGAGCTACTACGGTTGCCGAGTTTACCTAATAATAATCTTGACACTTGACAGCGGGTACACACTACACTCACTTAGCCACGTACTGTAAAAAAGTTATAAAAACAAATTTAAATTGATTGGACTTCAAATTTAACACGTCTATTATGGTTGACTTATAATACATTCATGTAGCAAATAAAGGTTTTTCTATTTTTTAAGCAATGATAATTGATCAAAGTAAAGCAGATATCTCTATAAACTGTTAACTGGTAACATTTCAAAATACAAACTTGTTCAAGTTGTTCGTGTCCGTGTGCCGAGTGCGGACTGCGGTGTGATGATGAACTTGTGAACCGGCGCGGCGTTGTGTAGTTGGCGTTTTAGTTTGTGTAAGGTTTTTTGTTAGCCTTTTATTAATTTTAAATATTACAAATGAATTAATCAACTAAGATCAGTGTGAACTTTTAAGTATTTAGTTTTCTGTAGTGTAGTTTGTGGTAAATAAGAACAATGATAAAAAACGAAATGAATGAGAATGGCGGCGTCGACGCCAATGTGTCACCGACCAAACTCATGGTCAATTATATTCCGGAGCTGATGACACGTGATATGATGTATGCTCTCTTCTCGGCGATGGGAAAGATCGAGAGTTGTAAGCTTATAGCCAACAGAGGGTACGGCTTCGTCGAGTATGAGAAGCACGAGGATGCCGAGAAGGCGCGCGCTGCTTTTAACGGCCTCTTAATGCAGGGGAAGACTCTTAAAGTCTCATTCGCGCTCCTCAATCCCGAAAACAAAGTAAGCCATAAGCCGGATACAGAATCGAATCTCTACATCAGTAACCTACCTCCAGACATGACTTTGGAGCGGCTCAACAATCTTTTTAATCAATTCGGTAATATTACTAATAGTCGCGTCTCGCAAGGGATCGGTTTCGTTTGCTATGAAGCCAGACAGCAAGCAGAGGATGCTATCCACAACCTGAATGGTCAGACACCCATTCCTGGTGCCGGACCGATTGTAGTCAAGTTTGCAAATAAACCCAATGCTAACAAAACTGTAATGAGGCCCATTCAGAGAATTGGCATGTCAGCTGCACCCATCGCATATAACGGTGCGACGGCTGTCTTTAACGGCACTACTCCAGCATTTAATGGTACTAACTTAAGCGCAGCATTTGGATCACGACCAGCCGCATTTGCACCTGGCTTTCCCCAGGCTTCACCTCCTCCATTATTACCGTCACCTGGAAAAGCTCTACCTTTTATAAATAAAGGCCAACAGCGCTTTAATCCAATGGCTGCAACCAATCACACACCAATACCATTACTGGGAGCTCCGGCAAGTCCTGTCCCTCTCCTAGGTACAGCTGCAGTTCCACACCAAACAACAGTGTATGTCTACAACATTGGTGAAGACACAGAAGAGCTAGCACTGTGGCAGCTCTTTGGCCCATATGGTGCAATAGATTCAATAAAAGTGATCAAGGATCCAGAGACAAAGAAAAACAAAGGTTTTGCATTTGTCAACATGCGTGAGTATGATGAAGCTGCTATGGCTATCCAGGCCCTGAATGGCTACACGCTCAATGGACAGGTTCTTTCTGTTAGCTTTAAGACGCAAAAGAGAAATAATATTTAGGTTAACGGACGTTATAAACGCCGTTTGTGATTGTTGGGAGGCCCAAAGCTTAAAGATTTTCATTCCAATCTCAAGAATATTTTTGTAGTCGAGACGTGAGATCCTCTATGTGCATTTCAAATTAGTCACATAAGTATTTTTGTAAGATTTAATATAGTTTTCTACTGGCAAGAGCGCAACATGACTACCTGTGAGTAGAGTTGGCTTAACATTATCTTATATGTGTACTTTATCATATGATATGGTATCTTATTATTTGACTATGTATGGCCCTGTCGAATTGTATGTATTATGGTTGGAGCAGGGATAGCCTGCCTGTTGCCCTCTCCGCCTGAACCCTCCAGGTATTTTATTTTGTGTAAACAAGCATTGTATGTTTTTTTTAATCTTTAATAAACTTCATGTTTAAATATTGTGTATTGTATATTTCTCTATTGGTTTTCTATATTCAAATCCTCATCCCACCCCTATCTACGTATAATAATATACATAATATTCATAATAAGTATAATTATTATTTGTGGCAGTAGTTAACATTTACATTATACTAGTATTTTATTTGTATTATTCGACGGCAGGTCAGCTGTGTAAAATTGCTTGAATATTGCATGTTGTGTAGTAGAGAATGAAAATAAGATTTTATTTGTTTATATTACCTCAGTTTTATAGCCACCATCATTGTACGCCGACATTAGTATTTTTTCTATTTAAACAATCTTTTCGCTGTAAGTCACGCTAAAATAACGATCACTAAACCGTATTTACGAAATCCAAGTCCCCCATATCTGATGGTGACTTTAGGATGTGTTCACATTTAAAGTTGTTAAAAGGTTTCACAAAACGATAGAAATGCTAATAATTAATTCTGAATTGCTGTAGATGCCTACATAAGAAATGTATATTATCGTGGCGTGTTTGCGCTCCAGGAAAAAGATTAGATATGAAAGTACAATGGTAGCAAAGCCACTATGACTAATTCAAATTACTGCCACAAATCAACATAAACATAAAAAATATTGTCCTTAGAATTAAATTAAGTCTATGGCGTGGCTAAACATCGTTGGCGATTTCAAATCATATATTATGTTCAAATTTAAAGTGCTGCGATAGGCTATAAAATATTGGAAACCACGCGTATCGTTAACGTTCTTTACAACCTACCTATTAATAATAAATATTTTAATTTCATGGCAATATTTGCGATAAACCTACAATAATATAGTTATAACGTAACATTTACAACATTTTGTTGAACTAAACTGTAATCAATATAGAAAGATAACAGTTGATAATGCCAACTAATACAGTAAAAAAGATCTAACAGTCCACTGGCTGAATATATTGATTTTCCTTTTCATACTCGGTGGGGCCGTCGTCTCATCTGTCCTTTTCAAGGTCATTGGCTATAAATATTCGTCTGAACTTATGTCGACGACCTTTCCTCGGCTTAGCTCTTCGGCGCAAACCGTCTCGATCTCAAATACTTATAAGACTGATTACTTTAACTAAATAGGTTTTCAAGGATGTCATGACACTAAGACTCTCTTTTTATTTAGTTACTACAATGGTTTTGCACATTGATTAATATAATGAATGTCTTGTGATCAATAAACTGCTTCATTTAATAAGTCAATTTATTCTTGGTCGTTGGAAACGTACATTAAATTTAATATCTTATGTAGACTAGTGGTGTTTATCATTAACTTTTTTAATATGAAGGTTTGTCTGAACACCGTTTTGCGTGTTCTTCTCTTACTGATAAATCAATGAACAAATATTTGGAACTTATTTTAATATACTTCCCGTAGGTCAGACGTTTGGGTGATATCAGATAAAGGTATATTTGTGGATAGTTGTTTCAAATTGTTTTCCTACGTTATTTTTTATGGACTTTTTTTTCGACAATATCTATTATCACTGAAACAATACGATAGTTTGAATTGTTAAACCCAATTTTTTTATTACGATACGCATGTAGTTAAATTGTATACATACTTAATACCAATGTGGTAAAATATATAATAATGAACCGAAATTTATGCCGTCTGCGCTCATTGCTACTTTTGATCGAGTTCCGTGTTAATTATTGTTAAAACGAGTTTTCAAACCGACTGGTGTTTCGTGAAATTTATTTAAATTGATAAACTTATACGTAATCTAGCTAGAGGCATGGATTCTTCGTTTAAACGGTGCGTAGACTATTTATGGCAGGAACAAAAACAAGTTTGCTTCGGTAACATGCCTATTTGTACAGTTGTAACAATAGCAGTTTAGATCGCGGTCAAAATATAGGGGAATATTTTACCACGTCACGGATGTGTTTAGGATCTGTTTGATTGAAAAACCAACAATTGATAGTGCAACATAGCTGTTATTTCGTTAATACGAAAGTTGAACGTGCCGCTTTGACTAGTTGATTTCTAAGATTTGTGGAGTTGCCAACAGGCACGACTACTATAAGGAAGGAAGGAGTTAAATAAGCTATAAACTATTCTAGGACGCACCGTAATTTAGGACGATAGGAAAATTTAACATTTGATCAGTCTCAATTTAATGTTTTTGCAAAAAGTTCCGTTGCTACCTGACTGTTCGCTCGGCGTCACGTTGTGCTTATATGCAAATGCTTTTCTATCTATATTCGTATGATTCGTGCATTGTTGGCATGGCAAGTTTATTGATTATTATAAACTTTCGTTTAACGAAAAATTATGTTTATTTAAGTATGTACACTTGTATATTTTGTTAAATATTTGAATACTTTTCCTGTATTGACTTTTGCATACTGACACACTCAATATTTAGCCTGAAAAAACATTAATGATGGCATCTGACTTCATTTCATGGAGGTTTAGGAGCTTCCAGGACCACTGTTCTGGAAAACATTGGTCTGAATCTTATGAAGATTTTGGTAGTTTCATATTAGATCGTATAAGTTTTAGTAAAAATTTCGATAATACTATATTATGATAAATCTTCGTTAAGTAGTTGTTTTGGCAGCGATCCACGAGGCGCTAACAAAGCAACCGTTGATGAGGCGTGGCCGTTCAACCGTGGAAAATACAACTTGTATCCTTTTCTCAAAGAAACCATAACAGTTACTGTTTGGAGGTCACATAATCAGAAATTTTTGTTACACTTCACGATCTCCAGATTATGCTGAAGAACGACAAAAACCGTCCATTTATGCACGGAGGGTTGACTTTTGTATATTTCTTTATTTTGTAATGTTTTACGGTATACTCAGTAATAACGAATTATTTCCTTAACAAGAAAAAATACCACAAAATTTTTAAGGTACTGTCGAAGATATGTTCCACTAGTCATAGAAATTTATGAATATATAACTTATACTTTGTGATATATTCGGTTAATATTATTTAGATGATAGAATAAGAGGTTAAAAACCAAAATTACTAAACCAAATGGTTTGAAACTAGTGATTAAACGAAGCTTCACTTATTGTTTAGATCTTGACATTCGTAAAAGGACAATTGTGATAAAAATCATTGACATTTTTCTTTTGAGACGTGTACATAAATAGAACTTTAAGACACGATTTTATAAGTAAATTTATATTTTATATGTGCACTACATACTATAATTATGCAGAAAATAAATTGTTCTTTTTATACTTTAGCAAAATGTTTTATTTTCTCGAAACCTCAGTTCCTATAGCAGGGAAATAAATTATTTAATATTTCACCCTTGGTACAATTAAAACAGCATTATTAAACATTGCACATGTTATTACTTTCTATATTTTGCCCCCAATGGAAACCGGAAAAATGTTGTGACCTTGACAATTAATACGCAGGCTATAATTGGCTGTGACCAAACAAATGCACTAAATGCTACAGTTTACAAATAACAGCTAGGTGGCCAGTCTGCCGATTGTTTACGGAAGTGAGGGTAAAATAATAGTCCAGAGTAAAAAGCTTAATCTATTTTATTTGTCGGTTTAACGTACAGACGTAAGGCATTCTCCCAATACATTGGCACACAGAACCTTCAATACTTTCGCTCACTACGAGCTCGATATCACCCCACCATGGAATGTTTAGTTCAAAATAATGGAATGCCCGGATTTGCACTCTTACACAGAGAAGACTGTTTCTATTTAGCATCTTCTGAATAGATCTTTACTAGAAATTCAGATTATTACATTCCATTAGATATGAAAAATAGAAGGTCTTCAATGACAGACAAAGAGCGCAAAACCGTTGTAACCAAACAAAACTAATAAAAAGTAAGACTAGACGTTTTAAGTAATTGCGCCGTGAATATTTACAGTTTCGTTTCGTTGACTCGAGAAAACAATTTGTGACTAATCTGAAACTTATAATACGAGAGATTCTTAACATAATTTGGTTAGGTTTTGGTTTGTACTAAATAAATAATTCAAAGCGCAATATTGGCACAGACAAGCTCAAATTACGCGCTACTTAACGATCAAAATATATACATATAAATAATTTCTTGATTGAAATACTGTATCCAATACTGTTTCACGACGTTATAAATAAAAATAATGGACGCAAAAAATTCCCGCATATTGCACAAATAAAACAGCGATATTTAAATCACATCGCATAAAGTCTGTCATAATACAAAATATAATAATGAAAATGCCAATTCCTGACCTTCCACACTTCGCCAGCAAACATGAGGCACTGGTTTCGCTAATCATATCAAAGCTAATTTTTATATTACTTTTGATATACACCTTACATTTAATTACGCTAGTGAACAATCTAAGCGATCGGTAGTCGACGCAAATTTTCAAATTCCTCGATCATAAAAATATCTCTTTCGCTCAATATTAGCGACTTCGGTCGATCACAACTCGTAACTCGTCAAATCCAACATTAACGGTACAAAATGCGTACCTAATATCGACTTTAATATCAACGTATTGTCACAATGAAACTATTAGAAACGTGTTATTTTGTTATTACTTATTTATGTAATTAAATATTCAGTAAATTCGTTTGTTCAATCCAATGCGTAAGGAAATTCTTAGCGCAAGTGTCTCTTCTCATATGAAGGAAAAGAGCGATTCGGTGAAAACAAACAATTTGAATATGAATAAAATAACACGTTTCAGCAAAATGCATCTTTTATGATGACGCCGACTAGTAACTTCGATTTTCACCTAAATATAACTTGAATACAAAAGCCACTAAGAGTACGCAGAGTGGCCGATCGTGCCAAAGCCACGGGAGTGAAAAGCTCATTCCATATTGAAGGCACGGATATACGCCAAAAATTACCTGAACATTGTCGCTTATCACAAACATACAAATTCATTAAAAAATTTACACATTTTTTTAATTCAATGAAATGACATCACTCTAGTATCTACGGCTCCAGCCAAACGATATTTCAGTAAAAAATATCAATACTTTGTACAAAATGCGATATAGTATTAAATATACACACGAATATAGTTCTACATACCTTAACATATTTGTACTATTTATTAAGAAATCTTAAATGCCAGTTAAATAAATGAAGCTTGTACATTGCGTATTTACACTGTACACGTGTGCCTGACAAATATTCGAGTACGAGGCGACCGTCTTAAAATACAACACGCTAAAAGGGTTTGAAAGGCAGATTCCCAGTATTTCAACTGCTTCACAACTCTGACGATAAAACATATTTTTCTCCGTTTGTTTTGAAAAATCAATGACTCAAAACAACTTTTCAGCATGCCAATATGAGTTTGCATATAAATCATTTATCTTAAAATCTCAAAGACCGTTCAGCCGCCAAATCCTAAACTTATAATCTCATATACATTCATTTCATTGTCAACATAATTGTTTCACTAAAACACAAATTATATATTTAACGATAGAGTTTAATACACATCTTAAAGTTTACAATCGCGGTGAGCGAGTGTAACGAATGCCAATTTTAATGGCATTTAGTAAGTGCGTGTGTAAAACATATTTTATTGTGAACTAATAAAAGCGTGACCGATATAATTTTCTTATTAAACTTTTCTACGCTTAGTTTTTTTGTAAAATATTTTCTCGAAAATCGGAACATTGACGACAATCAAATTCTTAAATATTAGTTCGTCCGTCAGCCATTTCTGATACCTAATCACGTCGTTATATAAAAATTAATCTAAGAGATTACACTTCAAATATCGTGGCAAAAAGCCATGAACAACGTTCAATATTAGCACAGGGTCCACCGAATGAGTCGAAAAACGTGGAAAGCACAAACCGTATGCGAGTAGAGAGAGAGAAAGAGAGATATCTCCGAGACACCCTCGAAAGCGAGGCCGAAACGTCGTCCGACGCACCGTGCGATCGTGTATCACACGAGGTAATCGTCGAACTTCGTGAGCCTTCGCTACGAGTGCCGAGAGCCGCGACGAACCACTCCTTCTTCCAGCGCTTCGGGACTGAATCTGTAAGACACGATACACATTCAAGTCACACTATTATCACTAGGAGATAAGGTAAGTGGAACTTTTAAACACTAACTCGCAAGTGGGACTAACCTGACCCTGGACTGCGACCCGATGGAGACGTCCCTCGCCGAAACGTAGGAGCTGTCCGTTTCGCTGGTTAAGCTATCCGGCGGGGTGGGGTTGGTGGGTGTCCCTCCCCCGGAACTGCCCCCGGATGCCGACGACTTCTTGTATTTTTTCAGACTGGACCGTAACTTGGTGGGTGCCAATTCTAGCCCCAGATTCGCCGGTCTCTCGGCTTCCTCCCGATAGAAATCCCTCGGAAGGGAGTAGTCGTTCTTTCGAGGATACTCGCCTTTGGGGCGATAGTCTTTGGGGTACTTTTGGAATTTGGGGGAGAATTCGTCCGGGTGCGAATTGGACGCGGAGGAGTTCGACGGGGTCCGTCTATGCGTGAATCGGTAGTCGGGGGTCGATTCCCGGTATTCGAAGGAGCACTCGTCGTACCCGTAGTACGGGTGTTTGACCACGTAGTCGGCGGTTCTATCGTAATAGTCCGGTCTGTAGAAGAAGTCCTGTCTCTCTTGGGAAGGGGAAGGTTGGAAGTTTTCTCGGTAGTTCTGGTACAGATCGGCTAAATGATCGGAAGTGGAGGAGGTTCTTCTGGGAGAGGGAGTCGGTTGGGTCGAAGTGTAGTTGGTCCCGAGACCGGAAGTTCCGGAGAGCGGTTGAGCGGAATGGCCGTAGCCGGAGGAAGAGGAAGGGTGCGCGTAATGCGTGGGAGAGTCCGTGAATCGGAGGGGCTTTTGTTCTTCCGCTTGAAGGCTCGATATCTGAAATCAAATTGGAAAATCTAACTAAGAGCTAAGTCTGTCGGGGCAGCCCGGAATAAATGCTTCCAAGCTTCGACAGGTCAAATCAAAAGAGACATTTGTACTCACAGGGTCCGTTAGAGCGTTGAGCGGTGCTCGGACGTGCCTCGTAGGTCCGTGGTAGGTGTTGTGCGCGAAACCGAATCCCTCGTACACGGACGGACTTAGCACGTCTGATTCCTCCGCTCTGAAAACATTTAAAATTACAAAATAAGAAAAGATTCACATGGATGTGAATCTTTTCTTATTTTGTAATTTTCTTTCTTTTTCTTATTTTTTATTTTTTAATTCTATTTAATGTAATAAAAAAAGCTAAACCTTTTTTATAAATATTTTGATTAACTAAGTGAACTTTGGTCAAATCTTAAACTCCAACTCAAAATAACTTTATTCATATAGGTAAACAAGTACACTTATGAACGTCAACAGAAAAGATGTTAAATTGATTCTAAATATACATTTACTACCAGTTCGCAAGTCAAGGGCGTAGAGCGGGCAAGAAGAGCTGGAAAGAAACTTTCCGCCACTCTTTTTAATCGCTTTATTGTCAGTCATACAAATTGTTTGAACTGGAGCAAATCAATTCCAAGGATTAGGATCATTTAAGTATTCCTCAAATTTATAAAAAGCTTTATTGATTAATTTACGTTAAAGGAGAGTCTGGAATTTATTCAGTAATAGTTCTCTTATTTCGCTTCGGAATTTGTTATAAAAGTTCTGTTTCGAGTATTATACTGCTAAAAGTCACCATTTGTTTTAAAATCGTTTTTTTTTTTACATACAACAATGTATTGACCAGATAGTGTCATAATATTAAATTCCGTACCAACTCCCTCGAAGAAACAACAAATACCCCAAACAGCACAATAATTATACAAACAACTGAAGGGTAGTAAATATAATATATGTTAAATGTAAAGTTATATAACTATCGGGACGAATGGCGGAACACTGAACAGAGTGACAAACACACCTGTGTGGCTGTAAAGTAGGATGTAGGGGGCTGACGTTGGAAACTCTGACGTCATATCCGGCAGCCACGCCGCCCAACAACGCCGCCATATTGTATAGCACCAGCTCGATTATACTCGGCTTTTTGAACTTATAACCTGGAATCAAAAAATATTTTTTAGTTTTAACTTCCTTATGGCCGATTTACATTATCTTAATGTTTAGGAGAGTGCTTTAGGATAGTACTTTAGTTGAAACATGTAAACGCTACTTGCTTTAGTACGGTTCTACTTGACTTTCAAGTTGAATCAAAATAGAATCGCTTTTTATTTTTGTTTCAAGTGATACCCCTCCCGCGCCCGCGCAACCCCCGAGATCTTCCCTCTTTGTATTGTCCCACGTAATTTAGTAAAATGTTTAGGAGAGTGCACAAGTGCCGTAAAAAGCTTGCGTGTTTTTTTTATTTTTAAAGATGGCTAAATGGTCGGAATATACAACTATCAAATTTGTGTCTAATTATGTTGTTCACGAATGTTTGTGGAACGTTAAAAACAATTTATACAAAAACAAACAGGCTAGGCATTCGGCATACACTGCCTTAAAAGAAGCTATTTTAGTTATTATTTATATTTAGTTTATTTATTTCGAATAAAATCTCGTCTTCTATTTATTCCATAACTACAGTTAGTATTTTGCGTAGAATAGAGCGTATTTGCCGACGTCGTTGCGCGTTCATTGTGGCGCTGTAATAATACTCTACTGGAAGAAATGTAAACGTTCACTCGCAACGCACTAAAGCACTAAAGAGCTTGCCTTTCAAGTTGTACTAAAATATTCTCCTAAACACTAAGATAATGTAAATCGGCCCTTACAGTTAGAGAATTGAATTCAGAATGCTTTTGAACATACCTTCCGTACTATAAAGAGTAGGCATGGGTATCGTGTACCTCGACGACGTACTTAGTGGGAACTCTGGACCCCATTCGTCCGGACTGAAGTCTGTGTAAGGAAGAAAACAACCTATGTGAATAGAAACATAGGCATTAGACTAGGGGCGTGCTCACAACATCTATATTAGCAATTAGCATCGATGTGACAATAAAGTAATTCGAGAAGTTTTACAATAAAAGGTTCATAAATTCAGTCTCAAACGATTACCGTTCATAAAAAGCGCTCAAAATTTTGGGAGATAGACAAAATAAGAAAAATTATTTTCTATTACGAAGTGTAGTTTTTTGATTGCCCTATTCTACTTAAAAATCATACATCCTGTACAAGTCTACATCGATGCTTCATTAGCAATTTATAGTATACATTGTGCAATGATATGAACGAATGTCTGCAATTGATGAGCTGCGAAATTCTAATTCAAATACACATTAATAACTTAATTGTTTTAACACTATTTAGTTACACTTTATATTACACCTAGAAGTTCAAAGATGCGATGTGAATAGTGCGAATAAAACGCGTGTAAATATCTACGCATGCCACACAGTTCATAAGCAACATAAAAAGCAATCGTCGCTTAAAAACACAAATTATTATTCTCAATTTGGTTATTTATTTGCGTTTCCAATCGAACTTTCAGTTTATCGTACGTTCATATATAAAATCCTAAATGTACACAGAATTTTGAGTTTCCAATAATTTCACAGAATTTTAATAAAATGTAGAATATATTTCGATTACGATAAACTGACTCGAGCTAAACTAAAAAAAGTAAAATACTTACATTTGCAAATGAAATCGTGGCGCGATCTGTCTCTTAATTGTTATAATGTTATCCTCCATCGATTCAGTCCCGATTAGAAAAGCTAAGCTCCTTTTCCTTCACCTCTCTTTGTATTTGTCAACGAGACAGTCTCTTTGTTAAGGGTAATGTTAGCTTTATTAGTAGACCCATGTTAAAAGAATACACCAGAATCGATTTTATGGAAAAGGTTTATTGATATATAAAGAATTAAGTATAAACTAAAGAACCGGATCACCAAGAGTTTTATTCGATTGCCCTAACGGTTTAGCTTCGGCCGGGGGAGTAGGCGGAGGAGACATCAGTCCCCGGTCTCAAATAGATTTAACTGAAATTTGGGTGTGACTAGGTGGGGCAGTTTAAAAATCATATCATCGCTGTTAACCGATTGCCGACGATCGGAACCCGAACGGAAAACAGAAAATTAAGTTCCCTCCGTCGACTCCGGCCGTCCGGTGACATTTCGACAATTTCTGAGTCTAGGTCCACCACCACGGGAACGTGTTATCGAATGTTACAACGGAAATTTTGTACTATCTTACATTATCCTTTATCCTACTCTACTCTAGCTTTGAAAGGCTGTCCGACGTGACAATCGCGGAATCGAACAGGCTTCCAGAAACCGAGAGGCCATTGTAAACATTTGAAAGCGTGCCACGATACGACGAGGTGAAAAAGCGATGTCTAACGTAAGTACAAAATACATAGATAATAAACCGTCCCGTAAATAGCGGATCGAACTGATAAGCATGCATAGCGTAAAACAGGCTCAAGCAAACAAATGCTTACAATTCACAAAACAATAGAAAATTACAAAATCTACTTAGGCTACGACACACAAACATCTCGAACCTTCTGCCGAACTACGGCTTCGCTACTTTTGTGACTAATGACAACTTCTCATTTACGTTTTCATTTCGAGAATATACTTACAAGGGTACGGCAGATTGTCTGACGATCCTTTAGCGGCGAGAAAAAAAATCAGAACAAAATTAGTGTCGCCGATACGACGTAGAAACGATTTTTTTTTATTTTTTTACTATACGAGATCTCTACGCGCATCGACTCACACGTTGGCAAGAACCCTAAAAAAATCAGTCGATTGAGAACTATCAAGTCTTCTAGAGACACATCTCACAGATCTAGCGTCACCGTCTCTAACCTAACCTAATGAACCTAAACCTAGGGAATCGCCGGCGACGCTTCGTAGGATTTTGTCATAGAAAAATATCGCTCTCATCGCCGGCGACTCGTCTTACTCTAGCGTAAGAGCTGATTTACACAGGGTCAGTAACTGACTACAAATTCGAGGCAAGTCAGTGCTGACCCGAAAAAAACCCTGTGTAAACTGATTTGAAGTCAGTACAGTGGCTTGAAGTCAGCGCTGACTTGAATATTCGGGCACGAATATTTTAAAGTCAGTTGGCGCCCCCGCCACCCGCGCACCCCCGCGCCAGCCATATAAACCCCGTGTAAACAGACAAGTCAGTGCGTTGTTAGTCACTGCCGCTGCGTTGTAGGGTGACCACGTTTTTTTCGCTGGCGATAAAAATGAAGCTTAGCGAAGACGAAACCTTAAAATTGGTGCAATTATATGGCCAGTTTGTACTCCGCAGGATCTTCAAATCGCAATTGCTTCAGTAACAAAGCAGAGCCACCAGCTTCGTTTATATCGTCAATCCATTTTCTTACCCATTGTCGTTTATTTTTAGTTATCTCATTTTCTACCATTTCTATTAACATTTAACAGCAAAATTGATAAATTTTTCAACAAATAATTAAATCGTCGTTTCAGTTGTTTTCGAGAATTCATTTTTCCCACTGACTTCACACACGTGTGGACATCGTGAGAAACGCACCACTACTACTTACTTCATGTAAACAGTTAAAGTCAGTCGCGGCGCCGACATTGGCGCTGCGACTGACTTGCCTACTTACCCTATGTAAATCAGCCTTAACTAATGTCGGAATAAATGCTCTATTTAAAATCACTATTCTCCGATTCGCCTCGATTTTTGGAATTCACAGGGTGAAGCCGATAACTTAGAGAACACTGGTCCTTAACTAAATCTAGCCTAGGGAAAAATAAGTCTTTTAATCTTATAAACTTAAACTAAATCGAATATTCGAGACTCATCCGTCGGGAACCCGTCGAGGAACGAGTTCGGTCGCGATAAATGCGCGTCAGACGGCCGATCGCGGCGGACTCGATCGCGAAAGGGACACGACGTGACGTCACTCGTCCCTCAAGAGCTCCGTGGTGTCCGAGGACAGGCTGCCGGCCACGGCGAGGAGGCCGGCGAGGCTGTTGGACCGGATGGACTTGAGGAAGTTCTTCTTGATCTCGCCTCGGGGGCCCTCGCGCCCGTCGGGGAGGCCGAAGACGGTGTCGTAGTGGGGGATGTCGGCGGCGGAGGTGAACATGGGGCAGAGGAGGAATCGGTTCCGTCGCGGTTCGTCGTTCTCGTAAAGCAAGTCGTCGTGGCTGCCGCTTCGTTTCGCGGCTAGGTCGGTTTTGGGCGCGCGCACTTGGGATTTCGATTTGCGAGGCTTGCGCTTCGGGTGCTCGACCGCGCTTATTATTAGCCCGGTCCGGTCCGCTTCTTCGTGTGGACAAAACTTATATTAGGTGGGGGCCTTCGCATACCTTCACACGATACTTTATAAGTATATGTAAATCCATAAATTTCTCGGATTATTCCAATTTGGGAACGCTCTATATTTCGTCAAAATCGGTTCAATAGTTGTACTTGGCAAACGGCACTTTTTTTTGTTGGTGTTTTGATAATCTGAATGAATGATAAATAAATCTACTCACCGGGATGCCGGGCGGGCGAGGCGCGAGCGGGCGAGAGGTGGGGGGCGGAGGTAGAAGCGGAGGGGCGGTGGGGACGGGCGCGGAGGGCGGGCAGCGGCAGGTGCGTGCGCGTGCGCGTGTGTCCGGTGGACGGACCCCACGTCTTGCCTTTCACGCCGTCCGCTGGCACTGCGAAGCGATATCGACGTTTTTTAAACATCTCAATATTTATTGAGAAGTAGAAGCATAAACTCTCCTTAAATTGGTAATTAAAGAACACGAAATGACAGAGATATTTTGAATTATTATTTTTAACTTAAGGTTATTTATAAGATTTAGCTTTCTATATATCAACAAAAACATAAGATTATTTAACCTAATCAATCAATCAAAATACGTTTATTCAGTAACGTCAAAAACGTTTACAAAATTCGCGAAAGAGTAAGACTACGCCATCCGTTCGCAAAACTGCCAGGAGGGCTTTGTTCTGATTATTATTGTTAATCTTTGGGCAAAAGTTTATTGTTATTTTATGTTATTAAGAATACTCACGAGCGATGGCCCGCATGATGGCGGGGGATCCGGGCGGCGTGTCCTTGGCGACCGCGACTAACTGCTTCACGCTGGCTTCGTCGTTGGGCCTCACGGTCAGCGTGTGACGGAAGTCCAAGGGCGAGGAGATCGTGTCCTTCTTTAGCAGACGGATCTTGCTGAATTTGCCTGAAAATATTTATTTTTGAAGTGTACCATTTTTACGGAACGTCACGAAGATGTGCAGCGTTTTTGTTGAAGAATAGGGAGAGATCAATTGAGAGAGAGATTGAGAAGGGTGAATTACCTTATAGGAATTATATTTTTAAAATTAAAATTTCGTGAGAATTGATGAAATATTAGTAGTTTATTTTAAATCAAAACAATTTATTGAAATCTCAAATGACACACATTACATTGTAAATTAAAATGCCACGTGTTTTTAGTATCGAATAAATAAATTAAGAAAATTAAATTCATTATTTGAATTAATTTTTGACACTTAATATTTTAAGGACAATATAATTTATTAAATTTCTAACATATTTTCCTTTTTCCTCCCTCTAAGTCTTGGAAATCTAAAGTTTTAGATTTGTATAAATATGAACAAGAGTTAAAAATCAAGCAGTACATTCGAATGAGCACAGTGCACAAATGATAATTTCATACTATATCCGCAGTTATGACTTGCTCCCTGGCAAAGGCTAACATAGGAAACCGCCCTGGACAGGAACCGGGTCTCAAACCAAAAACCCGAAAACATGTGTCAAACACAGAAGTCCCACTTAGTTGTCTATATTTTTTTTTTAATTATCTAAAAAATTTCGAAAATTTTATATTTTTGGCAATATGAGGTTAAAACTCATTGTAGGGTTACTAGTTATCTATTATTTAAATTAACGATCCCTCAAGGACTCTATATATTCCAATAGTAATTAACTTTTTAAGAGTTTTTAGTTTTTTTTTAAACGTGATATAAATGCATCACAAGAATTAAATTTTCAAACAAAATTATCCTTTTATAATTTTAATATATTTTAGAATGACAAAAATTGGTAAAATGCATGCATATGATCCTAAACATGAGTGAAGTACCTTTCCGTTTGTTAGGCTGCGGCGGTTGTTGCGACATATTACTAGCGAATATTAGTATGTGCAATTCACGAGCTGCCAGATCGATCTCTCTCATCTCCAACTCCCTCTCTTTCTGCGCGAGGTTCTGTTCTACCAGCCTCTGCTGGAGCTGGGCTCTGGTGAGTTCTTCTTCGCGACATCGAAGCTCCTGGAATATCAAAATGTTTCAGTAAATGACCGTCAAACAAATCCGGCAATGCAATTTAAAAAAATAGGGTTTCTATTTTAGTCCTAGATGCCTTGAGGCACCAATGTCTGAAACTGGAGTTTATTGATTTTAGCTCTCGAGTCAGTATAGGTACTCAACTTATATTTAATTAACAAATATAGTCAGTAATATTGAAAGAATAGATTTATTTTCTTGCTCTCTTTATTATTTAATACAAAATGACAGCTACTGCTTACATAGCTTGGAGATTATGCACATGGCATATGGCCTGGAGGTTTTAGGTTTGAATAGTGGAAAAACAAAATTAACATCTGGTTGGTCAGCCTTTTGAATATCATTACTGAGACAGAGATATGTCTTAAGCGGACCATAGAAGGACCGCATGTTGCAGTCAAGACCGACTGCAACATCCGTTTTGATCAGGAACTGCTCGAGCGGTCCGTGTATTGCGAATATGAATTTAGTATGGAAACTGCAGATCGCCGTGCGGCGACCGCATGTTGCAGTCGGTCTTGCAACATGCGGTCCGTCTATGGCCCGCTCTACTCATGCATTTGGGGTTCATGGAATTTCTACAGATACCAGATAATTTATTACTATTAACAGAGATTCTGTTCTCTATTTCCTTAACAGTAATATTTGCAAAGATATAATAAGTGTAAAAATTATTTAATTTTCTTACATCTACACATATCTACAACGCAAGCGGTTAAACACACTTAATACATAATATACTACATTAAAAGCTACAACATAAATACTATGAGTTAGTAGCACTAACCTCTTCTATAGTTTTGCATTCCTATGTGTAAGCAGATAGAAGACAATTTGCATTATTTAATTGTAATTATAATACATAATACTCTACGCTGTTATAACAATTCAATATGATGATATGTTTAAGTTATATCTTGTTTAATGAAAAATGCAATGACACAAACAGACAAGATAACAGACAAAAATTACCTCCACTTATAATAATAGAACTATTATCAAATATAATTTTTTTCTGAAACATCAAAAAGATAAATTAACTTCCAAGTCTGCCGAACACTTAACTTTTAGGTACCGCTAGTCTGTAAACATCTCTTACCTTCTCTTTTCTCCTTAGATCCCTCAGAACCTCTTCAATTTCTATCCTCCATCCATCTTGCATTGTGTGAAAACTTTCGTGAGGTGCGCGGGTGAATTCTGATTGTCTGATCCGATCCAGCTGTTCCAGGATTTCAGGGAATAACGGCCGTTCTCGAGGGTTCGAATGCCAGCAGGCTGGAATATGAATGCAATAGATTGTAAATTATGTTGGCTCTGATGCGGAGAGAAGTTTGTATGAGAATTCTAACAGCGCTTCCTGGTGGCGTAATGCTAAAAAACTTATTGACAACGGAGTTGTACGTTAAACTACAAACTCTTGATTTAACTATGTACATGTGTGGGTCAAGCCACAATTACTTTTGCAGGGACGGCAAGTACCTCGTCCTTTTTTTCTATCCTCGAATACAAAATTTCACATTCCACAAAAAGCTTACTTAGCTTTTTGTGGAATGCACTAACAAAGAGAAAAATTGTGGAACATTTTCATCCCCTTACCTTCCATAAGCACCCTCCAAGGCTCCGGGCAGGTACTGGGTATGGGCAGCGTGAGTTTGTTGACGGCGACCCCATAAGCGACCGCTAACGCATCGATGCCCTTATAAGGTGTCTCACCCGTGAGTAGTTCCCAAAGTAAAACCCCGTATGACCAGACGTCTGACGCGTGGGAAAACGTCGAGTTCTTTATCACCTGGAAGTTTTGTTGAGGTTTGTTCAGTCCTAATTTTAAAGAAATATGGATACAAATATCAAATTTTATATAAAGATTGTAAAAAACAAATATGTAATAATAAATTGCCGTTTTGAAAAACAATAAAAACATTGTATGATAATCCTTTCTCTCTTATATTTATAGTTATGAAGTCATCCTTTTCTTTTAAAGTTTAATAAAACATTTTTATAATCCTTATTACTTGTTACATAGCGATTAAAAAGAGTGGCGGAGAGTTTATTGCCAGTTCTTCTCTTCCGTTGACGCCCTTGATTTGGCAGTACATGTATAATTAGAAGCATTTAATGTAGGTATATTTCTTTTTTGACGTTCATAAGTGTACATTGTCTAACCTATATGAATAAAGAAGTTTTGACTTTTTGACTAACCTCAGGTGGCATCCAGGCGTAAGTCCCCGCTGCAGACATTCTTGTCGTTTTGTAGACCTCCCGGGCAAGACCAAAGTCCGTAATCTTCAGAGTTTTGTTCTCTAACATGTCGTCTGTTAATATTGTCTCACTTAACAAAACTGCAATTGAAAAAAACAACCTCATTAAATTTAGACATGAATATAGGGATGCATCGATTTTTGTCGATACGATACCGATACTCTTATAGAAATATCGTCGATATCGATACCGATAATTCAACGCTTATTGAATTAAAATTAAATTAAAAAGCCAAAATACACGTTTATGTGGGTAAAGTTACAACATCACATTTAAGTTCATTTGCATTTCTAAAAAGTTAACATTAAATTAATTCTGCCAAATATAGTGTGTGAACGGAAACGGTAAACAACTCCAGTAGACCAGTCAGATTACCAAAAATATACTTGGAATGAGTTATGATTATTAAAAGTAAACAAATTTAATATAATAAGCGATTACGGTCGCCTTATTAAGTCATAACTATATATAATACTCCCGAGCCGCGATAATTAAATCTATTAAATTGAAGTGTAATTCTACTACTACTTTGAATCTGTATGCCACATAATTTATTTGATTGTGAGAGAAAGAAAGTCAATCACAGATCAGGAAGATCTTGGCGAAACTTTCGTGAAGTTCTGATATTCAATTGTACTTTTCAAACTTAGTTTCACCGATTTCTGGTGTAACTACTTAGATGTCAAATAGAGTGGATTTATAAGATAAGGTGATATACATCTACTTACTTAAGCGTCAAAATTACACGTCTAATTATTCTTCTGTACCTTTGTTTTTTTTAATCGGTTAAAAACGCGTCATTTTGTACTTAATTACTTATGTAACTAACGTATAATAATAATAATGTATAGTTTTGTGTCTTTACGCCTAACCAGATCTTGTGAAAGCAGTGTAAATCGACAGATTTAAGAGTTTGTTTGTGGATTCTCTTAATAGAAAATAATATATATAATAGAGTTCGTTTTTAATAATAATAATAATTGTAAGTGTCAACTCTTTATAACGAATTTCAAGGGACCGAGCATTTTTCTTCGTTATACGGAAGGAAGAGAAAAGCACCAAATTGGTTAATTACAATAATTATATATATATACCTATATAATAGATAGGTGACAAGGGTGTGTTTATAACTCAGACCAAAATTTCCTACAGGCAATGTTATCTAAGAATAATGGCACATGTATTAATGCAATTAACAATAACAAAGGCGAGAAGGCTGTTTATGACCTTAGGTGTCTTTCTTAGAAATTTCGGCACCTCAAAAGGTTAGTTTTGTGAGCTGATTATAAAAACAATTACACTTAAGTATGTTGTTGATGTCTAAATATGAAAATATTTCATTGTTACATGAATTCATTTACAAGTCTTACACAGCCTTCGTTACAAGGATCTGCTGAATACTAGTGCGTCCGATATAGGAAGATCAGGAAATAGGATTTAGTGAAACTGGTCCTAAGTCACGATTTCTAGGTACGTGGGTGGATCTCTACGTGACTCAAATCGTATACAGGGTATAGGTTACTTGGCTTCATAACTTTGTTTCGACGTATCAATTGAAAAATTGAGTTGGCAAGTTCAGTGGGCAGTAAACTGAAAAGTTCTATTGTTTCCATCTAGTTTTAAAATATTCTAAGATTTTAAATAGGTATCTGCGTAATTGTACCCCTCTAGGTTTTAAGGCCACGACAAGCGTACCGCAAGTATAACGCGTGGCGTAATAATAAAAAAACCATACTTAATAAATTTTGCATAATATATAATCAGTGGCGCTACAACCCCTTTAGGTCTGGGCCTCAGATTTTGAATCTGTTTCATGATCATTTTTCAATCTAATAGGTATGTAAGTAGGTGATCAGCCTCCTGTGCCTGACACACGCCGCGTCCGTCGACTCTTTGAATGTTTTCGCGACGAAAAATACATAAATAATAAATTTAAATAAAAAAAAAATTAATTTTATGTGTGTAAGCTAAATGTCGTGCTTTAAGTAAAATTTAAATGGCCCGACACCATTTATTTTGATCCCTTCAAGCCTAAGAGAATCAACTATTATGTTAACAAAAATTTACTCGTTACAGAATAGATAGTCAAACAATTAAATTTGAAAAGGCTAGAATCGCCCTCAGACCGAACAGACATTATGTCTTTATATATTTAACTTATTTAATGTTACATATGAAAGCTAGAAAATGTTATTTCAAAAATTAAATGTAAGATACTACTTAAGAGAAGACTAGTTAAGAGTGTAGATATATAAACCATACTTATATATCATATTATACCGTTATAATATTTTCCCATAATAGAAATAAAATAAAACGTTTACATAAGCTTCTATTAAAATTTGCATCGCCGTTGTTGGCTAGAAAATAGAATTTTCTACGCGAGTTGACTGTTAAATAAACAAGTAAATTGTATAGTGGAATCGATTTCCCACATCTAGGTCAATTCGCTGTGTCCAAAGTCTAGACCAAAAGATAGCACTCAATGTGCCTAACAGGCTCTTAGCCAACGATTAAGCTTTTGTGAAAGCTATGAAAGGTTTTAATAAATACTAAACTCCCTAAATAACTAAATAGATTTTGACCTTAATTCGGCAGGTTCTCATGCACGTGAAGAATTTGTTTAAACTCAAAATTAATCAATCAAAAGTTTAGATAAGCATGTAAAAATTGAACTGGAATATTTACGTTTTCTAATTAAAATACATATCTGACGAGCGATCTTAAAACATCGGGTATTATTAATAATTATTAATGGTTTCAAGCAACGTTTCATTATCATTTTATCTTTTAAAATCTACATATTATATAATTTTATTGACAGCTTTGGCAACTTATCGGAATTATATAAAGCTACTAGCTGATCCGGCAAACGTCGTTTTGCCATGTATATCAATTATAATAAAAAATATCGTAGAGGGGTGAAAAGGGGTTGTATGTATTTTTTAATGTTGTATCATAAAAAATAAAAAAAATTATCTAAAAATTAAAAAAAAAATTAGGGGTGGACTACCATTAACATTTAGGGAGATGAAAAATAGATGTTGTCCGATTCTCAGACCATACCCAATATGCACACAAAATTTCATGAGAATCGGTCTAGCCGTTTCGGAGGAGTTTAACTACAAACACCGATACACGAGAATTTTATATACCTATATTAGATATAGCGTGTAACACGGTTCAATTTTGAAACAAAATCACCAAATTCGCGTTAATTTACTTTACAAAGTTTTAATAGTTAGCTTCGGGACTTCATTATTAAAGTGAAGTGTGTGCATATAATTCTAATATTTCAATATTTATATAAAATACCTGTCACGTTGTTTGTCCGCTTTGGATTCCTAAACTACTAAACCGATTTCAATCAAATTTGTGTGCAATTTTATCTAACGTAAAAGATAACTTAATAGATATATATAATTATACAGTACGTGTGTATGTCACTGAATTCCTCTTAAACAGCTGGATTGATTTGAATGTTTTTTTTTGTATGCGTTTGGGTTGGTCTGGATAGTTTAGATGCAGAAATCAGCCCAGCAGATGGCGCTGCAGTCGGTACTTCCACACTTTGTTTTATATTCTAATAATCGCTTGAAATATCATGCAGGACAATATCTGTCGGGTCCGCTAGTATTACTTATATATAAATAACTTTAATTTATGTTTTCGAAGCAAAATAATTTTTTAATAGATTTCACAGTAAATCTGAACAGGAGTGACATTCCTGAAAGCAAAATGAAATCTTTGCGTATTTAAAACAACTATCTATAGTTGTATTTAAAACACACAAACGCGGACCGATTTAAACAAACATGTCTGAAACGCTTAAAATATAAAATAAAACGATTTTTTAATTTAAGCCGTCACAATTCTGAGCCTTTCTCGCTAAAAGCGTTCCAATGGTTATTACAGCTGCCATAAACGGATGGAACAAGATGTCTTGACGAAATTGTATGCGAATTTATGTTCATTTCTTCAAATGAGAATTATCGAATCATCATAAAGATAATTGGATATGCAATCATTGTTGCCATTTTAGTTTTTCGGAAATGTTACTAGGACGGCTATTTTAAAAATTTTACTATATCTTTCAATGGCTTTAAAATACTGTGTGATAAAGTGCTGGCTGTAGCTTATAAGTAAATTATCTATCATGGTTTTTAGTTTACTATTAATAATAATAATAATAAAAGCCCTTTATTCGCTGACCTCTTTAACATAAATGCTATTCGTATTAAACAGTAGTATTCTTAAATCTAATTTACATAGCTTAAAATAATAATTTATTAGCAACCACTTTGGTCAGGTTGTCTGTCGACATAGGCCTTCCTCCAACTCGTTTACTATTACTAGTAATATAATAATTAAATATCATTTAATATAATAAACATTTCGCGTGCTATCAAATACACGTTCACTACAGATACAAACGCGATGATATCACAAGATTATAATTGACACAGAACCCTTTACCTTATAGGTATTCATATACATTTAATTGTTACAAAATCTCTGAACAATCACAACGAGCCGACATTTCGAGGCGCCGTTTGTTTGACATTGATGGACATTTGAATCGAACCCATGACCACGTATGATAATGCCAACGTGATACTTCGGATAAAGGCCTCAAATATTGTGTTTGTGAGCAAGAAGTTTACATTAACTATCTGCGTGTCAAACATCAGTTACCTTTACATTGTAAAACGCTTTATGCATTGTTACTGAACTACTTTTGCTATTTTAATGCCTCTTCAAATATGTATTTGGGATTAAGATAAATGTATAATTAAGTTGTTTTTTTTATTATTTTCAATCACTAATGCGTACAAAGTCATAGAAGGAAGATAATGTATAATATATTGACTTAATTTCACTTCCTTAATAGTATTACATATATAGAATAATAATTTATACCGTACATAAATATATTAGTCTTTATACCTTTGGAAGTAGGAAAATTACTGCTTACTACTCTATCTAAACCTTTGTATTGAAACCGAAGGTTATATCTTTTGATTTTAAGTTACGTTACGTAAGCTTGGGTGGGCCGAAGGTCTAATGAACTTGAGATGAACTGGAATGGAGTCATAATAGGTGTTTACTAATTAGTTTGGGTCTTTTCTACATAAATCTTTCCACCATTATTCCCGACGGATAAAACAGTCGTTACAGGCGCAGAATTATATTCTCGCAGGAAAATTTTGAGTAGATACTTATTTACACCTAAAAGTTACGTATATATAAGATCATTACATTATGCTACATTTATCAAACCCGAGAATTATTAGTCTCAAAGGTGTTGTCTCATTAACTCATTACCACTTAATATAACGAGTCCTATAGCTGGTGAAACATTTAACATAAATAATAAAAGTGACAGTTTTGAATATAAGAAGTGTTAAGTAGTAGTATCGGTTTAGAAAAATAATATTCCTAATCATAAATTTTATATACCCACAATGAATATTGTAATCTCATCTATTAGTGTATGTTTACAATCTTTTAAATGTAAGTACAAAATGTAATGTTTTTGAGTCAAATAAAGTATTTTTTATTTTATTATAAACCTTTTGAAAAGTATAAAATGTGTTCTTCATATACATTCTTCCTTCTTTCTTCTTCTCTAACTTGTTTTAAAACTCTTCTACATAAACACTTTTAAACCATATCCTATCATGCTCAATTGTGACTCTTGTAATCATGTATTTTCATATTACATATTTTGTATTGCATTGTAATTTTATGAACCGTGAAATGAGCTTTTTGTTTTAGTTTTTATTTTATTTTAGATTAATATTGGTAATTGTATAATTCCGTGTTACTTATAATTTATTGTTGTTGATTTTGTTATGAACTTTAACCTTAGTATTTTTGTTTTTTATTAGTTATTTTCCTCATTAGGGTTTCCTGGAAGAGATAGCTTGTTAGTGATAAAGCCGCCCGTTGCATCCTTAATCATTAATATTACTTATTTTTATTTGTAATGTAACGAAGTTTAAATAAATAAAATAAATTATAAGTTTCTTCATAGAAGCTTAATGATTTAAATTAAGCTTTGACGCATTTAAATCACTCGGATTGACGAAAAGCATTAGCAATAAATACGCATTAATATTACTAAAGAACTTTTACTTAAACGTATATTACCTTAATCAATTCAACTTAAAAAGGCAATCGTTACGACTCCCTCAAACATAAAGAGGCGCGCAGTTGAACAGTATTCAAGTGGAATGAATAATTCATCCCATATGACGCGGGAAATGCGTCTTACAGGAAACAGATCCGGTGTCCAGACTTAAATGATTTGTGAGATAACATTGTTTTATCCACTATTGCTATTAATAGATGGAATCTAAGTATGGAAAAGATCAAAAAGCGAATATGTACTTTCATTATTTGGATTAAAAATGTAAAATAAATATTGCCATATACTATTTATAATTAATAAATACTTATATACCTACTATGTTTTCAGGTAAATATCTTTGAAAATGTCATGGAATCATGAAGTCGATAGGCGAACTAGGATGTCATGGAACAAGTAGGTACTGGGGATATAAAGAAGTACTGAAGTCAGATATACCACCATACTTAAAGTATTAGACACGTGTATATTGCCATGTCCTTCTTACGGTAGTAAATCATGGATAAAGGTATGATTCGAACACCGACAAAAAAATAACCACTTGTCAACGAGGAATGGAACGTAGCGTAACAGAAAGTACAGAAGTATAATGCATGGCATACCTGCACAGATTACCTCTCCGGTAGACCGTAGTGTGTATGGCCGGCATAAGAAAAAAAACTTATTGATGCACTATCCCATTCCAAAAACCTAGTGGAAATGGGCAGGCATAATGCTCGCATGAACAATGACATATGGACAAACAGGGTAACCAGATAGGAAAGGGCGACAAGGGAAAAGAAAATTGGAGTTTCCAGTTGGAGGATACATATATTCTATCTCTATAAGAAGTCCTTGGATATAATTATTTCTGTTTATGAATATTTAAGTGTTTCTTTTCTAATGATGTATGATTTTTTTTTTTTTTTTTATTTATTTGGACCACAAAATTAGGACAAACACATGATATAAATTGACATAAAACATTAACATAAATATCAAATGCGGTGCCTTCCCTATTACATGTGGACACGACAAGCGAAATTAAGTGGATACAAAAAACAGTGTTAAATATAAACAAGCATAAAAATTAAAAAAGCAAACTATAAAAGACTGAGACTATATAAGAAACTATGAATGTTTCAAGCAATAAAAGAGACTTAATTATTATAATATTTTCGTGTTAATTTCATTAAAAAATCAGTGGCGCTACAACCTATTTAAGTCTAGGCCTCAGATTTCTGTATCTGTTTCATGATAATTAGTCAACCTAATAGTAGATGATCAGTCTCTTGACTTTTTGAGTCTAAGGCAAGCCGGGAATTGAACCTACGACCTCAGGGATGAGAGTTGCACGCTGAACTAGGCCAACACTGCTCTAGTAGTAGTTATTTTTATTAATGGGTAATAAAGAATTGCATTTTCACGTTTTGCAACCGAGATATCTAACTCTGACTACATACATTTACATACTATTTTTTCAAATTGATAATAAGAAAAATACATAAAAATAATTGGTCTTCTGAGAAATTAAACACGAAGAGGTATATGAACTGCGGTGCAGACAGCCCAAATATCCTTTAGCAAATCACTGCGTGGGAGCGTATGTAGCCGCCATACACAAAAATACCGACGTTGTTTTCTTAGCAAGATTTTATTGGCATATTTGGCAACGTTTAAATTGCAATTAAACAGTTTTATTTTATAATGTATAAAGGTTTGTATATTATTTTAAACAAGCGTATAAAGGTGGATTACTATAATTATTGATACTTCACAATACTTATAAAATCAAATAAACAATTACTTTGTTCACGTAGAATTTACAAACATTGTGTAAAACAAAAAACTTGGCGATTAAAAAAAGTGGCGGAGAGTTTATTTCCAGTTCTTCTCTTTCCTTCAACCTTGAGAACTGGCAGTAAATGTAAAATTAGAAGCATTTAATATACAGTATTTATTTTATTTGACGTTCATAAGTGTACATAGTGTTACCTATATGAATAAACGATTTCGACTTTGGCAGACATTCGTATACGTCCTAAATTAAATATATTATCTCTTAATAACATATTGATAAGCAAGCTCAAGGTTGTATGAAACTTCAATATAGCTTAAAGATTAAGATAAATAAGTAATACCGCCATCCATGGACTCTCTTAATGCCAGAGAGCTCGCGAGTGCGTTGCCGGCCTTTTAAGAATTGGTACGCTCAATTCTTGAAGGACTCTAATCCGAATTGGAAATACTTGAGTGGGCAGCTGGTTCCACATAGTGTTGGTGCACGACAATAATTTAAAAACCGCTCGTTTCGGAACTGAACGTTTTTAAGGCATGATGATGATGATAATTCAAATTAAATATAAAAAAGTAAATACATAAAACTTTAATTACATCTAAAATGATATCTGATTTTCCGAATGTTGTTCCATTAAACAAGATCTTATCGCAATTAGACAAATCTTGTCCGGAATGTCATATCAGCTGACCGCGAATACCAATAAAATATTTAAATGGTATGCAATATTGTATTCGACATCACGTAACAACAATGTAAAATCCCAAATGTATCGGAAGTTGCTTTGCTCATTGTTTTTCATATCGTCAAGGACGAGGTATGGTGCAATGTGATACGTCATCTATGTGATACACCGATATATATTCTAAGTGTAAATTACGCAAGCCCCAACCGATAGCGGAGCTTTATAGTGGAGGAAACATTTTTCATATAAGCTTTGCAAAGAGAGCTGAAGTAACCCGCTCTATAAACTAGAACACTTCCCTTGGGGATTAACCGTTTTTTAAAGTAAATAGATATTGGTAATAAAGGGCCTTGACAAGTTAACATCGGTTGTTAGGTGAGTGAGAGGATCTGTGAAATGGGAAATATCTAAGACATGTCTCTTACGCCCGAAACCAATAACCTATCACAATCCATTTTGACCTCGCAGATAGAAATCTTAATCCAAATGTTGTAACAAGTGTCCAATAACCAATCGACGGATTGTAATAGCAATCTGACGATCCAAGCTATCCATGGTAAGTCGGATCGGTGTCTGTGAATAGACCTTTGTATGAAAATAACAGTTGACGAAAGCTCGATTCCAACAGTTAATTATTTTAAAAGATTTTAACTTACACAAGTTTTTTAAATAATTAAAAACCGTGGTATATGTTAATGTTATTTGTACGGTTTAATTTACTTTATTTGGTTTACATTGATTATCAAATATGAGTGTAAACTCGGTAAAATGGAACGACAAAGAGCATTTTATCCGTCGCCAAAAATGTCTTCGTAGGGTTTGGTTATTGGGATGTAGATAGGAGATCGATCGACTGTCACGGTCTGAAGTCAGTATGTTTTTAATCTGAGATTGTGGATTAATTATTGGGTTCAGGCGTTAGTGGACTGGTCTGGGCTTTTTAGATCGATCCGTCTATTTGCCATTGATACAGGATACTCGTGACACGTACCAGTTATGAAGGCAACAGGATGTTATAATGTCAAGTGCAATAAATTGAAATGTTAACCGGAATTTTTGCCTAATTACCTAACGTGTTCTAATTAAGATATGCCATGATATGCTAGTATTGTGAGATTATAACAGCCGCTTGTGAGCACTGCTGTTTAAAAAAATAAAAAGTGCCTGCGTACAAAGTACACATGTCAGAAGTAAAACTTCTTTGGAAAACTAATTTTTAAGTCTTGTTCATATTTATACAAATCTAAAACTTTAGATTTCCGAGACGGAAGGGAAAAAGGAAGATATGTTAGGAATTTAATTGTCATTAAAATATTAAAAGTGTATGTATACGTGGCATTTTAATTTACAATTCGTCATTTGATATTTCAATACATTATTTTGCATAAAATATAAAATATGTATTTCAAAGTCTCTTTACGAAATTTTAATTTCAAAAATATAATTTTTATTAGTTAATTCGCCCTTCTCACTCTCTCTCAATCTCTCTCTCCCTTTTCATCGACAAAAACGCTGTACATATGCGTGACGCTCCGTAAAAATATTACCCCCATACGCCTAAAGAAGTTTCACTTCAAAAAATCTATCATCTGATAAAAGTATATTCACTTAACAAAAAATGGTTAAATAAACATTTAAAATCGTGGACTTCCGAGGAATATGTTTGTTCCTCTCAAACCCTGAGTTCTTTAGCGTATACATTAAATTTCCGACCGAAGACAAACACTGATAATTTGCCTTTACATCGTGATTGACTTGATGTAAATATTTGAAAGCAAAAGCAGTTTATACCTTAAATTGTAACTAAGAGACGAAGTCACAAGTTCAAGCTCAAGAAATACCTTGTATGAAAACACAAACCTACCACAAACAATATAAAAAAAAAATAGATTTTCGAGTTACTTCTTTAAATGATTCTGATTTTTTTTCTAGTTATAATATACACGGTACGAATATAGCTATGCTTAAACTTGGTAGCTTTGTTAAAACATGACATAGTGGTACAAAACAACCTCTGTAGGTAGTCAAATCGCGACAGTATTCAATAGATTTTTTTTAAAAGTATAAAAGAAACTTTATTGATTACAAAAAATACAAGTGTTATTTTTACGGTAGTCGATATTAGACACCTATTTAAACGGTGGTCGATGTTAGACTACTTTTAATATCATTCAATTCTTACTGCTTTTTTAGCATGATAAAATAATAAAACTAAGCATTCGTCGCAGTAGTTGTATTAACGCTTATGGTGCGTTCTGGGTATATGTGTGACAATGTAACTAGGAAGTCGGCAGAAGACTATCAGCAAAATAAGCAGCGTCGGTACTTTTTATATCAATGTTACAAAAACATCGCTCCGCCAACAAAGCTTTGCTCCTTGCAAATACCTACTTAATTCAAAAAGTTTTACATTTTAGAATTAAAATTTTTGGTTTTATAATCAAGTTATTTATCGGCAAGACATATTAATTGCGGGAAAAACCAATCAAATTTGTTTCATCAAAGGTGTATCTCTAACACGTTTGCTGGCCGTACCTGAATTCCCTCTTATGCGTAAGGGGTTTTTCACGTTCCTAAGACAATAGGTTGATAGATGCAAAGGGGAGGTAATAGTTCTCTCGGGAGCCGTCTATCCCTTTATTCTCTGAAGGTGTTTATAAGGGTCCTGATATGTACAGAGAAAATGTTGAAGGAACGAAACCAGTATAAACTTTTCATTATGCAAATCAGTCCTAAGCTACAGCATCATATAAACAGCTGAAACCGGCAAACGGGGGCCAAACAAGTCCCAGTTGCTGTTTGTTTCTATTTTATTTGTACAGATAACATCGAGACGAGGAAAATCAATCATAATCGTGACGTAGCCGTTTCGTATCAGTGAGGCGACATACAGTCTGAGTGCCTTATCTTAAACGCATTTGACTGTCTGACTTTCGACTGATAAATTTATCAAATTTATCTGGTACGGTAGAATTGTTCTGTAGAGATAAATTCATGTATTGTAACGCTTATAAGTATATATGTATTATACTTACTGGCCCATATTATGTTGAAGTACTTAAAATAATTAACACTTTAGCAGTGAAACGAAGGCGAGATATAGAAAATTATAATGCATACTTAAATGAATTAACTCAGATTTCTGTATCTGTTTTATGATCATTCGTCAATCTAATAGGCAAGTAAGTGATTAGACTCCTGTAAATGACACACGCCGTTGACTTTTTGAGTCTAAGTAAGCCGGTTTCACGATGATTCGATCGAAGTTACGACATCAGTGATGAGAGTCGCACGCTAATAATTAAAAGTACATCTATATATATAAAAATGAAACCCATTTTCCGTTGTCACGACATAACATGAAAACGGCTTGACCGATTGATTCTTTTGATTCTTTTTTTATAATATTCCTTGAAGTACGAGGATGGTTCTTACGGAGAGAAAAATTAAAAAAATTGAGTGAAAAAGTCTAAAAAAACACTTTCTATATTCCCATACAAAATATTCGTAATACTACTTAAAAGTCAATTTGAACTTTAATACCATATTTGAACTTTACGAAAGTTCAAATGTTAGTGGAGAGGTTCCTGGAAGGTAAATTTTAGGGATGCATCGATACGCTTTTTTGCCGATACGATACCGATGCCGATACACTTATAGGAATATCGTCGATACCGATACCGATACCGATACGAACTCTTATTGAATTAAAATTAAATTAAGGTAAAATATATCAAGTTAAGTTAAAGTAACTTTTATTAAAAAAAATATATACAATAAATAGTCACAAACTTTGAATAATTTTAAAGGTTTTGTTACTAAAATTAAGAATTTAGAGTAATAATTAAATTAAAATAAAATAAATAACTGTTAATAATTAAAATGAACAATGATAACATTGTTGTTATTCTGTATTTTATTAAATTTGGTATCGAAAAAATACTCAAGTCTCAATGATCTCCCGCAAGCCATAATATCTAATAACTATGCGCTGGCAGAGATAGTTGACTCGAGTAAAAATTTTGGTCTACTAATCAATCCAACAAGAGTTTTTCGTACTAACTACCTAACTGACGTGGGACTGATCGTAAATTATCGTGATTCATGTACTTACACTTTTTATTTTTCATGTAGACTTTTTTTAGTTTATATGTAATATGTATTTTTCCCTCCTTCTCATTTAATTATGTTCAATTTTGTAATGCAATGTAATGTTAATAAATAAATAGTGTTAAGCGAAATGAAATACATATATACATAAATAATAATGCTTTGTCCCCAAGCGAATGATAGAGACAACAAACTTCAGTTTGTTGTTTTATTCATAAAAATCGGGGATTTCTCGGGCAATAATAGTCCGTGGCTCGTTTGCAACAAACTAGATCATACAAATCGGTGTATCGGCAATGAAAATATCGCCGATGCCGATATATCGGCAAACCCAAAGTATCGCCGATATATCGGTATCGGCATCGGTATCGGATGCATCCCTAGTAAATTTTAATTTTTTGACATAATGTATTTGTTGTCTTATCAACTTTCTTTTTTTTATCTTACTAGCTAGACCGGTTTCCCGAATAGCAGAATAAGTATTTAAAAAAAATAAAGAATCGACTGTTAGGCGGTACGATGTTCGCCAGGCCAGCTAGTTACCAATATAAAAGTACTATGTGAATTGAATGCCCTGGTTATATTGTTTGCTTAACATACCAGCATCTTAAGAAGTTCACGTATGAAGAACATAAAAACTTTCATGTCTCCACGAGGACATGAATTTGTTACTTTTATTGCTCAAAAGACGTCGAGAGCGTTTTACGATCGACAGCGAATAAAATTTACGTTTCGATGCTAAGTTTTGTGATCCAGTAATACATTTTAACTCCCAAATGTTAAAAAAAATAGATTTGAGAGGTAAAATTTGATTTCCAAATGGTATATATGACCTTTAAAAAATTCAGCAATTTAACTGTCCTTCACAGCTGCTTAAGCTGAGAAATGTGATTAACTGAAAATACTCTGCCCCAATTTAAAACAAATAACGATATTCATAAACATAAACAAACCTCAACTCCGCTTATCGCGTTTGGCATACAACTGGCATATGATAAGGACAAAACATAAAATTATTCAAGCATATAATACGTTTACAGTTGAGCAGTGTTGGTCTAGTGGCTTCAGCGTGCGACTCTCATACCTGAGCTCGTAGGTTCGATCCTCGGCTGTGCACCAATGGACTTTCTTTCTATGTGCGCTTTTAACATTTGCTCGAACGGTGAAGGGAAACATCGTGAGGAAACCGACATGTCTTAGAGCCAAAAAGTCGACGGCGGGTGTCAGGCACTGGAGGCTGATCACCTACTTGCCTATTAGATTTAAAAATGATCATGAAACAGATTCAGAAATCTGAGGCTAAAGAGGTTGTAGCGCCACTGATTTATTTATTTTTTAATATGATTAAAAATGACTGAGATAATAATCAAGATTATAAATGGAGCTTGCAAGACTTACCTAAACTTATGTACTCAAAGCTGAAACAGTATTGTCAAGCAACCGTAAATACTCAGACATCAATTAATTAAACCTCAAGATGGGGTAAAGCCCTTCCGAGGGTTGTTTTGTTACTTCCTAGTTAGAGGATGCTATTCATTTTTGAATACCAGAGAGTTACATGCTTTATTTAATACCAAAACGAACTGACGTATTTGAATTCGTCTGCGTAATAGGAAGAATTGTTCTCAAACTATCTAACTTTGAGTTAATTCACATTTTAGTGACAAATATCTTTTAAAATTTTACTTTGTTATCTAGTTAAATAAAACTATAATAAAAATATCTAGTGTAACTTGAAGAATGTCATTAAAAACACAATTTTTATTCATTTACAACACAACGACACATGTTATATTTAAGATTGATATCATATCATTCTTTGTTAATAAAAGTAGCTTCGAAACTATTAGACTTAGCTATATATAAACATATCACAAACAAACAATTATAAGTAAGAAACAGGAAAAACAGTACACGCTATGTTGAAAGCGACTGCCAGATACGGCAACTAGCCGCGTTGAATGAACCCCAATCCCTATTATGATCTACTTGTAAGCTTAAATGTCGTAACATTCAAAAATTACCATTTATCAAACCTAAAAACTGCGTTAGTTACAATTAAACTAACTACTACTTGATACTGCTGATAATTTTTAAGTTTAACAAGTTTTTATATGTATAATATTTTTCTAACTTATAGATTCCAATCACTGATTAAAAACTGTCCAAAAATTTAGGATTAAATTTCAATCTAAGTATGTATGTGTGCGTAAATATAATATTCTACCGTCGCGTATTTACTCTATCTGAAAATGTACAAACAATTTTGCTACAACAACAAAGTTATCAATATACAATGCTCGCAAAGTATCAAAACCGATAGATGATTAATGGTCGCTCAACAGAATAAACATACATTTTGCGGCTGCGCCGGCGCCTGTCTCGATACCGTTTTTACACCCACGCAACATTTCCACAGCGGGTTAATAGAACCTATAAAACTGGCATAATTTTCATACTCTTTATAGCGGTTTTAATATGTTACTATGTTATAAACAAAGAAAATGACTCTTAAACCAATCATTTTATTTTGGTGAAGACATTTGATTGCCCATTCAATTTTATTATTCCTTATCCTATACTATTTTACCCAATCGGTAACATTATCTGTATTTATCTTTTAAAATTATTAAAAAGTCCTACGAAAGCACAATAATGTCAATCAATTAAAAATTTTAATGATGGAGGAATTCAATGTGGAGGTTTGCAAGAACCCACTTTTAGTTTTAAATAGCGACTACTTCGACAACTTATCTGTTAGCAAGTTAATCATACATTTGCTTACGTATTTAGCGCTTAACACACACTTAAAACACATGAGAAAATGTAGAATTTTATCTTAATAGTCGTTTGATATTCAAATAGCTTAGCGCCCGAATTGACACCGTTTTATACACCTACGCAATAAATATAATGTTATTCACATCAATTTATTAAACGACATAACAGTTACTTCTAATGTTATAACATTCACTTACATTAAACACTAAGGTACTTCAACTATTTCGTGACATTTAAAATAAGGACAGTATAACATTTAAGCGAAACTAGGACTTTGTTCGTTGCAAAAAATAAAAGATCTTTATAATTTTATATTTCACAATAACAAAATAATTCCATTGAATAACAACATATTCAATGCGTTAATTTCTTAAGGCATGCAAAATTAAGCGATTATTATGTTGTATTATTGTATAGTGCGTAATCTCAGTACAAACCTGAATTATTTTTTGCACGCTCACTTGACAAAACACTATGATTATTATAATACTTAAGTGTTAGTTTGGAAGAGGGTTACCTTTTTATATTTGTATTTTTTTACTTTTAAAAAAACACTCAACTTTTATCCTAAGCACAGATTGTGTACATTAACTTGCAAGAAATAAACAAAGATATAAATAAAGCATTATAAAATATATTTAACGTAATGGACTATTATGGTGATCGTTAATAGAACATTTCAACCGCAGCTTACTTTGCTTGTAAAATATTGAATGCTATAAATAGTCTTATAATAACTTTACGGGGTGTTTAAAATATAACAATAGTAAGTTTTATACAGCTAAAGTTTTACCAGTATTAGTGAATTATAGTTAAAGTATAAATAACATGGGTTCCTGCGAAACGTTATTAAAATTCTAATAAAATTTAATGAAAGGGCTTAGAATAGTGTTTTTGTAAAATACTACTAAAAGGTCTACATGCTTCATGTATTTAATATGTTAATAATATATATAAAGGGAATTAATACTACTCCAATATAATAATATGGAGCTGGGCTAATAAGAAATAGTGACATATATGTAACAACAATAATAGTATACCAAAATGAATGGCTAAAATGTATGTAAAATATTTAGACTTTTCGATACATATCCAAGATACGATTTGAAATTGGCTCGGGAATTTGTAACGATACTATATTTACACAATCGTCTATATTTTTTTAGAAAAAGACTTAGAGAAGAAACACTACATATTAGATAAAAACACCCCTAGGAGTCAACATGTATAGCAATAAAATCTGCCCCTATATGGAGTAATTAATTCTTCTCGGTTCAACGTCCTGACGAGCTGATCCCTGCTTAGACGACGTCTGAGCCTTTAAGGGCACTAACGTGGCGCCTCGGCTTCTTATATATGTTCTTTAACATATAAGGAACCATTTTAAAAACATAAATTTTATCGACCGAGGAAGTAACTATGTATATGATGCAATTTGTACTAAGATCATTTGACATAGGATTTGTATGGAAAATCTCTGAACTCCTACCTAAGAATTAAAATAACTTCTAATTTATTTTCATAACTGCTATATCTATATTTATACTAAACTTAGTTAATTTTGCCACACTTCAACCACGTGTTGTCACGAGGTATCTTGGTAGAATGCTTACGCGATCCCAAGTTACCCCAACTGTTACGTGATTGACGGGAGGGGTTTAGTGGGTAGTGTTTTAGAGCCAGTCCCACACTCTATGCAGAAATATATTCCCCTCAATTAAAAAAAGGCCAACCAGGTGATATTATCCACCCTGTATCTTTAATCAAACGACGCCTAACAAAATTGTATGTGCCGCTATATCTTAAACTCCAGATCAAAAGAGGTTTTACCAAATAGGTCCATTAAAGGACAAAGATGCCGTGAGAAAATATATTCGCGTGGGAGAAAGACACGATACCGATACATTATTAAAATTACGAAACCGGCTTCCGTTCAATGCAATTTGGCTGCAATTGCAATTCTACGAAAACTTTAAAGCTTTACTAAGGTTGCGAATCGAATTCGTTTCCGTGGTAAGTGAGACAGTTGGTTTATTCAGATATTACCTGTGTTCGATTTCCGAACAAGACAATATTTAGACTAACTGTACCATTACTTTGAATAAGACGTAAAATTAAATAGTCAAATCCAAAATACAATCGTTTAACGGATGGAAATCGTGAACTTTGTGCAAAAGTTGTAATAGATTATATACGTATTACAAAGTGAAATTAATAATAATATTTGCATTTGATTCAAAGTCTAAGAGAATACAACGACGACCGTTAGTTTTAAATATGTATAAGATTAAAAGTTTTGTAAGTATGGATAAAAATTATTTATAAAACCGAATTCGTGATAAACAAAAAAGCGGGGGCAGTATACAAAGAGAACATTTCAATATAAATTGGTCGATATCAGTAAACAAAAGTCAACCCGCAATATATACCGCTAATTATGAGACAGTGAAATTAGCATAAATTATTTTAACGCCCATAAAACGGCAAATTGATACACCCTCCGTCCTCAGGCCGTTGACTTTTTGCAGTAAAATTTGGTAAGCGATACTGAATAACTTGGCCCGTTGTTTCAATGTATGGAGCATTTAACTCTTTGTGAAAAAATAAAGATAGAGAAACGGGACATAATATGTTATATTCGTTAATTCGCATAGTCATAATCGTATCTATTATTTAGTAATATGAGCAAATATGTATATATATTTTTTTAAAGAGTTTAGAGTTTAGCACGATGTACATCATTTGTGTGTTTGTTATTATGCTATGCGGCAATCTGTTCAAAAATAGTATTTTTCCTTCGAACGTACAGAAGTCCATATTCTATTAGGCACATACCTTTCACCGCCGGCTTTTTTGATTAATTTAAAATACAAGTACATTTGGTAACTACTAGCCCGAGAAGATCTCTAACTAGCTACTTTGGGAACACGGCCGAAAAACCCTTATCAAATCAAAGTGGAAATGGTAGACCATACACTCCGAAGAGATTACAATCATATCATATTATGTAATATATATTTTACACTGTGTGTTGTAGTTAATATTTAGTAAACCAGCCCTGAAGATGCCACTAAAATGCTGTTTATAAAATTAGATTTCAGGTTTACATATGTTGTTTAGTGTGTAATATTTATGTATTTAATCAATCTGTTTTATGTTTCTGTACCAAAAAAAAAAAAATATATAATAGCCATAAAATCAACAATTAGTTACCTATTTAATAACCGAAACAACTTTATGGTCACTCTTTGTTTTATAAAATGCTGATAAAATAGTAACGTCATTGTAATCGAGACCGGAAGTTGTGGTCCATGCGCATTGCATGCTGTCGTCCAAGTACGTCACTACCTGTCGTAACTAAACGTGTACTAGATACGTAATAGTCGCTAAGACAATTAACTAGATTCTATTATATTTATGGTCGATGGAGACTAATTTTATATATTCTCGATTCTTTACATTTTTACTAGGCTTGGCTTCTTTTGTATATATAACATGCTGTTTCAGTAGTTACTACGGTTAAAATCTATCAATAAGGGGTGAACTGTTCACCAAATATGTAGGTGTCAAATTCGTTTATAATTCTGTACCCTCCCACGGGGTTCTAAGACAAGCAATTGTCCGGCTGTGCCTATTCTAATATTGTTTTGACGGAAATCGGATTTAAAACCTTATCCAATACAATATATGCCACAACATAACGAATTTTTTATGCCGCCAGGCGGTTTAAAGTAAGAGACTAATTCTACCTATAAATTAATAGGTTTAAAACGGAACTGGTTATACCAACATCTAACAGAACAACTGAACTATTTTCCTCGTGGGTGGCAGCCTCTTGTTCTCTAATTAACCAGTATGGTAGAGCAACGCAACTCTCACAACGCGCCTTACTTTGTTTACGGTGGATTATAGGGATTGGGAAATACGAGAAATCAGTTAGTGTTACAACTCTATATTAAAACATTAGTTTTAGAGTTAATTAATTTAAATCATCATCAAAATCCTAATTATAAATGTTATTGTTGCGGCTTCGTGTTCTAATTTTAAATCAATCCAAGAATATATAGCAAAAAAAGCTATAATAATTTAATTACCAACTAATTAATACCAGAGAATTACAATTGCAAACAGGGCTTTCTCGAAGATTTATACGGACTCTGTTTAAAAAAAATGTAAACAAAACTGACTTGGTAACTGTTATATATATGCAATATTTAGCTATATTATTATATTAAGGAATACCAAAAGTTTTTCTATCTAATGGTGCAGTCACGATAGATTTTCACACGAATCCCCGTGCCAGCTCGCGCTTGGCACTGGAGGTCACGGACAAGCCTTATACAACTATGCAGCTCTCGAACAATCAATTATGCATTTATCGTATTAGTACATAGACCTAAAGCCAGTCGAGGTATATTAGAGAATTACATATAATGTAAGTTATATATATCTCTATCTTACATATAAAATTCTAGTGTCACAATGTTCGTTCCCATACTCCTCCGAAACGGCTCGACCGATTATTATGAATTTTTTTATGCATATGCAGTTAGTCTGAGAATCGGCTACTATTTATATTTTAAGCCCCTAAGTGATAAGGGATGTCCACCCCAAAAAAAAATATTTTTAGTTTTTTATGATGCATCATACAAAACTACATACAACCCCTAATTTTCACCCCTCTAAGATCAACCCCTTTCTTATTATAGTAGATAGTTATTTTTATTGAACTAAAAAAATGTTTCCTACAAATAATATACATGGCAAAACAAACGTTTGCCGGGTCAGCTAGTACGCTATAAATTCTCAAAAATAAATCTTATACTTATATAAATGGTCAACCTAAATAGCGTAAAAAAGTATATGATGTCATGTATGTTTATACTTAAGTCATTATCAAATTTATTATAATTAGCATTAACAACGCCTACATTATGAGATCGGCTGTACAAAGTTCATATAAGGATGACAAGATTAGCAAATTTTTTTGTCGTATAGTAAAACAAATGTTTGCAAAAAGTACAGTTTTCGGCGACAAGGTCGATGACCGACAAGTGTGTCGAGTGTCATGGTGACTTCTCTATTCTCGCATTGCGTATTCAATTGCAAGATTACGAAACGTAAAATATAATTAAATTATTTACGACGATAGTCTATGTCAGAATTAATATAGGGTAAATATTTATAACTTAGTTTATTTTGTTTGCCTTTTCTTTGCCTCTACATTTTGAGCCTGTTCTATACATATTTTTCTTTGGATATCGATATTTCTTTCAACAAAACTACTTGAATATTTTATATCTCCACATTTAAACCGAGTCATCTAAAATAATTCAAACCACTCAAACGTAATACGAAAGTGAATCACGATAATTTCCATCATTTAATATTTGAGTCACATTCTCCTAAAATCACTAATGCCTTTTGGCTTCCTATCAAATCCATTATCATGTACTAGAATACATTTCATAATATAGGTTTTAACGTACCTACAGTAGTATTCACTTTTATTTCAATTACGATTTCCCGCCAACTAAATAAATCATTAACATTTTTATATCACCCATTTATGCCTCCATTATCTATACAGGGTGGCCAAAAAGTCGTGGATCAAACGCAAATAGGGGATAGATGAGGTCATCAGCGGCAAAAAATTGTTCTACGGGAGGTCTCTAAGGTCAACCCCTGCAGAGTTATGATTTATTTTGCGTTTCATAAGAAAATTGACTTTTTTTTACTAATTCTTATTAAAATTCGATAAAATCTACATCCTGTATCTTTTTCATAATATCCACTAGATTGGTACTGATGAGTTCTTGCTTAACACATACTATTTATAGTTGTTTATTGAGTGTATTGAAGATAATATTAAGTTACACGATATAATTATTTTTCAAATCAAAACTTTTTGTTTACTTCGGACCCCACTGTGAAAAAAAATTACTCTACGTAAAAGTGACCCTGTATTACAAGTTTTGGCGCATTTAATATGGATTTTGAAAAGGTATTACACATGGCCATGAGTAGCTCTAATATCTTTCTAGGATGAAAAAACAACAACGATTCGGACTTATGAAAGATTATTTACCTACATGGGATCAGTACTGTGTGAATCGGACTAGATTCAAAAAATTGGACAGATGGCTGGAGGGTTACGTAGGATTTGATTAGACGGTGCAGATTAAGTATTATGGTCAGAGTCAGGAATTTTGAGCATATTTTATTGTAAAATATTTTGTTTCATACAAACAACCATTGAGAAATAATTGTTTTAATACAATTATTATTTCACAATCGTTGTTTGTAATTCTTCCTAGAAAGATATTAGAGCGACTCATGGCCACTTGTAATACCTTTTCAGAATCCCTATTAAATGCGCCAAAACTTGTAGTACAGGGACACTTTTCGGTGGAGTAATTTTTATTCACAGTGGGGTCCAAAGTAAAGAAAAATTTATGATTTGAAAAAATGTTATATCGTATCACTTCATATTATCTTGAGTACACTCAATAAACAAGTATAAATAGTATGTCTAACGCAAGAACTCATCAGTACCAAACTAGTGGATTTTATGAGAAAGATACAGGATGTAGATATTTTCGAATTTTAAGAATAATTAGTAAAAAAAAGTCAATTTTTATAGAAAACCAAAATAAATCATAACTCTGCAGGGGTTGACCTTAGAGACCTCCCGTAGAACAATTTTTTGCCGCTGATGACCTCATCTATCCCCTATTTGCGTTTGATCCACGACTTTTTGGCCACCCTGTATAAATACTAAGAAGACGCTAGGACCAAAAATATGTATTAAACAATTACAAATTATATCTGTTTCGTATTTTCCACCTATTATTTATTTCTAAGAAATATTAATTAATAGCAAACGTACTTCCTTAATTAAACCTTATTAAGATTTCATTTATCAAAATATTAATTAAATATTGTATTAAGCTACTGTGTAGTAATTAATATTATCGTAATTTAAACAGGCAGTGAACGGCGTACGGCTGGGTTTTTCCGATATTATGTTAGTCTTGTCAACTATTATATTATATAAACAGAGAGACTTCAATGATACAATAGCAACTAGGCGGCGATTGTTTCATTTGTGGTTATACATTTATTTATTTATTTTATAAGTCCTTTTCGCTTCAGCTAAAACAATTGAACTAAGTTTATTGGAGTAGAGATAAACAGCACATCAGACCGTTTTTATAGGGCTTTTGTTGATAGTTTTAAAGGATCGATTTTCAAAGTTACTGTACTCATTTTTCAGATATAAAGGGCATACTATATTCTAGTTAGAATAGTCACACTCATAACTATAAGGTACATTTAAATATAAATTAAACAAAAGCGTGGTGATAATAACAGCCGATACAAACTATGATCCATTGCATTTTGCAGACTTGATGAGGATGACGTGTATTCTTGGAAAAATCATGTTATTACTGCGAATAAAACGATTCTCACGGCTGTTTTCTAGATAAATAAACGGTATGCGGTATACAGTTCATACTCAAAATTATTCATATTAGAAGATATAAAGTAAAATTAATGACATAATATGTATTTATAACTCAATATTAGCATGTTTTTATACTAATTAATAGCTTTTGATTTAAACCGATACGTAGAAGCGTAAAGCAATGCCAGCTTACTTGGCGTAACTAACTGACCTTACGGAATAATGGTTTATATCGGAAACTAAGGGTTTATAATAATATCGCAGTCGTCGCTGGTTATGTCATTGTTCACAGATCAAAGGACTTAGCGGGTACTTATGATTAAATCCTCGACGTCACGTGGTTGGTGTTATCCTGATCTATAACAAATCGATGCAATATCAAAGGGTTATCTGGAGTTGGTTATAACCGTATAAAGCGATTAGCCCACAAAGGGCCGAGGCGTCACGGTCCCGCAGTTCAATTAGGCACGTTTGCTTACGATCACAACTCAGGTGCAGATAACGAGGTTAATGAACTGGAAAGTATCTTTATTCTAAATTCTATACTTTTTGGTACAGGATATTACTATTTTAATTAAAGAAGAAATGAAAAACAGAAACTTCAAAAAGTTTTACAAGGGAAAAGTTTTTGCTGCTTTATACGCATGTCAAATCACACACTTACTGACAATCAGGAAAAAATACTAAGAGTATGTCAAAATAATATCGAAAGGAGTGTTTTGGGTCCAAAATTTAATATGATAAGTATTTTACAGCAATAAAGGCTATTATGATATTACACTTTAAAAGACATATGGTCACACTATTTGCAACCAAATTCACGGATGATTTCAAATGTAAGACTTAGTCTGCCTTTGAACTTGTATTTCAAATAGTCAAGACGTAAACAAAAGGTACTTAACAATTTTAGGGTTTTGGGAAGGGGACGCTTATTGATTCGGTTAAAAATGACTCCATACAGTTTCTAAAACCTTTAAAGGCCTCACATTTATACGTATATCCACAATGTTATTTTATCAACAGACGCGAGCCAAGCTTGGCGAAGCTTGTCAAACAACTACTCGATCTAGTATTACCATAATATTGACATAAAGGCGCGTGTGTTGAATGATGAAAGTGTTTTGAAACATTAATGGCTATATTCTTATATGTGTTTAAGAATTGAACATAGTAAAAATTGAGACAAGTAAACTCTACCAGGTCTCTATAAATCAGTAATAATAACAACCCCAGCCTCAGATTGCATCTGTTTTCTTCATCATTTTTATTTCTAAAGAAATGTACACATGAAGGTGTAGGTTTCCTTCTGTGACCGTCTAAGACGTGCCGCTTTCCACACGATGTATATCTTCATCGTAAGAGCTGGTGATCAACGACCAAAGTAGAGGACATTATAAAGAAAATAAGGCAATTGAAATGGCGCTGGACCGGGCACATGACGAGAGATAGCAGGTTGAACAGAATGGCAACCACGCTATGGAAAAAGGAAAAGAGGAAGACAGAGAAAGAGACGGGCAGACGATATAAATAGAATAGGAGGCACAACATGGACAAGAAGAGCTAACATCAGAAAATAATGGAAGCAGCTGGGAAGAGCTCACAGGACACGCTAATTACCAAAAACGGGACATATGATGTATAAGATTAAATTTTATTTAAGTGTTAATATATTTAATGGGTGTCAGCAATAAATGCTTAATAATAAAAAGAGCTGATGGTTAACTGCGTACATAGAAACATAGCCGGAATCTTAACGCACGACTTGCATGCGATGCCTTGCACGCTAATCGCACTAGATCAACACTGTCTATTGATATAAATCTGAATGAATTAAAAACAGATGACAGTTAAGGCTGGTACTTTATCTGCTGTTTTATTTGAACGTTTATACGCTTTCCTTAAATCCTGAACTGCTTATGGGATATCAGGGAGAAATAGACAAATATAAAAATCAAAAATTATAGCAAACTGTACTAGTGAAGCCCACTCTCCAATCAAATCACATACACGTGACAAGATCTGTCGTCCCGTTGGACTAATCCCGGTCAAGCGAAACGCGCCATAGTTCGTTCAAATTGTAACTATTACAAGTTACGGATATCTATATTAGAGGTTAAACACATAGGCACGGCATCCTTTAATTACAACAAAAATTTGGCGCATACAAAATTTAAAATTAAAGTTTAATTTTCACGTCATAAATGTACCCCCAGTGGTATCTCGTTATGCAATCGCATAACCCACCCCATGTCATGAGTTAGAATAATTATCAGCTAATTACACGGATCCCTGGTAACAAAGCCTGATGTTTATATGTATTTTAGGAACATAAGCACAAAGTTTATGCATGACTTGTAACCGCTGCAAGCTATATCTACCCTTGATTGTTCTTTGTGGTATATTAGAAAAAACATCAGTCCTCACTATATTCGAATTTTTGAGGCATCTGTTACTAAAAATGCTACTGGTCTGCTCTTGCTACAGAATAGATAAAAAAAGGTTGGAAGTATCTTTGGTTCAACTTTGTACATGAACCAGTGTCATCCTGATTGACCTACCCTTTTCTTAACATATAGAAAGTCTCACACTGTAGAGGTAAGAGTATTTACGGACGCTATGTTACCCTTTCACCCCTATTTATCTATTCTGTGATGTAGCCCTTACATTATTAAATACTAAATCGACTAAACATATACTATTGCTCACAAATTGTTTATGTAAAAGGTATTTTCATAAACAAATGCATGCATATAACTTTTAACATTTACCACAGTCCCAGGACCCATTAACGGGTCACTCGGTTAATGTGTCGCCAAGGTGCGTTGGTGCTCATTAGGAAAATTACCACAAAATCTCGAACAGGCTTCGATAACGCAATGTGGAGAAAAACTTAACGACATTACGTGTTAAACCATTTACGCTTAGTTTTTTACTGACTAATTATTGAGAACTGTGCCTTTGCTCATTAATTAAGAACCATGTTAAATGCATCGATTATGATAGTTAAATAACGTACACGATAGTTTAATAACCTATATTAAAATCGTATTACTAAAATATAGTGTTATTAACAGAAAATTTTTGTAACACGCTTACGCATTCCTCACACAATCATAAGTGCATTTTTAAGAAATGAACCGTACACAACTATGGTTAATTTTCGAACATAAATAAATTGCATACAATTTAATTTCCAACTCGTTTTTATATACTAAAGTTTAAAGCCATAATTATACTTAAAAACTCCAAATAAATCATAATAAATTACATATCATCTTCCACGTGCAATCATCCGAGACTAAAGTCGCTTCGACCAAAAATGGCAATGCACATTGACTTTAATTTAGTCAAATAACTTGAGCCGCTGACAGAGGTTCCAAGCCTACACCACAAGACTGAAATGTTTTGCAGCACATACGTTTGTAGCACTTTAAAAATTTAAGTATAACTTTAGAGTCGATTTAATTCTCAGTGCGATAGGGTTCCTAGTTTTTAGGTTTTTTTATATTGAAAAAATTGATGATATTTAGATATAGCCACTCTCACGTACTGCCCGCGCAACTGTTTTCACGTCAACCGTACAGCTACTCGCGCGGCTTAGACCCGCGCGCACCGCGCCCGCTACATCGCAACAAAAACCATTATATCTGTTGAAATATAATAACTACAACTATGAAAAAAATACTACAGAATAGGTTGAAGTATATAAATTAAAACACATTTTTTAATAATTGGATAATGTTAATAAATTAGTACTTAAAACGGGATAAAACATTTGAGTCTGAGCAAAAATGCTTAAATTTTTTATAGATATAGGCCTTACGCAAAAAATATAAACGATTTCGAAATAAGAATAATTTTACAAAAAACTAGACTAATTATCCTTTCAAAAGATGCCAAGATGTTTATATTTAATCAACATTGAGTAAGCTAATAAATTAAAACAAAACAACCACTTCTCGTAATTTTACCATAGCCTCTTGAGTCGCGCGCTATGACTTTTTTGTGCCAAGATGGCCGCCTATCTAAGGTCTCCCACACACCATATAGTTTTTTAACTAACTAAAAAATAGGGTATGTTCGATTTGTTTCAATCGTATCTTTTTAAATGAAAAACAGAATAACAGTGTCGTAAATTTTAATGAGACATTTTTGATAAGATTTCGAGTTGTAAATGATAATCCACCGTTTCTCCACTGTTTCCACGTCCCCCACGGTCTCCACGACTGCCACGGCCACTACTGCAGCACCTAAACTAACATCCACCAGTATAGGATTGATTAGAATTAGCATAAGTTATTAGCAAATGAATGTTCGTATGTCAATTAAATTAATGCAAAATAGCATTATAATGCACTTCACTAAGGAAATTGAAGTGCATCAAAAGTGCAATTATTTTCCAATATCATAATCATAGACATAAATAAACACATTACACCATGCGTAACAAAAAATTGCAAACATATTTTTTCGTTTGTACAAACCCTTATTTATGACATTTGCTCTAACGTCCGTGGATACCGCACTGTCCATAACGATAAACCTGTGGAACACCTCAATATTATTTGGGAATCTTAAATCATCTTAATGTATTTCTATTTGGAAAAGGCATGAATATGCTTATGAAGGACTGTACATTCATTTTTAACTATTAATTCACTAAACAGACGTAAACAAATCATCAAAATCAGCCAACAACTTCTAAGAAGCCATTTTGCCCTTGACAAAAATATTTTAAAGTTGAAATTAAACTCAATTTAGCATTTAAAACTATATAACATTATCATAACCGTAAAGTACAAATATTCAAGTTTATTTTGATGTATGATAATTAAAGAAATATAATATAAAACTAAAGTACTTACGACATAATTGCTGAAACTCCGAAACACTTGTTAACAAAATTCACAAGAACGAGTCACTTGAGTTTGGAATTTTTTTTTACAGAGAACTAATCATATTTCATTGCCATCTGTAGTTTATTGGGTGAACTGTTTCCTAAGCTATCATTCTACGTCGATAAAAACGTTTATCTCTAACCTCAGTTTTAACTAGATGTCATTTTCTTAAACTTGTCGTTTTGGATACTGTAGTATCCATGTACGGATGCCGCCATTATTGTTTTGGATACTGTAGTATCCACGTACGTGAGAGTGGATAGCAAACAAAAGTAAAACAAAGACAAAGCAATTCTAAATCAAAGCAAATTCTTTAATTAATTTCTAGTTGTTAACAAAGTACTTTAGTTCATAACAAAGTAAGATTCAATTAATTTTCAGTCAAACTAATAATTTCTAGTTCAGGTGTTATCTACCCCTGATCATATAATACCTGAATTTCGCGGCATGTCATTAACGCCAGCTGTGTAGGGCGGTTATGTCACGTTGCGCATTCCCTACATTCATTACGTGACCATAGCGTGTTATTCGCAATACCTAACGAATAGGTCAACTAATCGCATATTTAGGAATAATAAACGATGCATTTTGTGTTACATATATTGTCTTGCCATCAATCAAATTATCTGCTTCTGAATATAAATCTAGTCAACATATTTTACCTTACCTTACCTTATTGTTAAAAATTGTTTGTTATTGTTAAAACCTTTCGTAACATTATAACTTTAGTTTTATAAATTTTATAAGTTTTTAAAAAAGCAAAATAGCTGTAAAAACGTGTCTAGTTGTAAGCTTGTTACATTCCAGGAAATAATGTACACTGGATATGTAGCACTATAAATTTTTGTGAAACAAAATAAAGAATTTTTGAAATTGAAATTGAGTCAACATATACATAATATTCTACACTTGGCGTCAAAAAAATCGCACCTTTCCTAAAATTCTTGTCAAGCGATTATAACTCCGAAGATCCTTCCTGTACCCTATCATTATTAGTATCATTTGAAAGCTAATGAAATCCCTTATTTGAAAACTGTAGGAAATTGGCTACCACCCCCATAAAAAAAGAAAATTCTGGGAAAATGTGAAACAATGTGTATTCTGATCAAAATTACAAATAAAAGGAACAATACAAAAATTAAAAATAAACAATGACAATCCTTAAAAACTTGTCTTAAAACCTAGTGTTGCCTCCTCTAGCCCTCCGACCAGCTTCCAAGCGGTCAGTCATGGAACTGATGAGCATCACGACGTGTTCCTGGGGAATGGTGTCCCTCCCACTCCTCGATGATGGCATTTCGAAGCTCATCGAGAGTGGCAGGAGCTGAATTACGGGCCCGAACTCGCCGTTTCAGCTTGTCCCAGAGGTGCTCGATAGGATTGAGGTCGGGGCTTCTTGCTGGCCAGTCCATAACCTTGATGCCAACTCGACGTAGGTAGTCCTTGACAATCAAGGCTGTGTAGCACCGGGCGTAGTCGTGCATGAACTTGATGTTGGCGCCGACAAAACCTACACATGGGACCACATGCTCCTCCAAAACCTCGGTGATATACCGGTGGGCAGTCAGAGACCCCTGGCCGCGACCATCTCCAGCTCTGGAGACGCACACGAGGTCTATCTTGCCGTCGATAGAAATGTCGCCCTAGAACATGCAGGATCCTCCTCCATACCCGACGGTTTCCACTATGCAGGCTGGTGTGAAACGCTCCCCTGGTCGCCTGTAGACTCTCTTACGCATGATGTTGGTGTACAGGCACACTCGGGTTTCGTCGGAGAACAGGACATTCCTCCACTGGTCGAATGTCCGCGGCACGTGCGTTTCGTAAAATCGCTTCCTTTTCGTCCGGTGGATGCCAGTCAATTGGGGGCCTGTAGCAGCTCTCCGGGGCAGCAAATTCTTCTCTCACAGCCTTCGTCTGATAGTGGAGACGGTGTCCGCTGTCCTTCGAGTAGCTCAAAGCCGCTGCTGTAGCTCCACAGCGTTGGAGAAGCGGTTCCGCAAAGACGTCGACACAATGGAGCAATCACCTCTGACGGTAGTGCAGCGACGTCTCCCGGATTCATGTCTCCTGATGTAACCTCCAGTCTCTTGGAACCGTTGGTATACCCGTTGCACTCGAAATCGGCTGATTTTCAGTTGCCGAGCAACTTCAACCTGCCGTAGGCCGATTTGCTGTAGGGCCACCGCTTCATGGCCATGGTATCCATTTTCACTGGGTTTTTTCTTGTCGAAGCTCTTCACCTGTGACCTCTGTAACGTCTGGATAGCGAATATCCCATAATTGACTTTTACCCCCTCGTTTTATACGCGTCCAGGGTGGTACAATTAGTGAGCCTCCAAACGCATACATCGCCACTTTTTAATCAAAGTGCTGGCGATTTGTGGTTTTTAATTTTCCGTAAACAAATGATTATTTTTTTGAAAGCTTATTAATTGAGCTTTTAAATGATACTAATAATGATAGGGTAAAGGAAGTATCTTAGAAGTTATAATCGCTTGACACGAATTTTAAGAAAGGTGCGATTTTTTTGACGCCGAGTGTAATTATACAAACATTAACAGTTTTATCTACAGTTGAAAGACAAAGATAAAAAATGTTATTTTTAAAAGGTTCAGAGAACAGCTTATAAGAATTTTTAAGTACATACTATTCAAGCTAATAAGAAATTGAGATAAATGTAATAACTTACATATAAACTATTAAGTGTCCAACCAATTTATTTGCATAAATTTATGTCAGTTGCAATATTTAAATTACATTTAATGCTTTCACTCCATACATAGCAAACAGGTGATAAAGTTAAGTTCAAAAAGACAAGTAAAAGCATTTTTAAAATATTCTGCTTTAAGAGAACATTTTTCAGAACACTTAAATCATTTCATAAGAATTTTTATTACTTATTGAGGCAGAGGGTCATTTGCAAAAACATTAATAACATGTTACAAAAAGGTTGCTTCAACATGATAATTTACATATAATTTATTTAACTGTTATGTTTGGGCAATTACATTTTTTCATTGAACACACTAGCACACTAGCTAGTTTTTTGTTATTGGACTTGGAAATAGGTGATAGTCACTAATGTCTCATTTTATACATCTCTCATTTTGTTATACATAAATATAATATGCACAGAAGAAACCATGTATGTACATGTAATAAATATTAATTAAGAAGCAATTTAGAAAAAAAAGTATGCCAAAAACATAATAGATTAATAATACAATAGTGCTAAGTCTTAACTTTAGTCTTAGTTTAATAACTGATGACTAAAGTAATGTCTATTAAATAACTAAAAGTGGCAAATTTGCAACAGAGTATTATTATTGAGTAATAAGAGTTTGTTGTGCCAAGTAAGAAATAGAAATAGCAGCTAATGTAAATAAAATATAGATTTAACTACATCAAGCTGTGAAAACATTAAAGTAATGGTGTACTCTGTAAGAAAGGGGAGACCGGAAGCTTTCAGCTGATTGGATAAGAACTGCTGGGGGGCTATAGGGACGATCGCGCAATAGGGCGCGAAAACATATTCTAGTTCATTGGAAATACATAATAGTAAACTGTTTAATATTTAAGTAGTTTTTTAATGCTTATTTTAATTTTCTCACGTTTTAGCCGGCTGTGTCTTTTTTTTATTTTTTATGTAAAAACATGTTGGCAAGTTTTGTTTTTGTCCAGACATGCCGGTTTCACTAGAAAGTTTATAACTCTTAATACATCTTTAAAGAAGTGTTTGTAATAATGATTTGCAACATTGATGTGCTAAAATAAGCCTCGAAGGCACAGAGTAGTAATATATGTGGTTGAAAACATTACAAATTACATTCAGACTTAAAGAAACAAAGAATCTAATAATTGCAAGTGTGACTTTTGTATCTAAGCAAACATAACAAACAACTAAGAAAAATATTTGGTATGGTTGTTTTTTTGGAATTGGACCAACTACCTTCTTTTTATTGTGACCTATTAAGAATCAAAGATACAAACTGTCACATTAGATTTCAACAGTGTTGAATATTTAAATCTAAATGTCTCAAAACAGCCTGTTTTCTGTGCTGAGGTGTAACAAAGATACATTAAACTTTTCTTTTACAAAGGCCATTCATAAGTCAGTTAACAAGGCATATTTGCAATGTCACAGGCCCTTATGCAACATACTCATATTGTTCAGCCCACTCAACTTTACAATGTAGCACCCACATACAAAATATTATATCAATCAAATTTAAAATTTAGTAATGTGTCTGTAATCTTGACCTCATATTTAAGAAGCTATAAAAATATTTGCATTGCTTTTTTTACTGTCCTAAAACAATATTTAGGTTGTTTCTTATACTGTTTTTCCGAAAAATCTGCAGTATGCTGCTATAATATTAAATAAAATTTATAATAATATTCAAAGCATTATTAAGAATATGAAAGGTTTGAGAATGTTAATTTTATTTTTTTACACTTTGTTGCATTATATATGTGAGAAAGTACAATGTTCCTGTACCTAGAAGTTCTTCCTATCTAATTAATTTAAAAATTGTAAAAACAGAGTTTATATATTATAAATCTGCAGTTAACTATACTAATTATAGAGTAATAGAAGGCAAAATACTGTTCATATGTATACCCCAATGTGCCAATACTAAACAGACTTTATAGTTTTTACAACCAGATTAACTATTGCTATATTTAGACTTTTAGTTGTTACCTCTTTGTTAGATCAATATCTGGGGAGAAGTTATCAACTAAATATAAAAATAATCAGTACAATTAGTAATAACTATTCTAGTGACAAAACTTGGTCGAGCATCCAAGCAAACAAACCACATCAAGCTATAGTTGGTTTTAAATGCTAATTTTGGTTTTTTATTTATTTACAGCTAAACTAGCATATTATATTTTAAATGGCATATAAAACCTTTTACCTATTATATTCCACAACTTATATTGTTCCATTAGACCTTTGAAAGATGGATAATAGATTGCAACAATATTAAAATAGATGACTTTGAAATCTGGCTTATCAAAAATGAGTTATTTCCTCTGTGATAACAGTATGTAGAGTATAACCTTTAGGTAGAAGGATGAATCAGGTTGTCAACCTTAAAGCAAATAATAATCTATTGTTAAAAAGGAAGTAAGGTGATTGCACTTTGTAATTGTTAAAAATGTTTGAAACATTATTTACAGTCAGAGCAATGACTTTTACCAATAGGTGCAGGTTAACTATTTCTAAATTCTAATTGTTATCTCACATCTTAATCTGATTTAGAGCACAGTCAAATTTCAAACCTCATATAGAAGAATTACATTGACAGCTTTAAACAGATTTAAGTTGGATTGATATTGTAGAATTAGCATTCACTTGCATTTATTCTTAACAATCGGTAATTATAAAGGAATAATAATTATTATATATTAGAATTTAGGAAAAAAGAAGACAACATAGAGTGAGGCTTCAGTATGGTTATAAGCTAGGCTTGCATGATATAAATTTTTAAGGTCAAAGTCCACAAGTATTTAACCTTAAATGTGAAAGTTGTGTATAAATTATTGACTGACAGAATAACATATTATATTAGTTCTCCCCTATTTCTGGTGCTTTATGAATAGTGCAACTTTAAATAGGTATCCAAAAAATATGAGTTTACTTCTCTATTACTCACCATTTGAACTCTTCAAGTCTCGATGAATTAGAGAAATAGGCGCATCGACGTGGAGATACGCCATACCGCGAGCGACTTGAATAGCCCAGTCGACGAGAATCCCAGGTCGTATCTTCCGCCCAGATAACACCCTATTAAGTGGGCCACCACGAGCATACTCCATCACCAAACACAAATTAGGCTCTTCCAAACAAACACCTTTTAACGACACTATATTTTCATGCTGCAACATCCAAAACAGTTTTGCTTCTTGTAGCACACTGTCTTTGATAACTTCAATGTCCTCATTTGCGTCCTGGCGTGCAGCCTTTACCGCTACCACTTCGTCATTCCAATAACCACGGTACACTTTACCAAAACCGCCGACGCCGATCACCTCCTCGAGTTTAAGCTCAGAGAACGACACTCGAGGGGGGTCCACATCTCCTATGACAGACGTGACGGCCAGCGGGTCTTCTTCTGTCACGTATACCGCGGGAAATATTCCCACACGGTCCCCAATCTTTCCCGTCCACCAACCCTCGTCACCCGATATGTTCGCATCTTTAGAAAGGACCTCGACGATCTCCCCCCGGCGAAGGGAGAGCTCGTCTTCCCCCTGCGCTACGTAGTCGTAGACGGCGGTAAACAGAGCGAGTGGGGGACGGTTTTCCTCAGCCGCCATAGCCGCTGGCCGCGGCGGCATCACCCCGGCCGGACCATGGAGCTCCCCCACTCTCAGACACCACGACACCGCTGCCACCTCCGCCCACTAATGTACATAACTACAAAAATTCGGAGCGTTTGGTTATGATCACCGTATTATTCCGCCATCTTTGTTTTCCACATCGATCATGGCGATGGCGGTGTTTGAAAGCGTTCACCACGGTCAGACACGTTCGATAAATAGCGCCCCGGCAATCGTTTCGGAAAGGAGACTTGTGTTGGCTTCGCTGCAATAATGTTAATTATTTCTCATTCATCTATCACGTTATTGAATAGATGGACGAAATGACAACCTCACTACAGCGAAGTCAGTAACAAACTGTCATAGATAATGTTACCATATGGTTTATTTGTGAACAGTCGCTCTAACATATTTTTTAGTGGTGGCAAGATATACAGAAACTTTTGAAACTAAATGATAATTATTATCGCATAAGTTTTTTTTAATTACACAATAGTTGTAAGTGCCTTTTTATTTTTAACTTACATAACATCTAAAATTATAATTTTATTACTTGTCTCTGATTTGAACTTTGAGTCTATAAAAAGAAGTTCTGTGTCAAATACGAACTCTTTCTGTTATAGTTGTTATACCTATTCAGCAATAGATGGCACAACCACACATTTACAAACTATTATTGTTTATCATTTTTTTCCTTTTTATACATTATTTTATTTAGATTATTAAGAAGAAAAAAACAATAAAAGGAAGTTTCTGAGGAACAGTTTGTCGTTTACCTGTACTTGCGTTTTAGATATACTTACCGAGCCAAGCGACGTAAAGCTATGATAAAGATTTTTTTATTTATAATACTTTTATACTTGCACCAACTAGTTGTAATTATCTCAACTTGATTTGAATCCTTATGGTATATTTTAGTGAAATGAAGAAACCCTTAATAAAATTATATACATAAAAAAACTATGCAGCATCCTTCATATCTACCCTTCTAATTAAATATTTCCGCCTGCAAAGTAAGTTTTTTTCCAACAAATTTATTTTCAGTGATTGTTTTTAAAACTGTTTGTTGGTTACACCTTAAAAATTTGAATTAAGCATATGAAAGTATTTTAAACAATTACTTGTTTCTCCTCTAAGCATATCAGGTCCCATGGTGTAATGGTGAGCACTCTGGACTTTGAATCCAGCGATCCGAGTTCAAATCTCGGTGGGACCTAAGGAGTTCTTTTTACATTTTTGATATTATATGTGAAAAGTTAATATTTTGTCCTCCTAAGCTGAAAATATTCAGGAACGCTTATATTATTAAAAGAATATTATTTTATTTGCAACGTCAGTGTTGTGAATGTAGGGATGCTGGGTAGGGAGCATTATTGATCGCGCGAAAGTGGGATAGATGTATCCATTCGCGGCTTACACCCTGCCAGCGAGACGTGGGACCGCTTCTAAACCTCAAAAACACGCTTAAATACATGAAAAATAACAATTTGACAATACAAAATCGCGCTTTTACGTCCCCGTCCGAAATATCGCGAAAAATACACAAATAACGACACAAAATAAGCAAAAAACAAGTGAGAACCGCCGCAAATTGCAAAATGAGAGAAAATTCGACAATACATCGCCCACAATAAAAATAACTGAAATCACAGATTAATTTAAATTATTTTAGATTAACACAAAGTGCCGCGTATATATCGCCATGATATTATTGTGTTTGTTATGTGAAATGTAACTAAATAATTATAATAATGGCTGAATTACCGCCTGATTGAAAATTAAAATGTACTATGAACGTATCAAATGGTGCGAAATACTTGAAATGGTGCTGGGAGAAACGTTGGTACGGGTTAGAAAAAAACGATTAATTTAAAACGATTTTTTATTTTACGGTAATATAAAAATAAGCAAGATGAACACATTCAATGCACCTACAACGCAAATAAATGCGATTGATAAAGTAACAACAGTGAAATGCAAATCCGTGGATTTAGAAGGATATGTTATTATTGTTGTTCAAACTAAGGATAATAAAATAAAATTATATGGTAAGTCTATTTTGATCAGTATATATCTATTTTATTCATTATATATAATTATATCTAAATTATTTCTACCATAAGACAATGTAGGTATACCTTAGGTTTAATTTAATTTTGACGTAAAGTTCTTTTAATAATTATTTAAATTTTCATTCAATATATGCATGATTATATTTGTAACGATCTCCTATTTATTACCATAATAAATTACGGTATTTTTAAACCTGGCAAGAAGTATACTAAGTTAATAAATTGTCTTCTAAGACCACGTTCTTGAATATGCCGAAGTGATGATAACTGTAATGTAAATCACAGAAGAAAAATTATGATGATTACCGAAGTCTATATTCTGCTGGATAATGTTACTTTCGGATAAAGGTGCTTCAATAGCGTCTATCGTCGTATTTACTACCCCCTACAGGCTAGTTTGTTAAATTATATAGAGTCATCGTTCTAATTGTTAATATATTTTAGTTTTTTTTACGAAAAACAATGTTTTTACACGCTCAAGAACGTGAGAAGCACAAACCAAGCAACTTAGTTTGATTTTTGCTATCAATTATACGATTAATTAGTTTTATACTACACTTACACACCATGACACAACATAGCCGAATTATTTTTTTTTGTATGTAAACGTTTGAACCTTTTTAAGTATACGTACTACTCCAGTTTTGGCTATACCTACCTTTAGTTTTTCTTTTATACAATTTATGTTAGCTGTTGGATTACGAAATAATAATAAATCATTAATTTTCCAAGATAATGGTACATACAAATGTCATATTAATTTTTACAATGTCATATAATAAGTTAAGTTATTTATAGTTGGTGTCAAACCTAAATATCTAATTATTTCTTCCCTAGGACGGCTTAGCAAGTATATTAAGTTTATTTTACATAAAGCAGCATTATGTTATCTAAATTCTTAGCCCCCTCTAGCAAACCATATACTATTTAATTATCTAATTTGTTTGAAATCTGCATGATATGTTACTATGACTCTTTTTTGACATTAAAGGTCTTTAGTAACTTTTACAACCAAACCAACACTGCCTCAATTTTGTGTTTCTATTTCCACCTAACCTTTTAAGGTCCTTTTTTATCTGGTGTAGATCGCCCAGCCCTACATCCACCTACAGCATCTCCCATTTTTAATACAGTTTTCTGTATAGGGTCACCATCAGCGGGAAACTTCGACAACTTGGAGCTGGCTGACGAAATAATGGACGTCAACGAAACCAGGCTGGAAGACATGTCTCGCACGGAAGTTTTGAGTCACATACATGAGGTATATATATATCCATATTAATCATCCTTTATAATTATATAAAAATCAAGCATCCTAAGATTCTAAAAACGTCTTCCTCATTGCTGAAGGTCGTGTCACTGTAAGGTTCCTGCTAGTCGTGTCACTGCTAGCAGGGGGCTAGTGATACCTTTCCACTTTGTTCGATTTGTAGCTTGCCTTAGCGCAACGGATTGGAAGACCTGTGAGAATCGTGACTTGATCACACCAGCAGGTTGGCGATCCTCGCGGCCTTTTGCCTCCACCTTGCCAACGACAACCAGTTTGTCCAGGTTATCTGGCCAAATACCAAATACCTACCAAATAGAATACCTAAATAAAGTTAAATTATTCATATTACTTACGAGACTTAGGGCGCCATTATCGCTTATAAGTGACTATGTATTTCATCGGTCAAAATACATCTCCAGAGTAAAAGAAAGTTTGTTTATCCCTATCTTATTCTAAGCATAGCGGATTACATCATATTATAATAATATATTTCGCTGAAGATCATGGATATAACTGTATCCCTTATTTCTTGATATAGCCACTAAAGAGACATTAAGTACTGGCTCCTCTCCAAATAATTCAAGAGCCACAAGTCTCAGTTGATTATCTTCATTGAATCAGGATATTGTATTGTATCAAACATAATTACTAAGAGATGCCGTCATATAATTAAACAAATCGCTTGCCCTGGGGAACAAAGTCGTAAAAGCAAATCTATTTTGTTCAGGAAAAATAAAAGAAGGTAATGCTAGGATACTAACTACATATATACAACTATACCTACATATCAAGTGAAAGCTTATATTTTTTTGTTCAACGATCTAAACATTGTTGTTATTTACTTAAAAATAACTAAATGTAGGTAAGTACCTATAATAAAAGTAAAAAATCAAAAATCATTTAATCACCTAGGTAACACAATGTACACTTATGAACGTCAAAAAAAGAAATGTATATGTATATGCTTCTAACTTTACATTTATTGCCAGTTCTCAAATCAAGGGCGTAGAACGGAAGAGAAGAACTGGCAATTTTAAACAAACGGAAGAGAGGAACTTTATTACGGAGAGTGTTCGGAAGAATTGTTTGGGTTGATTCCTCCTGCCCCCTTTCAACACCGTACGAGCCGAACGGCCACCAAATTTCACCAGCATCATCTTGATGGTTGGAGGTCTTCCATAGTCTGTTTCACAAGGCATTTTCTTTTGCGAACTAGCGAACTGTGGAATCGGCTCCCGGGTGGGTCTTCCCTCAGAGATACGACCTCCAAATGTTTAAAAAGCGAGTCTACTCCTCCCTCAAAGGCCGGCAACGCACCCACTAAAACTGGGTGTCTATGGGCTGCGCAGACTGCCCTTTTTGCCCCCCTATTGTATAAAAAAAAAACTCTCCGCTACTCTTTTTAATCGCCATGTTGTTTTTTACAAAACGTTTGTTAGGAACTGCAACCATTACACCACGTTCCACATGACTTACAGAAGGCAATTCATTAGACTGAAGAGCAAAAGCTTTTACGATTATTTCACAGTAACCGCACACACAGATTTTGATTTTGAACGTACTAATCTATTACCACTCTTTATTCGTTTTTAATCTATTAAGTTTTTATGATTATTTGGTAAAATTACAATCTAAACTAAAACTTTATTGTTGTTGCGATCTATTTCAGGGAGGTAACATTAGGTAAACGAGTATTACTAACATAGTTCACTAATAATTTCCTATAAGATAGAGATAGATAAGACATCTTCGTGATTTTATAGTCAAATGTTTTGTAAAAATTCTGAAATAAATTACAGAACATCACCCAAGGAAGTCAAAAATAATAAAACATTAAAACAGTCGTAATAATGCTTTACGACTTAGTTCCCCGGGGCAAAAGACATGTTATATGTCGAAGCGCGGAAATAGTAGATATATGTATTTGAACGTATTATTTTATGTGAATCAGCTAATTTTGAGGAGTTTTGTTTAAATATAATATTTTGTTACAGTGTATATCATCATGTGTTATCAAACTACGAGTTAAGAGGAGGAGTGAAACGAAATTGTGTAAGCATTTTTTAATATTTAGTTGTAAGTTGTTCTTAAAAACCTTTTTATTTAAGCACAATAATAAATTATTCAATAAAGAAGTAATACCAACACAGGAATGTGACTCAAATATAGGATCAATATATAAATAGATAATTGCAAAAAGTGGCCTATACACAGCTAAATAATAATCGATCTTCCAACTGCAGGAAATGTTGCGCCTGTTTATTTTTGTTAGCAATGATAAAAGGCATCAGTTAAAACTCTTGACAGGCGCAATTTTTTACGATTTCAATCGCGTTGGAACGTAACGTATCATATTTGTTATTTCTACATAAATACTTAATAATTATAATTGTTGTGTTCCTTGTTTTTAAATTAAATACATTCATCTCATATCTTTATAATGCCGTGTAGATGAAGCTCTATAAACAAAACCAATATGTGCTAAAGTTATTTAGTTATCCAGGTACTTATATGAATTATAGTCCTTTATAAATTACTAATAGGTGTAATATAAAAAATGAAAACACATAATATATTATGAGTCAAGTGCAATCATCGTTAATACAATTGTAGAACTCTTTCCAATAATGTGATTAAAGGCATGGCTTCTATACAATGCTGCTGAAATATTAATCATCGCATAAGGCTAAAATAGCTTTTATTTTATTGGCATAAGACCTATATTGCAATAACAGTGAATGACTTAGGTAATGTAGCTGAACATTTAAAACAACATAAAGAATTTAATTAAATAAAGTTCTACTGCTTGCTAGGCTGCACCAAAGTTAGAACCATTTCAAATTAAGTAAACATGTTCTCCATTTTCGCTGGACACAGCCTTTGAGGTTACAAGCAGTGTTGCCACTTCCGTGTATTCAGCTCTATTTGAGAAAGTTTTAAATCATGGTGAAAATTTTATTTCATTAACAAATTCGTTTTAATTTTGGTGTAAAGATGTGACTTTGTGATCTATTACTAGAAGTGGAAGGCACATAACATTCGGATAAGATTCCTGGCAGAAAATTAAACTGAACAAGTAATTCTGATAATCTAACTAGAAATTTTACACTTTTTAGTTTAGTGTTACTCGCTATGACTAAATATATTTTTGATTGCGTTGGACCAAGTCAAATAGACATACAAAAAAATTAATCCCGTTTTTACCCTTAGATTACAATACTTTTAAATATTGTAATTTCTTAGTTGTAAATTTATTAATTTAAACAATTTGAGTGGATATTACTTTTGAATATGGCAGCACATTATATAGCAGTCCATGGTGTGACAGAGATAGAAAATTTGTCGACGGTCGACTCATCGTCGCTCGGCTATTTAGTATTTACCGGTGTTTCAAGTGAACAATATTATTGAAAAACAATTACTCATGTTTTGACAAAAACCATACGTTGGAAGTGAATGTGATTATACTAAAATGTGTTAGTTCTGTGGTGCTTTTGTGACCAGTTTCTTAAGGTGAGTGACCTCGCGCCTTTGGCCTTAACTGCTGCAATTTCTTAAGCCTTAACTGTAATTTTAACCAGAAAACGCAACTAAAAACTCAAAGTTAAAGTGAAATTCATAACTTCCGTGTAACACTGATGATGTGGTCATAAGGTTAATGGGACTTTCACTTAATTGAATTATAAATAGGTATCTGTTACTAATTTGAAAGTGCTAGTTCATTACTAGATTGTCTCACAAATGACTTATTAATTGGATATTATATAGATAAGGAAAACTGTAGCTTATTTTGAATAGGTAGGGTGTTTCAACACAGAACAGACAGACGTCACAATATAATAAGCTTTATATTTAAACACGTTTAACTGGCTTTAAACATCAAGTTATTTAGCTAGTAAAACAAGAAGGATGTACGAAGAATCATTGCTTCTAGCTTACCTTACCGTACCTAAATGATCTATTAAGGTTACGTAGCTTTTTAATATAGTATAATTTAGTATAGTAATAGTGGTGTTGTTTAAAAAAACGCGTAAAACTAAAAACTACCGTAGCTAAAGTGTCTTATCAAGACTACAGTTCACGTGTCATTGTCAATTAGGTATGTTTCGTCACTGATTCAAACGTATGTAAGCACGTCTTGAGATAACGTGATGCGTATAATATTGAAATCCTAGTCTAGAACGTGAAATTGAGCTTTACAGTTAGATTTATTTCGACGGACTAATTGGTCAATTTTGTTCTACTGTAACATAGTCACTGTACCGTTACTGACATCCGTAGAAGTATGTGAGGCTCGTACACTTTTGACGACACACGTATATGAAATCGATTGTAAATACGTAATTTAATACTTGAATACACCCTCAAGCAACCAGGGTTCGTATCTGCTTTTGTATAACTAGTCAAAATAGTAATGATATATTTTATTCGCTACAATTGGCGGCGATAACTAAGATTTATTATAAAACTTAAGCGAATTGTCGTCGCGAAGCGTAGCGTCATTAAATTTGAATCTGTAGGCATCTCTACTCATCGGCAAAGAAGACGGAGGATGTAGGCCGAGAGAAAAGCCGGCGTTAAAAACTCTCGGTACTCTTTTAAAATAGCAAATCATCAAACAACATTTATTTCAAAACAAATATCGCAAATTAATTAGAAATAGCCTGTCTAGCACTAGTCCCAGGCCCTTTTATCAACTAGAACTACATGGTAAGTAGACAGATAGACATCAAACTACGTACGAATGTCAATAATACAGCGTACAATAATAAATTTAAATTCAAGAGATTTATACGTATATAATATTCCGGAATTCATTCCCCGTGATTTGGCGATAATGGAGCATTAATAGCATAGCACATTTTCATGGGATATTTCTAGCCTATAGTTATTATTTATCACTGTAAAATCTTTTTTGTTAAAATTGGGACTTGTTTTAAACTTAAAACAATGGTTTAATTAGCGTTTGCGTTACAGAACTATCATACTTGGCATACAGTCATGATTGCGGAGCAGCCATTGTTTGCAATTTACCACGTAAAAGTTGGTTCAACAACTATTGTTTGATGCGTTGGAATTTATTGTATCATTAATGTAGTGCACAGAAAATGAGCACGTACTTTGAACTAATGGCGATCGGCAATTTGTGTAAGCTGGAATTGTTCTATAACTTGGTCACAATATTGTCTTGATTAGCGTCAAAAAAATTAAACACTTTTTAGGCTGTTTTCATGTTTAATAACCTTAAAATTTTTCTGATATATGAAGTATTATAGCTTTTTAATAGCTAAACCTGTATTCCATGTAATCAGAATCGCTATGAAACGAGACCAATGCATGATTGTGTTCAATAATGTAATTTTTAAACAAATATATATTATATATGTATTTATAAATCGGTTTATTTAAATTCACCTTAATAAATTATAAATTAAAGAGCGGTACACGTTGAACCTTAAGTAAGCCTTCCTCTTAATGACCGACTCTGAGTATTGTTGTGCTTGGAAAAATGTATGCATGAATATGGATTCGCTAGCAATTTTCTCCGCGTTTCTATTTGAACCGTTTAAACGAAAATAACACAGATTTCATAATAATTTTAGTTCAATTTGTTCTGGTGCAAATTGGACTTACATAATGCAACGGTTACTCTTGAGTTGAATATATAATTTCAATTATATAAACATTTTTAAAATTTGGAAAAGTCATATCCTGGGAATTTCATGTTTTCACTATATGTTATTGTAAAATTGTCCATCGTAAAGATTTAGGACACTAGGTAGAGATCTGCTCATATACGTATTTATCGCAGACTTAAAACGAAGACAATTCATTTCTTTTTTAAAACCTGGGTTAACAGGCTGGGGAATCATCTTATGTAGTGACATTGCTAATTTAACAGTGCCAGATTCGCCAGTGTATTGCTAGCTTTTAGAAAACAGTCGACAATATTTCTGGATTTACGTTTTTAATCTATAAATAATGGAACGTTACATCCTTTCTCCTCACGACGCCTTCATACCTCACCGCATATCGCCTTCGCGTGGGCGGCTCATTGTTAAGCGCAGACATGTTTAATATATTAAATTATTTGAAGCGAATACACCTACGTACAATATTTCGATTGTAAAGTTAGAAAATGTCAATCTTTGATGTAACAGTCCTTCCCTGCTATACACAGCATAAAACGATTCTGCTACTGATATTAATTTCAATTAATGTTAATAATGTCTAATCAATTATCAGTAAGTAGGATTTCGGGCCTTCACAACTTCACTCCGACGTTACTTTTTTTCATGTCACCGTAGGCAACGGGTAGGAGGCTCACCTGATTTTAAGTGATACATCCGCCCATGGACACTCACATTGCCAGAAGACTCGCAAGGCGTTGCCGGACTTTTAAGAGTTGGTACGCTCTTTTCTTGAAGGACCCTACGTCGAAATTGGTTCGGAAATACTTTAGTGAGCAGATGGTTTTAACACATAGTGGTGAAACGCGGCAAAAACTGCCTTGAAAAACGCTCAGTTGTGGAACGAGGGACGTTGAGGTGATACGGGTGGTATTACTTCTACTAATAGGCGATAAATTAGATTCGATTCGGTAAAATTTATATGTTTCGTTAAACTTTGTATAGAAATAATCCACGCTCTAAATAAGCATTAGGCTACCCCAGCTCATTTATAACGCCTCATAATCCCAAGCAGAAAAGCCGCTTATCATACGCGTCACAAAATGTATCGTCACAGATATATATATTTTAAGTCTGTGAAACCAAAAATGTTACGAGGATAACTATAGATAAATGTATATTATATTCTGTGATTAATTTAATGACATTCTAAGTACAAGGGATTATTAGATTTTTAAAAATATTTCTTCTGTTTTTATAATGTAAAACGTTTACGTTTACTTATAGGAACCTGGTCAAAGTTTTTGAAGCTCATAGATTTTCTGCCTATCAACCACTAGAAGGAACACTAAACTTATTTTGTTGTTTGTACGGCGGATGAAGATCGTCGCATGCGCATATGAAGTAGACAAGACACGAGACGTACCTTCTACTTTTTTGTAATTGTGTACCGTTCCTTGGAATGTAGGAGACAGTTTACAAACAAACAGTTGCTCACATGCTTTGAGCCATCGCAATTTTGAATTTTACTAAAAGGAATGAGATTTTTTTCTGATTCAAGATATAGATATAATAAACTAAGAAAAGCACTTAATTTTTTCTTTTTTTGTTACGTATATTTCATTAATATTAGCCTAAATTGTATAAACAAAATAGCCGAGTTAAAAATCAGTTTAGTAATTTTAGAGTTTATCCATTACAAAACACCAAATCTGTCCTCTTTATAATATATATTGACTTAGCCATATTTATTCCTTGAAACAGAGAGACTTCCTTGAAGAGGATGGATGAATATCTTTACAAAATACGCACACTTACAGATACAGATACAGAAAAAAATATATTAATAATGTTTTTTTTCCAAGGATCAGTATAGCCCTCCTCCAACTGGCTCCATCACTCTCTATCTCAAGCTTTTTTCTCCCAATCTCCACCAACTTCCTTAAGCTCGTCAGCCCACCGTGCAAGAGGGCGAGCTCTCTTTCCTTTTCCTGGCGGCCCTTTCCACCTTTTTATTATTATCATAAGAGCTTTATTAACGAATCCATATAAAAATAGGTTAGTTAACATAATTCTTAATATGAGGATTAGTAGGTATATAAGTAAGAAATTAAGTAAGTTTTTTTAGCGGTCTAGTATTGTATAGCCCCTTTTAGGGTAAAAGCCTCTTCCATATTTTTCAATTTTCTCTTATTTTTAAGAGAGTGAGAAAGGCGAATTACCTTATAGAAATTATATTTTTATTAATTAATTTTATTTTATATAAATTATAATAAAATGCCACGTGTTTTTACTATCGAAGGTTTAAATTAAAAACAGTAAATTTTTTATTTGTATTAATTTTCGACACTTAATATTTTAATTAAATTACTAACATATCTTCCTTTTTCCCTCCCTCTAAGTCTCGGAAATCAAAAGTTTTAGATTTGTATAAATATGAACACGAGTTAAAAATCAGTTTGCCAAAGAAGATTCACTTCTGACACGTGTACGCACGCACTTTTATTTTTATTATTGTCCTGTTCTTTGTTTGTCATATGTAATGAAGTTGCTTATTACGACAAATCAAATGTTGATTTACCTTGTAGTATAATAGTATAAATGTAGTATATAAATTACATTTTTGGTAACGAAACAATTTAACCTCTTCAGTTTGCTAAAACATATAATATACTGTGGATAACAGGTTTTACACGTACTCCAAATGGCTAACATTACTCTTATTTCAAACGAAATTAAACTTTACTCTCTGAAATATAACTGTCATTTTTCCACTCGGTGTGATGACAATAACATAAATTTTACAGGAATCTATGTTCTATTGGCTAGAAAATAGGGTTTATTTTGTAGATTTTCCGTTCATTATAAATCAGATAACATCAGTTAAGTTAACAGAGTGGATAGTGGATGTAAGTGACAATGGTACAATGCCATGCTTTCGCCATGAAACATGTTATTATTGTATAGTGAAGATTAAATCCATAATAAGCTATATTCAGGTCTGATCTTAAACTTTGTAACATTAATATCTCGGTTGCAAGTACAGTAATCCCCTTCCTATAACCCAGATCGCGTTATAGGAAATCGCGTTAGGAGTATTCTCGTAAAAACGATTTAAAAAAAAACAAAAACTAGGAACACAAGTTATTTAGTTTCATTTTATAACGAAAAAATTTAAATAGGTGCAAAGGTACGCAAAACTGATTGTGGACTTGACAAATCATTATAAATTTCACACTACAGAAATATAACGATATATGCATGACGAAAATCGCGTTATACGAAAACGCGTTATCGAGTTTTAATTTACCTAATACACATAACACAGTCAGCTCATACGTTTGAATATTTTAAATGATTAAATTTGGAAAATTGTATTGTCTATAATAAAACATACAACTTTAATAATAATAAATTCTTTATTTGAACGTGATACATAAAATAAATGAATTACAAAAAACCGGCACAATCAGACACAAATGTCAAACTTCATTAAATTTTTTATAATGTCAGTTACGACCTGGTTGTGGAATGTTGTACAAAGCTTAATACTAAAGATTAAATGAGGGTTATATTCTGAAAATCAATAGATTAACCGATTGTTATCTGATTAACAATGGCACTGAAACAAAAGAGTTCTTCAAAGCGAGTTACAAACGCTGACTTTAAGTAGCAAAAATTTACTTCTCTGTATAACTGTCTTTTATTGTAGAAGAAGGTCCCCAAGACGTATTAAAGATTTAGCCGAATATGGTATGATAAGACGTGTGTGTGTGGGCAGAAGATGTAGCCCACTCTGTGTGTGAGTTTTTTTTTATATAACAGGGGGCAACGTACTCACCTGTTAACTATTAAACGTACTATATTGAAGAACTTTAAATTAACGATTCTGTATTTGTAAGTGTTAATAGCATATTAGAGCAGTGTTGGCCTAGTGGCTTCAGTCTGTGAATCTCATCTCTGAGGTCGTAGGTTCGATACCCAGCTGTGCACCAATGGACTTATTTCTATGTGCGGATTTAATATTCACTCGAATGGTGAAGGAACACATCGTGAGGAAACCGGCTTACCTCAAAAAGTCGACGGTGTGTGCCACAGGAGGCTGATCACCTACTTGCTTATTAGATTGACAACCAGAATAAACAGATACAGAAATTTGAATCTATGAAGGTTGTAGCGCAACTGATTTTATTTTTATATGAAAACTAGCAAACACGGCGAACTCCGTTTCGCCACCAGATGGCTTGGTTTTATGTAACATTTCGTTTGGTGATCTCGCTTTTTTGTTGAAACTTTTCCTGAATTTTCTTTGCTATAAACCTCACGGAGCCCGAGACTTTTCCAACGAATGCAAAACCGTGGAAATCGGTTGGTGCGTTATGGAGTTATAGCGTCAGGAAGGAAAACCCGACTTATTTTTATATAGTAGATAAATATAGCGTTAGATTATGTTAAATTTATTTGTATAGAGTAAGATAACTGAAGATGGTTCAGGTATAAACTGCGCACCATCATTACGTATTCATACGAACGCGTCAAACCCATTGTCGACAATGCACATACAATTTTGAGCACAAAACAGTTGGTATAAGCATCATTATCGCCTGCTTTATACTTTTGCAGTACCATTCAATTAGTGCGTGTATTGTAAATTAAATAGGGTTTATTCTACAATAAGTTAATTTTGATTGCAAATCGAGGAATTTGACACAGCCTGAATGATAATAGTCTAGTGTTATGTAACGTCTTTTGCAGCTGGAAATGATTCATATACTAGTTTTAAGTAGAAACAACATTGGTGGATTTAGTTCAGACTGGCCAGGAATAATGTAAAACAAAAGATGTATGCGGTATGCCTCGGTGTTTATAGAACAGGGGGCAAACTGGCAGGAAGCTCATCTGATGGTAAGTGATACCGCCGTCCATGGACACTCAATGCCAGAGACTTTGCGAGTTCGTTGCCGGCCTTTTAAGAATTGGAACGCACTTTTCTTGAAGGACCCTAAGTCGAATTGGTTCGGAAACTTCAGTGGGCAGCTGGTTCCACATAGTGGGGGTGCGCGGCAAAGACTGCCTTAAAATCGCTCAGTTATGGAACGACGGACGTCAAGGTGATACGGGTGATATTTTGGATTCCGCCTTGACGTCCGATAATGAAACTCAGCTGCAGGTATTAGACCGAACTACTCCTCTGAACACTTTCCAGGCAGGAGGCTCACATTGCCGGAAGGCTCCCAAGCGTTGCCACGTTGAGAAACACTGATTTAGACGTTTCACGTGAGAAGGTATTGGGTGTTCCTCATCGTGTTCGTTTTATAATCGCCACTACTGACAAAATCGGTCTAGAATAATGACTGGCTTACGCCAAAGCCTGGCTAGCATACACTTATCCTAGCCAATATTGTAGATTATAGAAAATAGCTAATCTTAGTTTAAGACGAAGTTAAATCGTTGCTATTTCTGTTTCAGTATCAGATATCGGCCATAACATAATCCAGGATGCTTTCCTCATCGCGGTTGAGGAGCAGGCTCGGCAGCGGCTGCAGAGACTGTCAGCTCTCAAACGGATCACACCGGTTGATATGTCAAAACTCTCTTTAGAGGTGAGTGTAAGTACTTATTGTATAAACTACGGGCCATATTTAGTGATTGGCCTATGCGTCCGTATACAGAATAGTGATAATTCAATAAAAATGTTTCAATTTTATTAATAAAAGTATGGAGTCATTTCATCAATGTTTTGTTGTTACGTTAAACTATCGTCCGTAAACCGACTTTGCAGACAACATTTTTTTTACATAAATAATAAGTTTTGCAATACACCCTTTGAAGTGAAACTTCTTTCGGCGTATGAGGGTATTTTTTTTACGGATGAAACGTCACGAAGATGTGCAGCGTTTTTGCCGAAGTTTTCTTCGACAAAAACTCTGAAGGGAGAGAGCGATTAAGACCGATTGAGAGAGAGTGAGAAAAGGTGATCGATAAAAAATACACGCTATTGGTTGATGCATTCGTTTAGTAGTTACATATTAGAATTTTATATGGCAATTCTGTCGCATAACGTCTTGTGCAGTAAACGCAGATTTTTTTATTTAATTATATTATCATTAGCATGTATACAGTGTGTAAACAGTGTGAAACTCAATGTATTTGTATATAGATATACAAATACATTGAGTGATCATATACTGGTACATGATCTATTGGGGCTTTTACCTTAGTAATAATTAATGTACAAAGAAGTTTCACTTCTGACATGTGTACTTTGTACGCACGTACTTTTTTATAAATTTCTTAATATCCCCGACTCTTGTGGTGCGGAAACTTAATTTATACACATATTTTGTTAAGAAATTTGCTATATATATATTTATATTTATTTATATATAGGCGAGTGGGAGCCCGTCGTCTCGCGTCCCGCCTCTCTGAACCCTTCAGACACCCTTGAAATGTGGAGAAAATTTTATGAAACTAGATTTACTATATTATTCTTGATACCTTTACTTTTGACACCATAGTCCCGATCTCCGAGTGTGTAGAGGATATTTTCTTTCATTGTCTATTTTTTTTTAATTGGACAGGCAGGCTGCAACGACACGCCCAAAAGGGGCAGTCGTGGCAGCCCATGGAACCCATTTTAGTGGGAGCGTCGCCGGCCTTTGAGGCAGGAGTATATTCTTTCTTTAAACAATTGGAGGTCGTATTTACCCCAATCGGAAATCGATTCATTCGATGCTGTCTATTAAGTGTGAAAAACGCTAATTTAACTAAAACAAATCGTTTTGTCTGTCTAAATTTTATTTCGAAAAACAATCCTATTAAATAAGTGATGTGATGAAACCAGTAAAAGCTATTGTCTAACTAAACTTCGATGTAGATTAAATAATGACTTCGACCTCTAAATAACGAACAATTTATGGCAACAATTATTCATTCTAAATTAGCTGTTTCCACTTTAGGATTTTTTTGTTCCTCTGTCGTCAAATTTCTCGAGTGGGTTCAAGTATTTATCGATTCCCATATTCAAGTTTCGCAAATGTATTCCACATCTCAAATCAAAAGCTTTGAAGAACAAAATTGAAGACTTGTCTAAACGTAAAGCAAAGTCTTATTTTAAATACAATATTACATCAACAGTGATAATTAGTTGCGTTTTAAATCCTAATTAAATTAAATTTGGATGTTAGTCGCGCAATTAAAAGAGTTAACCTCGGTCTGTTTAAATGATCCTAATCTATGGGATTGATTTGCTCCAGTTCAAACAAATTGTATGACTCAAAACTTGGCGATTAAAAGAGTGGCGGAGAGTATCTGGCCAGTTCTTCCTGACCGCTCTACGCCCTGGACTTGCGAACTGGTAACAAATGTAAATTTAGAATCAATTTAACATCTTTTCTGTTGATGTTCATAAGTGTACTTGTTTACCTATATGAATAAAGTTATTTTGAGTTTGAGAACATAATATTGCAGTGGGGTAAATCACATAGGCTGACTTTTTCTGGATATTATATTTTATTAACCGACTTTAAAATACCTAACTAAGAAGGTAATGAATTCTATGTTCAAATTTTTTTGTGTATCTTCAAGCACAGTTTTTTAAAATTGCCCACGACAAAATTGCTTTCTTATTTCTATTTTTCCTGAGGCAGAAAGCGATAAGACCGCCCGTTGTAACAGCATATATTTTATTTTAATTATCGAATGTAATATAAAAAATACGTAAGGCATATTATAACAGACAGAAAAAAAAATATCTTCCGCACCAAGCGGACGGCGAAGGCTTATTATACTTGTCATATTGCACGGTTCCCATGCACGACAAAGAATGTGTAATTTGCGAATAATTGTTTCAAATGATTTTAAAAAAATTATTAGGAAAAAAGCACATTAAGTATATATTTGTAGAAAGTTCTCTGTAATTTAAATACAAAAACTCATCTCATATATATAAGTATAATGCATAAAATTGCAATACTCCAATGGCCGGTGAAAGCTACAGGATTTACGTAACAGTAGTGTTATATTAGTTCCGTCATTCTGATGGTCTATTGTATATAATTCGTTATATATAATATAAATTATTGTTTCATCAATTATTAATCATGTTTTAATTTGATAAAATTATGTGGAATAGGAGTGATCGCCGAAAATAAATCATATGTTAAAAGTCTCTTTCTACAATATCTTCTTCTTCTTCGTCAGGTGCCACTTTATTACTAAAGGTTGGTTGTTAATAAATTCAATTGCCGGGTATCTTGCGCTAGTCCAAAAAGTTTCTCGGCGGATGTGCTGCCGGTCCAGTCCCGTACGTTCTTTAACCACGACTTCTTCCTCCTACTTCTACGTCTCTTGCCTTGAATTATGCCAATCATCATGAGCTGCAACAAGTCGTGATGACGCAAAACGTGTCTCAGATATACGACGTTCCGTATTTTGACAGGCTGCATAAACTTACGTGGCCCGAGTCATTGAAGGAATATGTTTATATATATTATTCTACTGTACGTGTGTAAGTCACTGCACTCTTCTTAAACGGCTGGACCGATTTGAATGAAGTTTTTATGCGTTTGGGTGGTGTCCTGGATGGTTTAGACTAACAAATCAGCCCCGCAGATGGCGCTGCAGTCGGTATCTAGGTTATTTATCTATACTGCAAATAAACAGCTGGTATATATATAAATCTTCTGTGCATGTGTTCGTGATTAAACTCCTAAACGGCTGGACAGATTTTAATTTTTCTTTTGTGGGAGTCGAGAATGACTTACATTATTATTATTTTTTTGTAAGACGTGAGTACAAGACAACGTTTGTCGAATCCGCTAGTATTTATACAATAATAAACACCACTGTTAGTTGAATGAATGAAATTATGAACTATGTACTAATAATTGTATATTATTTTCAGTTAAACAGAAAAAAGCGTTCGCAATCTGAGAGCAAAGAACTGAACGGGTACATAGCCAACTCCACAGTGTACGTAACTTCCATTAACGAAAACGGGGCTATAGAAAGTAAACCAGTAATATCATCACCAAAATCACAGCCGAAAGCGCTCCAAGCGAAGCCAGCGCCGGTCATAGCCAACGGGATCCAGGAGAAAGAGGAGAATGAGAAGGATTTAAGTGATAAATGTGATAGTGTAGTGTTAAGTGACGCGTTGAATGTGGCCAGAGAGCATTTGAGTAACGGCAGATGTGAAAAACTTTTGGGTGAATCAGTGAATAGGACGACTGGACAGGATAAGTTGACGCCTGGTGAAAATCGGTGAGTTATCATTTTTGTAACTATATCTCCCATGTGTGTGTTAAAGCGTAGTAATCAGAAGGTTATTTTTTTTTGTAATAGGAGACAAACGGGCTCACCTGATGGTAAGTGATACCGTCTCCCATGGACACACACTGCCAGAAGGCTCGCAAGTGCGTTACAGGCAAGAATTGGTACGCTCTTTTCTTGAAGGACCCTAAGTCGAATTGGTTCGGAAATACTTCAGTGAGCAGCTGGTTCCACATAGCGCGCCAAAAACTGCCTTAGGAATCGCTTAGTTGTGGAACGACGGACGTCGAGGTGATATGGATGGTTTCGACTGGAAAGCAATGGTCAATGGTATCATGTCTGAACCCAGACACTTATGATATACAAAAATGTTATATGCAATTCCAACATACAATGAGTTTCACGAAAATAAAGTTATAAGCGGACGATCGATTTCACTGTACTAGAAAAATACAAGATATAAAATGTAACATTTGAAATTCGAAAATAAAAGGCACGCCTTGAGACACTTGTTTTATGATATTCCATACTAGCAGTAAATAATACGCGTGCTATATATAATTATTGTAACATCTGCGTCACACTAAAGAAAAATACAGTTATTCAGCTGTTAGACTACGACCATATTTATGACGTGCTCTTTTGTTTGACTCGGTTTTGAATTCGGTAATTCCTTGTCCAATTTATATTTTATTAATCGCCGAGTCGTCCATCGAGATTATCTTATAGAAGATGAATAACTTTTAGATTGATCTATGATATAATAATAATAAAGCCTGTTTATTTCCAATCATTACAAGTGTTAGATTACAGTTTAGTTCTTATATACATTTTTTCTTGTAATGTTAATATCGTAACTTCCTTTAGCATTATTGATCGAAACCCCGTCACAGCCTCTAACTTTTTCCAAATATCTTGCTCTCTATTCGCTTCCTGCTAACGCTTCTATATTATCTTATATCCACCTTTTTTTAGGGTGCTCTTCTTTCATCTTCTCCTTAAATATCGTTGTCTTTAAAGTAAGTTTATCTGTGCATATAGCTATATGCCACTTCTGTTAGGGCATAAGGCATCTATACTTTTTGTGTTTCTTTACATTTTTTTTAAATTTATGGTGAACTTAATTATTTAGTAAATGTTTAACTTAATGAACGCCTCTGAGATTATCTTTAGTAGGTACGGCTGATGATATCTTTTGGAATGCCCAGTAAGCTGCTGCTTACATGCCTATAAAGAATAAATATCTGTGAATGTAATCTGTCGTATTTGCTCATTTATAATGTTTAAATATACTATTTAATACTAATTACTATTTTATATTTTATTCTAGTAACTATGGGTTGTCTTGTGGTGTACTCTGATACGTGCCCATACGATACTTGTTGGCGTATATTTATCCAACTTTATGACGGAAAACTGATTTGTCACTAGATAAATCACATATAATTTTAATCAGTTAATTATTCAATGACATATATATTCCAAATTGAGTTAAATGTTAGGATATCTATTGGCAATGTTAGGATATTTATTCCATCTGTCAACAAGTTAAATAGTTTTTTAAATAGTTAAGTTTACTAACTTGAATACTATTAACAATTTAACAATCTGGCCCCTGAGTTTGTTGTAATACATTCATATCAGGTATGGAGAAGTATTTTTTCTAAATAAAAACCCTAATATGAGATATTAAAAATATTATATTTTACATAAATAAAAACAAATCAAAATTAAATCAGCGGAATACACGTAGAAATACATTTAAATTTACATTATTTCTCAGTATTCCTAGAAACGGACGTAGTATGGAATAATTATTAATAATTCCCGAACAAAGGCATAGCAAGATAAAATTAACCGTAAAAAACCCTAGGGGTATGTTTTACCTGTCGGATCCCACCTGATGCGTCCGCGCATACCTGTTTTTTCCATCTCTTTCCCACGCAACTCGGCAAGGTTGATTCAGAAGTCATCTAACGAGTTTAGCGGGCGGTCGTGTCGTGTGTGCTTTAAAAATTTAAAATTGTGAATTGTGTTTTATTTTAAGTGGGTGTAGTGATGTGTTATTGAGGATGCATTACAAACTATTTAAAAGGTATTTATTCACCTTAAGTATATTTAAAGTTTTTGTTTTTGTATCGGTAATTTTAATTTAGTGATAAAACATTGACGGATAAGAACCGGTTAGAAAATCAACGAACCAATGACTAATCTTTGGCAAAACTAGTAAAAATTGGACATCTTTCTATTAATTCTATCTATCTATGTTCCATTGTATCGTCTTGGAGCAGGAAGAATTAGACAAGAAAAAAATAGCTATGCGTTCTTAAACTAATTGAATGAATACGTTTAGAGTTTAGTAGATTAGTATCTGTTATTAACCGTTATTAAATATTTGAATAGATTTTTCTTCATTGTTTTAAAGCGAGCATAGTTTACAGAGGCATTAGTCTTGATGAACCTAGTATAATGTTTGTTATAAATACTTCGTTTCGTCCAAAGTACAAGCTTTATGCTTGAGTGCCTTACTCCTGGAGGGTTCTACGTGTGTCGTTTCCTAATGCGTATCATATATATAGGTATTTCCTTAACATTTAAATCAAAACACATTGTAAAGACCACTTGAATGAACTCAAAGGGATTAATAATTGGAATTAAACATTCTGAGTTTCTTAAAGTTCTTTTTAATTTAAAAAATTATGTTCAGTGTCTTCAAAACAACGCTTTTTTATTGCCGTGGTTTAATAAAACACCAATTTTGTGTTTTGTCGTAATAAAGACTAAAGGTAAGATTAGAAACAACATTTACCCTAATGTTTAGAGTTATGACTTGGATCTTGATTGAATTTTAATTTAAATCTTTCCCTAAGTGAATATTCTTATGTTCATTTAAGTGAATTAGGATAAACTTAAATTCGTCTGATAATAGCTTATTTCAATATAAATTTAAAATAAAGCGAAAACAATTATTTCTAAATAACTAAAATTGGAAGTGTAATATACTTTAAGTAAAATTTATGTTCATAATTGTCATGTGTTCATTCATTCATTGCTTGTGTGTTAGAATACATAGATTGTAATTTTTACTAAAGAAAATGAATTATGATGTGGTGTACTTTAGTAAATGACCATAGCATATTTTACAAGGAAACGGAGGTGTATGATGCGCAATTATGATGCACTTAAGATGCCGTCATTTGCACGTTACACGATCTCAACTTTATATAATGAAGGACGCAATAAACATCTTGATTTGCATGCCAATATTTTAGTAGATTTAAAGTGCACATTCACATGAAACATTTTATGTACCTAGTTTTGTGGGTTGCCTACGCCACTTCAAGGCAATAAAAATACTTTTGATTGATTTCGGTGAGAGAAGTGTTGCACATATTATATATTTTTATCAAATGTCTAGTAAGCAGAGAAAATCGATAGGATAGGGTTTGTTCCCATCTATTGTTACGAATGCCGACTCGTCGTTATTTTGAAACTGAAATAGTAAATTGTGCTTTAGCGCTTCAATTGAATTGAAATTAATATGAAAAATATTAATTTGATTTGATTTTTTTTTCTATTATTTAATTATGATGACAAAAATGGTTTTAATGTATCAAACGATGTTCCGATTCAGGAAAAAGGTAATTGTTTCATCCTGTCGTAGACGGACAACGAAACAATTTAAGTAACGTATCTAGAATCACTAATAATCTCGTACCGATGTCGAATATCAATAGTATCGCGAGAAATCCTTACGTTATAGGAATAATGATTCTGAAGATAAATGATCAACGAACGTACGTATAAAGCCTCGTAAACTATTCTTTATCACGATAAACCTTTACTATTTCTTATGTTGGTGACGCAAATGATTGCTTTATAATTATAAAATAATGTTTTTAATTAAATGATAGGGTTGGTTTTTTGCTTTGTACATTTATGCCACAAAGATCTTTTTGAAGGATGTCTGCTTACTATGGTCATGCTAGGACTTTAGAATTTTACCTTAGGACTGTTGCTGTCATTAATTTCCAAGGAAATGTTTTAGGAAGAGGGAAGACTTTGGACTTTATTTAGCAATAGTAAAAAAAAATTTTTTCTTTAACATATTAAATTGTAGTTTAATTTCAGTTTACTTTGTTATCTACCAATTTATTTAATTGACTTATGTTATCTTGTTCGTATATTTGGCTTAAAATTAAACCTGTGTTGGCTTTGTACATTGTCAAAGTGTTTTCTTTTTATAATAATATGTCTAACTGTAAAATTACTTATAAATAAATAATAATAGAGAATACTGGTTATTCTTTGAAAAACATTTATATTTTACCCAGAGTCGTGGTTTATTAAACATTTACGTGAATAACACCATTATGATTTTTCAATGTAATCGAAATTGTATTTTATCACCTTATGTTACTATTCAATTTCACTTGATCGTTTAAAAGAGAATTTCCTTAAACCGACAATGGCAACAGACGTTTGTGTAGGTTATGGTCTATGGATGACTTAACTCTGTGCTTTATTGTCTAGACTGGGATATAGACTTGCAAAGGTACTTTGATTTTTGTAAATAGCACATATAAAATAAATACTTTTATTAATAATTTTTACAAATAGCGCTACAACCTTTAAGGTCCGGGTCCAAAATTTCTGTATCTGTTCCGTGATCATTTCTAATAGGCAAGTAGGTGATCAACCTTCTGTGCCTGACACGCGACGTCGACTTTTTGGGACTAAGGCATGTCCGGTTTCCTGTTGTTTGTTGTTGATGTTTTCCTTCACCGTACAAGCGAGTTTTAAATGCCCACATAGTAAGTCCATTGCTACACAGCCGAGAATCGAACCTACAACCCCAGGGATGAGAGTCGTACGTTGTCGCCAACACTATATATGTATATTAATTTAAGATACCTAGGTATAAAACTTTCATAAATTGTATTTAATTGTATGGTAATTGTTTGATACCTACCCAATAATCACTTCAAAAATTGTAACTTTTACAGTACTAGATTTAATATATAATACCTATCGATATAAATATCAACCGAACGATTATAAACATAGTTATGTATTAACAACAAAAACTTTCACATTCATAGCTAGTTTAATATAATCTAAAGAATTTCATTAATGTAGAAAGCACTTATGAAATCGCCCGAAGCATTAAGCCATCCTTAAATCAAGCTTGGGCCATAATGGTTTTATGTATGGTGTATTAAGTATACAATTAACTTTCGACGGCTTTAAGGCTTTTTATTTAATAGGAAGGTTAAATAAGAGGTGTTAGTAGACTACGCTTAAAGCTACCTATCTACCCTTCCTTTGTGGGTATATACATACATACATATTTATAAAGGATGGAACGAACTGACAAACAAACCGACGGGACGCCCAAAAAGGGCAATAGTCGCCCATGGACACTTATTTTAGTGAGGAGGTGTATACTCTAAACTCTTTTTTTAAACAATTGGAGGTCGTATTTCCGAGAGAAGAAACCCACCGGGAGTCGATTCCATTTTCGAAAAGTAAAAAAATAATTGAAATTAAATAAATAATGCAGAAGCAAAATGAAGATAATATTTGGGACTTCGCTATGTATCTTTTTTGTGGGAATTTAATGTTAAAAAAAATAAAAAACATAAAGGTAATATATAAAGGAAAGCCTTCGGGAAAAAACGTATATATAAGACTTGAAATGTGTAATTCATGCACTAGTGAAGGAAATATTATTAAGTCCATTTTTCTATTGTATGAAAGCAAATATTTTTCTAACGTAATTAGTGTCAAGGACAAATTTTATTCTGGACTTCATCAACGAATCACATAAGCTTTTATGATCCTCTAAAATATAATGGTATTGATTTACGCATCCACGCACAAGTCTCCAATGAGTATGGATATTGGTGGGTTTATATAGATGTCTAAAGAAGGAAAGGTAGTCGATACGATAGTATGCTATTGATAAAGTATAGTTTTTGTAGTTTGTCCACTGCACAAGACACTTTCTTTTGCGAAACGAGCTGTGAAATCCCAGTGATCTTCCCTTGGGTCTTCTAGTGAGATACAATCTCCAATTGTTTAAAAAAAAGTAAAGTCATGTTGTCTATTGGCCACAGTGACTGTATCTCGTTGTCTTCGATATGACATAAAAAAACGAGTTAAGCATGACGTACAGACCCGAGCGGTAACGCAATTTCGGCTCTGTACACCGAGAGCCAACAACGTCTATAGCGAGAAAACGTTTAGGTATTTGCTACCGCGGCTAATAAATGGACTACCCGGTTAGTTATTAGATAGCCTAACGTTAACCAACATAAAAAGTAAGTGGAAAAACTACTCAAAGCATTTGTCACGTTCCTAACAAGACTGCTACGGTTACATTTATACAAATATTATGATTTTATTCTGTAAAATAAATAAATTAAAAAAAAAGTTTCCGCAGAAGAATGTTATACTAGCTTAAATTTGTAAACACAGTAAAGTCGAAATAACAAAAAATATTATTTTAATATAAATCTCCATTTTAAAAACAGCCGGTAAAAATGCAAAATATTAAAAACGCTAATTTGTATTCTAACAAACGTTGTACAAACTAATTAAATATTTTTCTCATTATCCGTTTAACACTTGAAAACTTTCATACTAAAAGCTTTTAACTTAAAGTTTTTGCATTTATAAATTTAGAGCTTAAGTGATTTCAACATGTGTAAGTACTTGGCGCTTCGTAAAGATTTTGAAGCTGTATTGTCGATACTTTATTAGCTAACGCAAGAATTTACTGTCGTGAGAAAATACGCGATGTTTACTTTTTGTATTATTAAACTATGTTCTAAAGAACCTTTTGAGTTAGTAAACTTAGTATAGTGAAATAAGTATAATATAAAACACTAAGACTGTTACATTACCTTGGTTTAAGCTATTAACTAGTATTGTAGAAACTTAAGTCAACATAATATTACTTATTAGCCATAATTTTTGCAGTCTAGATTGTAAATCATGTAATGTCGTGGCTTCAGCGTGCGACTCTTATCCCTGAGGTCGTAGGTTCGGTCCCCGGCTGTGCACCAATAGACTTTCTTTCTACGCATTTAACATTCGCTCGAACTGTGAAGGAAAACACCGTAAGGAATACGGCTTGTAAAATATAGTACTTTTATATGATAATGATGTGCTTGTAGTTTTACTTACTATTCTTTCACGCTATTCCTAAATTTATCAACAAAAAAATCAAAACATTTACGAAATCTTGTTTCAATGTCGTGACGTCATTGAAGGGTGATTATTACCTGACGTTTCGGGAATCACCTTTGTGTGGAATGTTGGTTTTTATAGACTTTTTTGTAGCTTCGGTATGATCATTGTTTATTCCGTGAGAACATTTATGTTTTCCTGGTAACATTTTGCTTGTACTCTTCTTAGCCGCTTCTTCGAAACAGTGTTACACTAATCAGGCATGTAAATCTGAACCTTATGAACGTGGATTTGAATCCCGACATTGTAAACATTGAAATTTCATTTAAATATGGATCCTAAAAAATAAGTTTTAACAGTAGGTAAAATACAATAAACATTTAGAAGCTATCATATGCTTGCCTTGTCAAGTTTTGGTTTGTCCACCGTTGGACATAAACCTCCTCCATCCAGTTCCACTCCAGGCGACTTTTCGACACTGGTTTTAATTTGCTGTATTATGTTGTTCTTGGATATTCTTAGATTTTCCAGCGTGTAGAACTGATAAAATATTCTTGTGTGATTCTTGTTCTATAGGGTTCAGTCGTGACAGTCTGTAACTTTTGTTTAGCCCTTACTCCTTAGTGGTGTCAAAAACATCAACAATATGTGTTAAAAAAGGAGCATGTTTTTCTTCATTATTTTTTTCTATAATAAAAACAAATACACTCCAAATCTGGGTTCCTACGCATGTCTTCTTTGAAATCACCAAACTTAAGATTACAGTGGTACTTATTACCTTGTAGTTTAAACAACAATAGGAAAATATGCTTTAAAAATTTCTACAAACTGTATGTTAATCTATACCTTTAGTTTAGAAATTGACTCCATATTAATGGAGTCAATTTCTAAACTTCTCTTTTCCTTTCACATATATAAATAGAGACAGCGACACGGTCCTTTTCAAAGTGCTTTCCTCACATTCCTTTCCCGATTAGGGTATGGTTCACGATAATTCTGTAAACAATGTCTTATCGGTCGCACTTGTGCTTAAATAGCTGAACCGTTACTCACTCAAACTAGGTTAAAATAACTTTAAGCAAGAGTGCTTGCTTGTGCGTGTAGAGACACGAATGTTAATAGCATCCAAATTTATGTTCGAACTTCTAACTTTGAAACCAATAACGATTATTAACTCAATGGTAACTGCCTGGAAATGCAAGCAAAATATCTAAATGACTTATAAGTAAATTATGTAATAGGTATCTACACTTATTTTATATATTAGCCCATCGCATTATACTGTTCTTAACATCCATAACGAAACCCACCCTCCAAGAAAAACCCTCACTTCTACACCATCACACAGCACAGCCGAACTACCTTCAGTATTACCTTCGGTCAAAATCTGTTAATACGACATCGAAGGGACTATTTATGTTTTTTATTTTGTTTGTTTTTATATCATATTTGGTCGTATGTTATTAAGAACCGAAAAAAATGTATTGTCATTTTCCTTTCGTAGATGTTTGAAGCTTTTTGTATACATTGTATACATTATGTTAGAATAATTGTTTTTGTTATATATAAAATTTATGCTGTAAGATTACGAAGTAAATAAAGAGATTGATTATTTGTTTGTTTGCTCCAAATTTACTGGGCCAGTTTAATAAATTCTTTCACCATTCGAATCTTACAATTTCTGACAACATAGGCTATAGAATATTTTTAAGCAATTAGGGTTCTGCATAAAATTTTGATGGTGTAACCCTAGGTGTAAAAAAATACTAATTCAAATTCCGTATATGCCGTACGCTGCGGAAACTATTGACAATAAAGCAAAGTGATGTACCTACTACAGTTTTTTAGAAAACATCAATATCAATATCGGAATCATTATCGCTGAAGATGCGTTTCCTTGATCCAGAAGTTGAGCTTGGCCTCTTTGGAAGAAGTTACATATATACAGGGTGGCCAAAAAGTCGTGGATCAAACGAAAATAGGGGATATATGAGGTCATCAGCGGCAAAAAATTGTTCTACGGGAGGTCTCTAAGGTCAACCCCTGCAGAGTTATGATTTATTTTGCGTTTTATAAGAAAATTGACTTTTTTTTACTAATTCTTATTAAAATTCGATAAAATCTACATCTTGTATCTTTTTCATAATATCCACTAGATTGGTACTGATGAGTTCTTGCGTTAGACATACTATTTATAGTTGAGTAGAAAGATATTAGAGCGACTCATGGCCATGTGTAATACCTTTTCAGAATCCATATTAAATGCGCCAAAATTTGTAATACAGGGTCACTTTTCGGTAGAGTAATTTTTTTTCACAGTGGGGTCCGAAGTAAACAAAAAGTTTTGATTTGAAAAAAAATTATATCGTATAACTTAATATTATCTTCAATACTCTCAATAAACAACTATAAATAGTATGTGTTAAGCAAGAACTTATCAGTACCAATCTAGTGGATATTATGAAAAAGATACAGGATGTAGATTTTATCGAATTTTAATAAGAATTAGTAAAAAAAAGTCAATTTTCTTATAAAACGCAAAATAAATCATAACTCTGCAGGGGTTGACCTTAGAGACCTCCCGTAGAACAATTTTTTGCCGCTGATGACCTCATATATCCCCTATTTTCGTTTGATCCACGACTTTTTGGCCACCCTGTATACTTTCAATTTATTTTTATACAAAACTGGAGTCTCCGAGTCATGCAGTGCGGCAATGTCAAAGTCAAAAATTATTTATTAATTTTACATTTACTGCAAATTCTCAAATCATGGGCTTAGAACGGAGAAGAACTGGCAATAAACTCTCCGCCACTCTTTTCAATTGGCACCTGGGGATGTCAACAACGAAGGATCCAGCGTCCTTCTAGATAAGCGTTGTTTGAAATCTCTATAGAATCGGTTTGCCGTGATAGTCATAGAGATGTTCACGCTGTTTAAATGCTATACCTTCTCATCTTAAATATTTGTGGCAAAGTTTGGTCGAAGTTGGTCCCAGCAGGTTGCAAGACAGTTACAAGAAACATTACACTTAGTGTCAGGTGTCTGGTAAGAGGAGAGGTTCTCAGGCTACGAGATATCGACGCCATCTTGATACCCCAGAGATAACGGGAATCAATCTCAATATACAAGTTTATAAACTTTTAGACATTTGTTTGTCTATATTAAAATTATGAACTTTTCTTGACTTACACATTTTTCTTTTTCTTACTATAAGATGAAGTAAATAATTTATTAAGTAATGTATCTCAACGACTCTTTCGTATTTAGCTCTTTCAAGTACATAACATATTATTATTATAATTAGCGATGGAGATAGATGTATGTACACTGTGCACAGTAAGTGTAACTTAAGATACCAATTGTCATAGAATAATATATGAAAACAAAGATTTACGCCAACGTAATCTCGAAAATACTAAATTTATTTTATAGAATGAAGTGATGATGTTGACGTCACGGTGGCTTTTGTCGTGTCTTTACAGGTTCAGGCTTAGACGATAACATAGTCAATATATTTAAAATGGGAATTAGCTAGATAATATATTTAAAAAAAGGACTTGTCCTTTCGATAATATAAATTATTAACGAATGGACGAGTTTATTACTAAAAAATAAAAAAATATCACAGACTATTGTGAGTTCCGTTCGAAACGCCCACTCGGTGCTGCTCAAGTCTAGGGATCGTTAATTTATGCAAATGTAAATTTGGAATCAATTTAACATATTTTCTGTTGACGGTCATAAGTGTACTTGGTTATCTATATGAATAAAGTTATTTTGTGTTTGAGTTGGTGCTAACGGTGCTTGACGTGTCGATTTACTAAGAGGTCTTCGCGTATTTCAGTAACATTCCTTCAAAGGAAATATTGCTATTGTCCCAATTCTTTACAACAATTCTAGTTTTCCTTACGTAATAATAAACACTAATAGTTATGAGTCAGTGCCTCGTTAAATAACTATTTACTATGGCGTCACCGATTATCATTAATTGCATAGGAAAAGCTAAGAATATCTTAAAGAGAATATCATAGTTTTCTTGCAATAATAAAATAGAACCCATTGAACAAATTAATTCCCGTCTTAATGGTTTTATTAGTAAAGGGATCAATGAACTACCTATAAGATGGCAAAACTGCATAGATAGCAATGGTACATATTTTGATTAATTAAATATATTATATTTAAAAACAATCTCATTTTTGTTCCTTCCATACAAAACGCCAATTTCATATGGGCCTGTATCTAATTCGGAACTTTTGCCAATTTATTTTAATTTCTTGTAAAATTTAGTAAGCCTATTTAGAATTCCTACTGTTTTCGTTAAAAGTTTAGTTTAGTCTACTCATAAATAATAATAATATTCTTTATTCTAGTTTTTATATTATTCACATTTCCACGCGTATACAATGGAAAATAATAATATTAAAATAAAAAATTTACATAAAAAAGGACTATTTTCAAAATATAACATTCCATTCAATTCTGTACTGCATGAGCTTAGGGCGTACAAATAAACGCAGATATCAGAATAGAATCTATGGTTTAGTCGCTCATTCTGTTAAAAGTACTTAGATGTACTTTTTAATGCCCGCATGGAGATTACTCTCGTGCGACGAGAAATAGTTTCACCATGTCTGATTTACACGACACTGATAACTATTTTGTCATACTTTCTAATATGTATTTTTCGTTTGTCAAATTGTATTTTTATATTATATTCACTCAAGTATTTACTGTTATAAAACCTAGTCTGTGCTATCTTTACACTTTGACACACGACTTTGACAAATTATACTCTATGTGTTAATTGAATAATTGATAAATTGACTTAGGAAACGCTTACTAAATAACTATAATCTTTAACCTAATCATTCGTAATAACATTCCTAATAAGTCAAGTATTTAAAAACATTTAGCGGGTAATGAAATTTATATCAAGTGTTAAGTACTTTGACAGTGCTCAAGACGAGAAAGGTACGGGAGATACGAACAGTGGCGGATTTACAATTTTCAAGGTTATAGGCTGTGAAGTTAGCCCTTGCCTCTACAATCCAATAATTTCGTTGAAATTGCACGTAACATAATAACGATCACTTACTTATTGATTTTTGAGCACAAAATTATACATAAACCATCCAGTTCGCAGCCTCCAACCAGTAGTAGGACAGACATTTGTGGGTTGATAGGATGGAAGGGAGAAGAGGGAAATACATTTTCTGCAATTTCGCTCTTTTCACTCATACAAAGTGTTAGAGGGCGCAGACAACGATTACTGGTTGGGGGGCGCACTAGCTGTTTTACTCGAGAATATGGAAGTTTGCTACTCCGAATGAACGACAAGTGAGAGGGGTAAGTCATCGGCGAATTTTGTAGCAGACAACAGTTTCTATCTGTAAAACATCAAATAACCGTCATCTTTTTAGTTTCTTTGAAAAAAAAGTTCCAAGTGCCGCCCCAAAAATCAGCCGCCTCCAGTCTACTCATTAAGTTTCTATTGATTATAATATATTTTACGAGTTTTAATTGAATAAAATATCATAAAAACGTAGTGTAAAGATTTATAGCTTGAACGGGGCACAACCACAGCCTTTAGTGAGAGACTGTACGTTCTATTAAACAGAACTTCGTCGTAGTTTATGAAATATCTTAACGTGTCTGTTCAACAGAAATAAGAAACTATACTCCATATCTCACGTATGTGCAATCATAACACGTTTTATATTACAAAGGTATTTTGTCTACCATTAAATAACACTTCTCTAAAACTATTTCTAAATACATTTTTTGTTATATGGTATAAAGAAGTATATTTACGTCTACCTGTTTCTGTTTTCGTTTCGTTTTTATACCTCTTTAGTTTTAATTTAAAGGATTTTTTCGTTTAGCTTTTCAGACAACAAACTTGGCAGAAGTTAATTTTTGTACTCATTTTAATTTTCGCAGTTAAATGTGCAATGTTTTAGTAATACATTATTTGTATTTATTTGTATTACAAAAATCAAATTACAAGTTTTCTTTTTAAAAGAAATGTTAAAGTTAACTAAAAACTAGTAACCATTTTTTTGTATTTTCCCTATTTGAAATAGAGATGGAGAATAGAAAAATAATGTTTAGAAAACAAACAATATGACATATAGAATAAACACAAAAAAATATTAATAATCTGTCTAGCCGGAAGAGTTTAGTGTCACAGACGCGAGAATTTTATATATATGTTGTATGTACATTACTTGATATCATGGCTATGTAACATTTTTGAAAGTGGTCGGGTGAAAATAATTTGCTACGAAACGTGTTGATTCATTTCACTAGACATATCAGCTTATACGATAAATGTGAACGGACCGCTTCCGAATAGAGATGATCTCTAAATGATACTTTTTTAAGCATCTTTAGATTTTATAGCTTAAGCTGCCTGAACTTCGTTTCGCCTTAATATGATTATCACGTAGCCTACCTTTTTAGCTACATACCAACCTATGGAGCATATTACTATGCTATCCCATAGAGACTGTTTGCTTTTCCGGATTAAATAAAACAAATTTATTACAATTTTCCTTTCCATAAACCTTAGAGTTCAAAGAAAAAAAACTCGAGTTGGTCCAACAAATTTTGCGATTCATTTTTATTTACATAGATAAGAATTTTGTTCATTTGTAATTATTTTCGCACAGCTGCACACAGCATTCTGAAATATTTGTGAATTTAATACAGCCTAAGTTACATAGAAAAAATTAAATTAAATATTTAAATTGGTCCAGTTTTGGAGTTTCTTTCTTTACACAAATTATTCCTATGTGACAGATTAGGTTATATCAAGTATCATTACGTATTAATTATTATAAAAGTTGAAAAATGAATTTTTATATAGACAGAACCCTGAACGATGTTATCCTGTAACATAACTAAGGCTCAGTTTCTGTATACGCGTCGATATTGGAGAACTACGATTCGTAAGTAGTTAAGATATTGAAACAAAGCGTAAGAGGATGAGGTCAGGGTAGAGATATTTTTGGTATACCATAAACCCATTTTTTATCTGGTGCAAATAATTGTACATACAAAGCCTTATTAACTTCCCACGCGGCGCGCCTCTGGGCGTGTCTCTTCAATGGCTGCCATTGAAATTCTCTTTATTGTCTCTAAGGTATTGTACCGCGATTTTTATTGTTACGCTTTCCGTAGAGTATTTGTATGGTACATTCAATGTTACATTAATATACATTACCAATAGTAGGTAATTTGGGATACTTCGATATCTTAATTAATATAAACGCCGTCTGTGGTTTTATGCCCTAAACATAATGGTATATACTCAAGACTTGGCCTAAAGGTCTAGGTACCAGGCCATAAACTAAAAAAAAAAACTTAACGTAATAAGACGCGAAGCCACCGAGTATTCCACATAGGACGCCTGCTGTATGTGTGTAAGTTAACTGTTAAATGGAGATTCTGTTTCACCGCAAATCATTAGATATATATTCAATAGTAATATTTCCTTTACACAAAACAAGGTATGAACCTAGAAAAATGCGTATTATCTTTTGGTTACACTTGTACACGTTTAAAAATATAACAATCCAAGTTAAAAAACAGAAATACAAATAAGTTGGAAAACCTGAATGAGATAAATGGAAAGTGTGAGACCAAACACCTAGGTAAAAATGGCTGAATTAAATTGTGAACCAGTCATATTCTCCAGGTTTTCAGTGTTTAAAATTTCAGTTTGACCTATTAACTACAAATATAGTCTGCCTATAAATAGATCAGACTCTAGACTGAAAGGTAGCTCAAAATAACATTATCAGTCAATATTCATCCAGTGATTTAATGTGATAGACTGTTTAAATTAAACTGTGTCGTTTTTCCTAAGTATTTGTATAGTTTTTCTATGCATTTGTATTGTTTTTCTAAGAGTTTGTATAGTTTTTCTGAGTATTTGTAACTGTTTTGTTGTTTTCTAAGTGTTTGTATTTAGCTACCGAATCGGACGAATCTATAAAATTATTTTATATTGTATATCTTCGTATTGCGGTTTTATTATAAAATATTTGTTATAAGCAAGCCTATTTTTATTGTGTACCTACTAGTTGCAGCTTTAATTAAGCCTTTAAAAAATTCTCTTCGCGATTCACGAGAATTTCTATTCTTTCTGGTTCGTTCTCGGGGTTTCAAAGTAAAAATAAAATTATTCTTGTTATTGACATTTATAAGAGAACATGTTTATTATTTGCATAAGAGATTGCGCTTGAAATAACAATATTATTTAGCAATATCTGATAGAAGAATGATTGTGCCTTATTGATTTCAAGTGATGTATAAATCACTGTCAATGTAATCTGTTAATGACTTACATAATGTTAGAACAATGGATGTTAAGAAATTGTGAAAGTTATCTAATACGTATATGTAATGTATGAAAGTTTGTAGCCTCGAAAGTCGTAAATCGTGAAGAATTTTACCATACACAATGTTTATATATAATATTTTCATTTATTATCCTAAAGTTTCTCATATATTAATTGATGGTCCGTCCGGGTTTGGTTTTTACTTCATCCCATATAGATATAAGATATTTAATAATAATTGAAATGATCTATTTTAATCAGAAATCTCTATCTCGTATAAATTATACAATGAAAGAACCATGTTTTTTAATAAACTGTCCCTGCAAAACAGGTATTTTAAAACTAATCTAATATACTTAAAAGTATATTTAACATAAGAAAGGGTTCAATAACACTACTTAACTCTTTCTCTCTTTTAAAGGGAAGACACGTGGTTATATTTTTTCACTTACCACTGATTAGCACCAACACTAATTCACTAATTAGAAAGAATTTTTTATTTTATATTACTAAAACTTACCTAGAAATTATTTTTGGTTTACCCTAGCCCAAACATTAAAACGTTTTTACGAATGAAATCAAAAGGCTATAGAAATGCCCTTTTTTGGCTTCAAAAACTGCGTAAAAAATAAAACAATACCTGTTAAAACCAGTATTTCAAATAAGTTAGATTTTTTTGTTATAACGCAATAAAAGTCGGAAACCTTGTAAAGTTAGCGGTTCGTGGTTAGTTAAGAGTTGGGCGAGCCTTCTGTGGCTGCCTTTTGACTTTCTTCATATTACGTCTCCTATTTCAACTTTAATGATTTCTTTATAAATGAAACAAATACAAAATCGTTGGTAGTAGTTCTACCAGACATTACTGTTCATATCAATCATAACTGTTTTAAAGGTACTGATCCTTTACAAGTCACAGTCCGAATCTTCATCATTCTTCTAAATAAGTTTATTTATTATATAATGTATGTACATATATCAAACATTTTAACTAAACAATTAAATTTTCTTCATTATCCGCCCGTCATATATCTAAGGGGCCGTCTCCACAAGCGAGAGAATCGCGACGAGTCCGCGTTTTTATCGTCGGGTAATCTCCACGAACGAGCGATTATTCCGCCAGCGTATCGTCGCGATTAGTAACGGAATCACAGCGTATCCGCAACGACTCGTAACGGAATCGCCGCGTTTCTGCTCTTCTTGCTCTTATTTTGTTCAGTGTTCATTTAGAGTTCAGTGGTGCCAGACGAGACCGAAATAACTAGTGTCTAAATCAGTCAATAAAATAATTATTTACTATGGATGTATTGTTTTTATTGATGTATGGTCACGCTCGTCGCGCGCTCTCTGCGAGAGCACCACGTTCCGAGGCGAGTGCACGACGTGCACGCCACCAGTAGCGACAGGATCGCAGCGATGTTATGACGTTTCGCGCGCACTCAACCACCCGTCGCATCGCCGCGTTAAGATCGCCGTGTGGAGACATGTTCTATGAGATTGTATAGAAATGCGTGGCAGGACGATTGTATCGTCGCGATTCTCTCGCTTGTGGAGACGGCCCCTATGATTTATCGAAGCATTAGCCCGTGCATAGAAGGAAAAGTACCAGGAATTTATAACGTAGTAAAATATGTTGAACATACCAGGGTATGTTATAGTATGTCTAGTATCAGTGGGTAGTTCCAATTGAATTATACCTCAGTAAAGGTATTTAGTCACAAGATGTCCGCAGTTAATTTAAAGGACGCTCAGGGCCTAATTACTGTTTATTAGGGTCGCCGTTCAACTTTATAGTTCACTGATTTCTGGACCGTGATTATATATTCTTAGCATACTTATTTATATAGGTTTTCGTGACAGGAGCTTTTACTCAACAAAACTCAATTATATATTTATATTATACTAAACATATAGCCACATATGCAATACATATATAATATGTATATATATGTACAAATAAGGTTCATACATTTACGAAAGGAAAACACCATAGAAAAATATTAAATATGCCTAATATGTGGGGTGTGCTCATGATGCAGATGAGTTTCATCATCGGACGTCGAGACGGAATACGAAATCCACCCGTTCCACCGTTTTTCAAGGCAGTTTTTGCCGAGCACTACCACTATGTGGAACCAGCTCCCTACTAAAGTATTTCCGAATTAATTCGACTTAAGGTCCTTCAAGAAAAGACCGTACCAATTCTTAAAAGGCCGGCAATGCACTCGCGAGGCCTCTGTCCATGGGCGGCGGTATCACTTAACATCAGATGAGGCTCCTGCCCTTTTGCCCCCTGTTCTATAAAAAAATATATTAAGCGCTATGGATATTCCTCATACTCCTTGGAAGCATATTTAAAGTGAAACAAGTCAAGGCTTAAACAGCGGTCCTTGTCTGGGCTGCGCGATACAAACTGAGTTTTTAGCATAGTTGCTTTAGAAGGAGGAACGTGAAACAAATTATTCATTTATTGCTTTATTCTTTACTTACACCACGTTTGAATCTAAACTTTGTTTGAAAATACGCCCAACTTCTTTAAATTTTAAAATTAAAATTTCGTAAAGAGAATTTATAAAACACTAGCAGACCGTCCAAGCGTTGCTGTGGCTAAGGTTTTTGTTATATTACTATGTAGCAAACTATTCAAGGGAAACCATGACTGGTGTTCTCCTACCGTCCACCATGCTTTTTTGTGGTTATGCCATTAAATTGTAGCTTATGTGAAACGTTGGTACTTTCAACACAGCCCCATCTGTTAAAATTGTGACAAACAAATATTTTGCAATAAAATAATATTGCGGATATAAATTGAGATGTAAGCTATCCTATCTTTTAAGTTGGATCAAACTACACACTGTTTAGGAGTCCATGGCGGTCAAACAACGTGACACGTAATTTATGGAAATTAAAATGTCACGTGTTTTCACTATCGAAGAAAAAAAAAAAAATGTATATTTTTTTTTGATGAACAAGATTTAAACATTAGTTTGCCAAAGAAGTTTCACTTCTAACATGTGTACTTTGTACGTACGCACTTTTTTAAACTAGTTTTCGAGTGTTCCATTAACCATCGTAAAGTAATTACAAATCCAAAATGATTTTACAATTCTATCTTTGTATTGAAAACACCTATAACCCTGCTTATCTTTGAATGCTACAAGCATTATACTAATTAGATTGTGTCAATCACACAGTAGTTATTGATTTTAACTGAAGAACAGAAGCCGTACTTAATCAAGTGTGCTTGGGATGATTGTTTACCACTGAAGGCAAGTAAATTCTACAATACATATCCGTTTTTATATGGATGATATTTTTTACAACCGGTTCTATTATATTTAATGTAATTTTTATTATGGCTTTCTCTTGCGTAAATGATATTTGGTGATTCTCTTAACTGTTTGATTTTCAAATTAAACGGTTTCCTCACTACAGATGTATTATCTTATCTTAATATGTATATATATAAATTACGTGTCACGTTGTTTGTCCGTTATGGACTCCTAAACTACCGAACCGATTTCATTCAAATTTTCACACCGTGTGCAGTTTGATCTAACTTATCAGATAGGATAGCTTACATCTCAATTTATACCCGCAATATTATTTTATTGCAAAATATTTGTTTATTATTCGAGTCACAATTCTAACAGATGGCGCTGTGTTGAAAGTACCAACGTTTCACATAATACCAACGCTACAATTTAATGGCATAACCACCAAAAAGCATGGTGGATTGGTGTTCTCCTGCCTTTTTTCTTGAATAGTTTACTACTATGTAATATAACAAAAATCTTAGCCACAGCAACGCTTGGCCGAGTCTGCTAGTATTATATAAAATACTCGTGTCACATTGTTAGTTACCATAGTCCTGCGAAACGGCGCAATCGATTGTTATGAATTTTTTATTCATATTCAGTAAGTCTAAGAATCGGCTACTATCTATCTTTCAAACTCCTAAAGGTGGTCCGGTCCACCCCTAAATTTTTATCAAGTTATTTTTTTAGAAAAAGTAGTTTGTTTTATTTTTTTATGATTTAACATACAAAAATACATACAACCCTTAATTTTCACCCCTTTACGATCAACCCATATTTTTACTATAGTAGATAGTTATTTTTATTGCACTAAAAAATGTTTCCTAGAAATAATATACATGGCAAAACGACGTTTGCCGGGTCAGCTAGTAGTCTATAAGTATATCTGTAATAATATTATTTAAACATCTATTCATATATTGTTTTGAATTATCAAAATTACATTGTATAGATACGTTAGAATCAGCTGTGTTAAGACAGAGAAGGCTCGGTTTGTCTCTTACGCACGGATGTGACGTTAACGTGATCAGATCGCCCGCTTCCGGCAAAACCTGTAATACTTGTTTTGGGTTTGCCATTCAGGCTTTTGTTTGTAAACCGGCGAATGCATTGTTCAAACATTTTGAATATATTAGGCATCGTATACACGGTCACATCAGCCTTATGCAGTACCTATATGCGTTGTGATACTATATGAGTAATCTGTGACTAGAGTACCTCAGCATTTACATTAAGATATCGCTGTTTAGCCTTTCCATCATTAAGGGTTTTCCTTATTTAATTCAATCAAATAAAAACAAATTTTGTTTATAATTATTGGCAATTATGTTCTCAAATTCTCAAAGTGTGTAGAACGGCCAGGAGAGCTGGCACTTTCCACCAATTTTTAATCGCCAAGTGTTTGGTTTGAAAGAAACTACAACTATTTATACCATGGTTATCGTTGAGCACCATGCTAATCAAGTGTACATAAATTAAAATAATAAGTTTATTGTATTTCTTATCATAATTTAATTGTCATTAAAACATTAAAGTAATTAGCTATAGCTATATCCCCAGTACCAGCTCCTTCCACTTGACCGTATGCAACGAAGAGCCGTTCGAATCGTCGACGACCAATCCCTTTTCGAGCAGCTTCTTCTACCAAGTGTTCATTGGAGTTGTTCGGGTTAATACCTGCAGCTGAGTTTCGTCATCAGATGTCGAGGCAGAATACGAAATTCCACACGTATCACCTCGACGTTCCACAACTGAGCGTTAAGGCAGTTTTTGCCGCGGATCACCACTATGTGGGACCAGCTGACAACTGAAGTATTTCCGAACCAATTCGGCTTCGGTTCCTTCAAGAAATGAGCGTTTACTATTCCTAAAAGGTTGGCAACGCACTCGCGAACCCTCTGGCATTGAGAGTGTCCATGGGCGGCCCATTTCCCCCTTGTTCTATAAAAAAAACATCTATTTATAACTAGGGGTCGACCCCTAGGATGGAATGTCTAATGGAAGGATTATACCCCGCATAAAACTCCCGTCTCACGTGGCTGCAGCACAACTTTCATATTGAATAAGTTTTCCTGGGAAAAGTTTTATTATACCCGGATGTCGAAAATACCGATTAAACGGCTAACTATATGTAACGGCGACTTTGTTTTCTGTATGTATAAAATCATTAAAAGTTGTATATAAATCAATAATTAAGCGTATATTCTAAAGGGTTTTCTTACATTTTGGTACCAAAAGCTTTGAGCGCATGAGTTTCACTAAGTATTAAATTCTCACTATGGGCGCAGTCTTTTCATACAAATATTTGACAAAACATACTATTACTAACTTTATCAAAGTAGTATTGCTAGACGATGTCGTGGACATCCCTAATGGTATTATATAACCGATCAAAAGCTTACAAAGTATGAGATATAACAAACGTGAGAAGGATCCGAGAACAGTTTTGTCCAACACAATGTCCATTGTTGGAGAACTTTGCAAATATGAATGTTACAATGTTATATCGATAAAATCTGGACCAGAAACATCTTCAAAGTATTCTATAGTCTGTATTTGTATTTTAAAACACATCGTTTTCAGAATTATCAAAAATTTTAACACAAGCATCATTTAAATTAATTTATTTTTAGGAATATAAATCTTAAACAAAACATATGAAATACACAACCAACGCAATGAATCGCGATAATCTAAAACGGAACAAGCTTAGAAATACTTTTGTAAAGATTAAAAAATATCTGAAATAGATAAAGAAACTTAGTTATCAGTTTAAGACAACTTAAGTATTAAAGATTAAGCTAAAAATATTTGCTATGAAAATTGTAGATACTTCTTAAGCCTTTTATTAAAAATATTTAAGGTTTAAATACATTTATATTTCTATAATCTTGCTAGACATCTGTGTACCTTTTTCTGAAAGTCCTCCAAGTCCGACCATTTCTGTCATCACTGTGCCACTCTCTGCCTTCATCTGCCTGCTATTTCCTTAATCAGGTCTATCCATCTTCTATACGTAAATTGTCTTCCTCTTTTGTGTTTATTGTGGCAGCAGTTTAATACTTCCTTGCTCCACTTTTCTGTTTCTCTTGCCATGTGTCCGCCCATTTCTACTTAAGTAAATTTATTATCATTGCTACATACATCTATATATGGCATATAATATATATCAGTAATACAATCGATTAATTAAACGTAAATGTTTGTTAAATTTGGATTCATTAAGGATTCAATAGATCTGTTATGCAGCATCTCTACAATTCGTTACTTGCAGCAAGATATATGGCAGAGTTCAGTTTCAAGATAGCAGTTAGTAAGAAGGATAAAAGACAATACTATAGTTAGTAAGAAGCTAAGCTATTCAATGCTAACGGAATTTATAAAACAATGAACATTATTGAACACATCACACATTGTTGGATATCACGTCAATTGAATCATGAACAGTAGGGCTGCCAATGTTCATCTCTAGTTCATCTGTAATCATAACAAAAGGGTACGTAATTTAGATATACACCTCAAACTACAAGTTGTTTCGATCTTTAGACCGTACCACTACAATAAAGGCCGGCAACGCACTTACAAAAGTGTTTTTTAGAACAGAGAGAAATCGTTGAACGGAGGCCTATGGACCCTCAATGCCAGAGGGCTCGCGAGTGTGTTTTCGGCCTTTTGCGGTTGCCTTGGACACCCAAGGGCGGTGGTAAACACTTAACTTTAAGTGTTCCCGCTTGTTCGTTAATTGCCTCCTATTCCATAAAAAACGCAAAGAAAAAGCCTAAATAAATGTCATCATAAAGTTCTTGCCATCGACATCCCAGAATTAGGCTAGGATTTTATTCCCATGAACATGCCCCACACCAATGAAATGAGTCTTTTATCAAGTCAAATACAACATGATTGTACTGTTTTTAAATCTCTCTTTTTATCACAGCCTAAACAAAACTATTTGATTGGTTTAGTTTTTAAGATAGAATTTCTTTATCTAGAGCAGTGTTGGCTTCAGCGTGCGACTCTCACCCCTCAGGTCGTAGGTTCGATCCCCGTCTGTGCACCAATGGACTTTCGGTCTATGCATTTAACAATACCTATACCTAATATATATACCTATTTTCCTATTAGACTGACAAATGATCATAATACAGTTTCAGAAATCTGAACCCAGACCTAAAAAGGTTGTAGCGCCACTGACTTTTTTTTATCTACGTTATTCAAACTTATTCAAGGCAACCCTATAGAAAGCCTGGTTTATATTCGCTTCTCGCAGCCCTGAGACTATTGTTGCATTGTTAAGCTGATGCTATATTGACATTAGTCGAGAATCTAGGTGGTTATAACAATGTGGACTTTCACTTAATTTTTAATAACCGTGTAAAACTTAGAGGGTCATTCAATACTAATGTGAAATTGTTTAAATACGGAAACCCCAAAGCTCGTTTTAAACTTCCTGTTAAGTTGAACGTTGCACAAATGTATATGTACGAATATGTATGTACATGGAAAGTCCAATTCCGCAGTCATCTGGAAGAAAAGCAGTATTTTACTGAAGTACACAGTATGCAGCTCTACAAGGTTTAAGTACGACCTCATATGGAATACTGCTGACTTCTCTGATCTGGTGCTCCCATATACCAGCGTCATCCTCTTGACCAAATTCAGCGAAGGGCTTGTCGAATTGTCAAACTCCAACGTATTACTGATCGGCTTGGTGAGTGTTCTGAAGAACACCTTGATGGCTGGAAGTCTTCTGCAGTCCACTTCACAAGACACTTTCTTTTGCGAACTATGGAACTGTGGAATCGACTCCCGGTGTGGGTCGTATCTTTCAAGATACGACCTCCAACTATTCAAAGTTAAAGTGTACTCCTCTATCAAAGGTCGGCAACACTACCACCAAAAATGGGAGTCCATGGGTTGCGATGACTGAGAAATGGTTGCCCACATCACAAAGTATCTCTGGAGATAGTTTCCTTTAAACGACTTTAAAATAGGACGAGGTTCTCAATTCGGCCGTATTTTTTTTTTGTTGAAAAGGAGATATCCCAAGTGACACATCTGAAGATGGCATCCCAGGGAAACCGAGGAGAACCTTCGAAAATCAGTTCCAATTAAAAAATTATCACGTGATTCGAAAGTTTTTTTTTGTTAAAAAGTATTTTTTTTATATGACATTTTACGAACAAAACCTGTTATTCAGAATCACAGTTAACCGAATTATGTGAATGATTTAATTCAAGTATTTAAAATTTTCCTGTTGATATCTATCATGGCGCTGTGTAATAAAACACATTGCTCAGGCGATAACACCGATTTGATTACATGTAAAACAAAACCTAATTAGCATAGTTTGACGTATAGTGATAATGGTAATTGTGTGTATTTTTAGAAACTATTTTAAGTTGAAGTCGCATAAGACGTGATTTCTATAGATTTTACTTTTCGTAACCTATGCATACCAATGGCGTTACAACCTTTTAGCTCTGGGACTCTGATTTATGGATCTGTTCTGTGATCATTTCCAATAGACAAGTAGGTGGTCAACCTTCTATGCCTGACACACATTGTCGACTTTTTGGGTGTGAGGAAACCGGCATGCTTTAAACGCATACAATGACATAGACATAACATTTATTACAAACAAAAACACACACAAAATAAAAATAATCAAAGAAAAAATTTAAATGAGAGATATCAAAAAAATAAATCCCTTTCCCATTCGGTTCGTTTCAAGTATGTAATGCGTGTGTGCTGCGGCTGTTATTGGCCCTGGCTCAGCATTATGCTGAGGAGTAGAATATTCCACAGAGCTTCTAATGGACACATAAAGCCCATTACTCGCCTCCTCCCCTGTTCCAACATTTTTTTATTGGTTTTATATACATATAATAGTATCAATCGCTTATACTGGGAATAAATAAGGCGTAACTGCGTTTCTCTGTGAATACAAAATATTTATTTACAAAAGAAATATCTATTAATTTACCTTTAAATAGGAAAATATATCATGTTTTCCTTACATACATAATAGGAATATGAATTTTACGTACATGTTTGATATATATGGTATTTCCAACCTTATTATATAAAGGGTTTTTCAACAAGAACTTTGTTTTCTAAAACAAAATAAAACAAAGAATTTAGAGGAAAATGAATAAAATTTTTATTGTATTACAAAGAGAAAAGTTTGGCAATTATGAATGAAAAATGATATCTGGCAAATGTCCACCACGACCACGCTGACAGATGTTGATTCTTTCATCAAAATTTTTAATCACTTTTTGGCAAAATGGAGGGTCTATTTCGTTAATGACATCACGGATTTTGAGTTTTAAGGCTGCAATCGATTCGATTGGCTCCGTATAGACTCTGTCTTTAACATAGCCCCACAAAAAATAATCCAGTGGTGTTAAATCACACGATCTGGCTGGCCACTTAACAGCTGAATTTCGCGAAATTATGCGCTCGGGAAATTTGGTTTGCAATAAATTGATCGTTTCATTGGCTGTGTGACATGTGGCACCGTCCTGTTGAAACCACATTTCAGTGATATCCATGTCATCAATAATAGGCCAAAATTTAGTGGTTAACATCTCGCGATACCGTGATCCATTGACTGTTACCGCATTTCCAGCCTCATCTTCGAAAAAAAACGGCCCAATCACGCCTCCAGACCACATAGTGCACCACACAGTAACACGTTGAGTATGCAAAGCCTTCTCAGTTGAATCTTGTAAGGCTTCAAAGCCAAATCCTTTCGCAAAATTCGCCATGTTGTGCTTTTGGATAACCTCAATTGTTGAGAACGTCGTGAAATTGACAAATTTTGATCTTCTTCAACACTGTGGCTCACGGCGGCGATGTTTTCTGTTGCACGACCCGGTCGAACACGTGTTGGTGTTGGCACATTTTGTACCGAGCCTGTCGACTCAAATTTCGCGACCAAATTCTTAACAGCGGTCTCAGAAGGACGATTATGCTGGCCGAAAATATCACGAATTTTACGAAATGTAACTTTAACAGAACCACCATTTTTATAGTGGATTTGAATTATTTTAATGCGATTTTCGAGCGAAATTGAATTCATTGTAATAATTGCCAAAGCACCTGCTACGAATACCGCCAAAAACTAAATGTCAAAACTATCACGTTCTCGGTGTTGCCACAATTGAAAAACAAACTTCTTGTTGAAATACCCTTTATTATAAAAAATCACTCAAACAAATGCATTTTATACATAGTACGTTCTAATTTAACAATATTAAACATTATTTTACCCATATTACGAGATATCAACACTATATCGCATTTTCTCCGGGATTAGAACCGTTTACCTCTTAGATTCTTGATTTCTGGAGCTAACAGGTTGTCAAGTGGGTTTTAAACAGAGTTCTAAACCGGAAGTGACAATGCTACCTGTAGCAGGTACCTGACCTAATTCGGCCTTTGTCAAGAGATACTCACTCGAGCGTCAATCGCCTATTTATAGGTTCGATGTAGGGGAAATTTGTAGCGGATATATTGAAGTGTTCCGTGTTTAAAGTTATTTTGTGGAATTTGATTTACAGTGAAAATTATACTCTTGTTATACTCGTGTTGTTCTCACGAGAATGTAAGTGCGTGCTCCTATTTCAACATGCCTACTGCTGATAGAGGAAAAATTTTGTTTTCAATTTATTATTATTTATTACATAAGATGTCATGTGGGACATGGTGTAATGGTTGCAGCTCCTTAATGTTGTAAAACAAAAAACTTGTCGATTAAAAAGAGTGCCGGAGAGTTTATTGCCAGCTCTTCTCTTCCGTTCTTCGCCCTTAATTTGAGAACTGGCACTAAATGTAAAATTAGAAGCATTTAATTTTTTTTGACGTTCATAAGTGTTCATAATTGTACATTGTGTTACCTATGTGAATAAATGATTTTTTTTTTAGTTTTGAAAATTGAATACGATGAATCGCCGATAGCGAAATCTAATAACATTTCACACTTACGTTCACTACTGGTGAACGATTAGGAAATCAGCTTTAGGCGCTTCGTCTAATATATCTAATCTCTATGGTTATTTTAAACAGTTCACTTCTTTTAGGATACTTGTATTAAAAAATATCAATTTTTTGGGAGCATAGAGAAGTTTATTGACGAAACTTAACGCGTGATTTCTTATTAAAATGTAATATTAGTAGAATTCATATAAATACCGAATGCTAGACACTGCAGATACTTCTAGTTAGGTTTTTGTTTATTTTTAAGCCCACAAACGCATACACATAAATGATATATGAAGGCAAAACACATAAAAGCTTAAACCTCATGAAGAAATTTGTATTTTGTCTTTAATTATATACTTTGGATTGATTAATATTAGAATGTGAAACCAGCTGCCCACTGAAGTATTTCCGAATTCGACTTTGGGAAAACTTCTCAATGGGGGACTTTCAAGAAAAGAGCGTATCAATTCTTAAAAGGCCGGCAACGCACACGCGAGCCCTCTGGCTTTGAGTGGCTACGTGTGGCTGTATCTAACATCACTTGAGTTTCCCGTTTTCCCCCTGTTCTATAGTAAAATAAAATAAATAGTGTAGTGAGGCAATAGGAAGACTATGGTTTACCTAATAACTAATGGTTGTGAAACATTCTCATGTTGATGTATGAAAACGAACCCATTTCTTACACAACACCGAGTAAAAGCGACGTTGAGTATACTACCAAAGTGAATTTGTGAAAAGTCTTCTTAATACTCAAATTACCGGCGGTGACTTACCTTTTGACCGCGTAGCGCTTAACGGTCTAATAGCGATACAGATTATGATGTGTTTGTATGTAATTAGGAAGTTTCCTAAATATCCGTAGCGGTGATGATTATACTTGGCGTCATGCGGTTACAGAGTAACGATGCTGAGCCTCCTGCCCAGTTGCTTCATTGTAAAAACATCAGAAGCCAGACTTCTCTTGCCTTGAAATTACTTTTAGAGATTTATAAGTAATACTTTTAAACACAGAAAAACAAAAACCAACTGACCTACTTTACAGTTTTTTGTTTAAGAATCAGAAGTTAACCAGTGTATAAAATATGAAAATTTCATTCAGTTTCCATTGTGTCACTACGGTTTTATTTTACGTATCTACATACGCTGACAAAATTGGAATGCTGGAAATGGTCCCAAAGCAGAGGTGACAGCGACTTTTATTTTAATATGAAGAAGCAACAACGTAATAATGTGCGAGAATTAATGATTTTTTCGTTATGTGTGAAAGAAAAAGGTTCTTTGTTTTGTTCACTCTTGATTCACGAAAGCACGTAGGTCCACGTGACCTAAGACCCTAACTACCTAGATGCACTGCATTTGTTTGTTTTTATTTCGTGTGGGTGTACGTGTGAAATTTTTATTGGACATAGATTCTTTGGTCGAATTCTTAAAGTATTTGGTTTCTTGGTCACTGGTTAAGACAATATTGTGTTTTTTGTAAATAAATAAATATATACGCCTAGATAAAACTAAGTTTAACTACCTTCATGGTTAAAATACATTTGCTCTCTGAACCGATTCGACTTAGACTCCTTCAAGAAAAGAGCGTACCAATTCTTTATAGGCGGCAACGCACTCGCGATCCTTCTGGCATTGAGATAGTCCATGGGCTTAACATCAGGTTAGCCTCTTGCCCCTTTGACCCCGGTTCTATATAAAAAATGATATATAATATAAGTGTTATGTTTTCTTAATTTGCGTAATTCGCTTACTCGTATGTCTTAAATAAAAGTCGTGTTCATTCCATCAGCTTCCCAAGCGGCAGCGGGCGGCAATAAATGTAAGCCGGGCGGTATTAGGCTGTAATCATCCGCTTCGTTTGACAATATTCTAGCTAGACCTTTACGAATACTCTGCAAATCCTTCGACGAAAATGGATTTTAAGCTAGACTATGTTATTGTCGTTAAAAATGTCGGAATTAAACCCGATTCTTTAGAAGAGGATATCGTAACTGTCAAGTCAGTTCACAGACGTAGCGCGTACTATCTAACTCCCGTATGTCACAATACAATATCTTTAAGACATACATAGAAGTATGACTTACGCCCGAACGCAATAATTAATCCACGATCTCAGATTGAAAACAGTCTGAGATCCGACCGTGACAGTCGATCGATCTCCTATCTGCATCCCAATAAACAAACCCTACGGAGACAATCCATTTTTGGCGACGGATAAAATGCTCTTTGTCGTTCCATTTTACCGAGTTTTTACTCATATTTGTTAATCAATGTGAACCAAATAAAGTAAATAAAATCGTAACATTTAAATATACATGTCTATGTTTAAAACATAAGAAACAGTTTTTAATTTTTTTTAAAACTGGTGTAAGTTAAAATCTTTTAAAATAATTAACGGTTGAAATCGAGTTTTCGTCAACTGTCATTTTCATACAAAGGTCCACAGACACCGATACGACCTTCCATGGATAGCTTGTATCGAGAAATGGCTATTACAAACCGTCGATTGGTTATTGGCACACTTGTTTCAACATTTGGATTAAGATTACTATCTCGGATTACGGATTGAGATAAGTTATTGGGTTTCGAGCGTAAATAATCTAAACATAATAGGTTCAATTAAAAATATCTCCAGCATCATCTTTATTAAGCCTCAGAGAAGGGTGTGTTTATGTTTGTTACATTGTTTACTTTAAGACTAAGGAAAAAACATGTTATAAAACAAATTTTTATAGTAAAAAGTGTTAATGTATATTCTTGTCATATGCCTAATTTACGGGCTAAAGATTGAATGGATATAGCGTGAATAAATTTACGCAACCTGTTACACATGGACAAAGCTACAGTGTGGAACACGATGGACAAATTTAAAATTCTAAACCGTTACATAAAGCGGTGAGCACACTGCGTGACTTCACGCGTCGTCGCGCCCTCCGCTCCACGCTAACCTTGGGACATCTTGCATTCTGTATATTATTTTAACTGATCTGAACATTATTTAACGTTTAAATTTAATTGAGATGGTAGATAAGGGCTGATAACTGTCCGGTTCTAGAAAAATACGAATATTCTGTGTAGAAATTATATTTAGACTGGATAATTCGTATGTAAATTATATTTCTGTTATATATTTTTGTCTAGTCCTTATGACTAGAAAAATAATTTTTTAATAAAGGGGTTTAAATAAAATTTGCACGCAAAAGGCAAGGAATTATGGACTGAGCATCGAGTAATTGCGGATCGGATATGTTTACAATGATATTTTCCCACGCCAATGGTTTATCCATTCAAGACAATTAATTGTATTCTTTTACCTTTAATTCTATTGACATAGGAGCGATTTTGCATTGTCCACGCCATGTCGTGGAAATTTTGATACGCGCGTTCCTCGCTGACCACGACTGCCGCAGAGCACTTGATGTAATAAATGTTCGATGAAGAAGTTTTGTTCAGTATTCTTGTTATCATTAAGTTTATGATCTTGTGCTAGCGTCTTCTTATCTAAGCAAATAAGTAGCTAACAGCTTTCTAGACCAAGGCGTAATTAAATTTCTATATTAATAATGTGTGTAACGTTTCAGACCGCGGCGCCGGTCGGGATCCAGCATCGTAGTGGTGGGAGCTGACGAGGAGAAGAGACCGCCGGATGACGGGCCAGACATGCTCACCATGCTCTCACTGTCTTCAGACACCGGTTAGTTTCAATAGTCATGGTAAATAACGGTATTGTTATCGAGAAATACAATTTACTCTTACACGATAAATTATTATACGAGGTTCGGAATATATGATTATGTTTTACCCCTTACTCCGGCCACTGACTCCATAAACTGTATTTATATAGAGCAGTAATGGGTAGGTAATATAATAAATAAAAACAGTAATAACTAAACTCAAAGCTTGTTAAAATTATATGTAGTTACAATGGCCATTAGAAACCATAACAATACATCAAGCTGTTACATATTTGTCAGGTCCAATATAGTCTTTGACATGTGAGTGTTTAGCTTTGTCTCGAGTCTCAATTTTACACTTTACCTTTCCTGTAATATATATACCTAAATAAAACTAAATTAATTTGTTCTAAAGTAGTGTTAGACAATCAAGAATAAATACTTGATAGCTATTTGAACAAAATGCGAAAGTTCAACAAGTACTTTTCGTTTTTATCTAACTTCAACCCGAAGATGTTTATTTTTAAAGATCGAAACACCAAAACTCCTTACGAAGGACATAACTAATTTTGAATGCAAATTGGTACTTGGACATTTTCTTTTCGACTTTGAAAAATTAATTAACGACGTCTCAACAAATAGATAATTATTTTTGCTGACATTGAGTTCAAGTGCCGTGAAATTTGATAAATTGACGTCGTGGTTCAGTCGACCTTCAAGAAATAAACAAAAAATATTGTTACGTTTACTAATTAAGCCTTTGATTAATTTGGAAAAAGGACAGTTTTAAATATATTTAATTGGATTTTTTTGGTTATGTGATTATTTGCTTTTGCTATTTTAACGTTCTATTGAAGATTTTTTGTAGTATTTTCTTAGTGGACTATAAAGGTAAAACAGATAAAAATATATCCGTACTATTTTATTATAGTTCTCTTAGCTTTTTTGTATGTAGGTTTTCTATTGTATCATTATTTAGTTGTTTTTTTAAATTTCAGGACCTCACCGCGAGATGGCGGTGGACGTACCGGACAGTTTCATCGCGAGAAACAAAACACCTCCGCGCTACCCTCCACCAAGGCCTCCTCAGGTACGCGCCCGAACCAGGGACGAAGAACCTCTCCTATCATCAGGCGGTTCAGGAACATCCTTCGGGAGCAAACAGAGCACCGTTCTCCAAAGCCTGAATATATCAGGTCCGAGTTCTGACGGTTCCGGAAGCTTCAAGAACACTATCGAGCTCCTTTCACTACCCCAAAGTTCAGATTCGCTTAGCTTCGGCAGCAAGAAGAGCAAGAACTCCTCCGAAACAACCAAATGCGATATGCTATCCGATAGATCCGAGTCGGTAGCTTCCAACGCCACACACAATCTGAGCGATCACAAAATACAACTCCTGATATCGAATGGCGAGGATTCTTTATTAGATTGCAGAGAAGGTGTGACCTATTCGGCAAGGACAGATTCGGTTCTGATCAGAGAAGCCGTCTACGCGTCGTATAAGCTACCGCCAGGTTTCGATACGACTCCAGTTTTGCTAGGAAGGGAAGTGGCTGTTGATGTGCCGGACAGTTTTGTTCAGATTGTGAAAACAACGCCAAAATATCCCCCAAGCGATAGAAAGAGCGTTGCGTCACAGGTAATGCACTGCACTTTCATTGGTGGTGGTCATTGGGTTAGATCGCAAGGTTAGTTTGGTAAGGTATCGGTGCTTTATGGGTTTAGAAATTAAGGTTGATCAATTTGAATATGTATATTATGACTGTCCGTTAGAACTTGACTGAACTTTTCTATTGCGCATTAAGGACTGTTTAAATTTATTTTCTGGGAAGTATATATTAGTTAACCTGGTTAAAATGTGTTACTTAAATTGAAAATGCAACTTTGTCCTGGTATTTCGCATGCTTACAGCATTAGAGAGGTTAGCAATTATTAAATAAAATGAAAAAATATCGTCTTTGTCAGACTTTAATACATAATCATGAATCACCAATATCATGCATATTTGCTAATTCGGAGTCGAACCGTTGACGTATTATGTACTCAATATATTTATATGTATTTACTTGATTATAATAAGATATATATCCTTATAAAACTCATCTAAGAAATATTAAAATTGTAACACTATTATTTATTAACATTACCAGGTGTTGCATATTCATTTAGAAAGTTACGCTTTTGGATTTCACATTCACTTTCTTTATTGCAATAACATGAGGCGATAAACTTATATTAATGAAGCTTTTTAGAATTTTTACTAACAAAGAGCAGTTGGGCCAGCGATGCAAAATGGATTTTGATAAAAACAAAACGATTGACGCATTTCAAAGTGATAATGAAATGGACGCTACGGATAGTTGTATATTTTAATAATTAAAATTATTAAGATATATTGACTTAATTTAATTTTTAAAAGCCAGACCTTCTACATAATTAATTTAATTTTGAGTTTTTAAATTGCTTATTCATTTTACTAAACAATTATCATATCATCAACACCTTTGCACGAACGCTCTTTCTATTTGTAATCTTATTTATAAAACTATCTACATCAGCCGTTACTATTCCAACAGATGTCGCTATTTTAAATTTTTTATAGAGTTAAAAAATGAAAACAGATGGCGCTGATTTAAAAATACGTCTTAATTAATATTTTGTTAATTTGTATGCACGTTATTCTATGTAATTTATAATACACATATTACTTAAAATACTGGGTTGTATTTCTATGAGAATGATACTGCTAATAAGGACAATAATGTTTACTTTTCAGAGGATTCTTGTATGTTTGTATATTACTTACATTTAATTTGCATGTCTTGGGTTATTTTCAAGGGAATTTAGCTTATTGTATTATGTATAAATCATCTATTATTTTATCCGTTGTGTGAATCTCAACAACATTGTCTGGGTTTGGAAGATATATTTATAATTGCTCATACTAGTACACTGTACGCGACGTATTAAGGATTTTGCTGTATGTAAATGAAATGATAACCTATTAAGAGCCCCAATTATTAAATTTAAAAAAGGTTTCTTTTAAAATCTCTGGTCTCTTTAGAAGGTAAAGTAGACTTAAATGTTAAAAGTTAATACATCAAATATATATATGTGCTTATAAAGTATAAGTATATAATTATATATCTGAGTTGAATTTACATTTACAGACCATTCAAGTATGGACTGGTTTAAGAATAGCCAGGGAGCGCATAGCGGTTCTCTCTGTACCAAAATAATCATAGAGCAATATATTACAGCAGATGAATGGCACAGCGAAGGGCATCGCTCCAGCGGTACCACCCAGGGAGGTACCCAGGGACGCACCCCCGAGGCCACCAGCTCATGACGTCACCAAAGAACAGATGGAGTCTATCAAGAAATACCAGGTTTGTTTAAATTTAATTAAGATACCCATAATTTATACTAAAAAGAATATAAGTTAAGAATAATAATGAATTCATGTGCAATGTGCTGGCGATGAAGCTTGCTTTCAGTTACAAAAATTTTGTTATTTAGGTGTTCTTGTAACAGGTCGGTTTTTACACATTTTATTTACGCACTCGTTTATATGAACACACTAGGCCCTTAGTTGAATCACGAAGCGACAATTGTATCCCTCATTCATTTACCAGCTGATTTTACGGTGATACAGCAAAAAAACCGTTCTAAACCTATCTATAATTGTTGAACAATTTATAACGATTATCCTATTAATTCTAAATATATAATTAATTGGATAGAAATTTGTATCTCAAATCAATATGGATGATTAATTATTTAGAAATATAATTTTATTTTCACGAATATAAGACATAATAGGATTAATAATTAATTTTCATGAACAATTTAAACAACTGAAGTTGTTTATTTTTAGGAATTCTCAAGATCAGTGTTTAATAAGCTTTTTTTAAGGTAATAAAAGGCAAACGGGCAGGAGGCACATCTGATGTTAAGTGATACCGCCGCCCATGGACACTCATATTGCCAGTCTTGCAAGTAGTCTTGTAGTACAAATAAAAGATCCTTTGTAATTCTGGCTTAAGAATGTATACCATTCATAAAAATCTTTCGGTTTCCATTCGTAAGCGTAAAGCTCATACATATTGTTTGAAATATGTAAGCGTTACATCAAAGCTTTCAGCTTCAGGAATGGAATATTAATATATAGATTTTTTTTTGTTTACATAATAAATTGCTCATGTAAAAATTTATGTGTATCTTTCATTTGTATGCTGCATCTCGTTTAATGAATTTTTAATGTTAGTTATTTCTGTCTTAGCATATACTATTTGACTGGTTACAAAGGAATAAATACATCATCAATGGCTGTACACTGTACAGCCCCTAATGGGCCTTCAATCTTGCAATCGCTTGCTTCTTGCGTCCTCGAACACCTAATGTTTCGAGGTCCTTGACAACTCCATCCCACCAGCGCAGCCTCAGTCTGTGAGTTTAGTAAAGACCTTGGAGTTCTTTCAATACGAATTCAAAACATACTGTTACAAATTTTATTTTATTAAGCGCGGTAATTAGTATATAAATATATATTAGGAAATGTATGAAATAAGGTCCCGCACCATAAGAGTCGGGGTCTTAAGAAATTTATTATAAAAAATAGAATAAAAATGTAGTATTATGAATTAGGTAAATTTGGTAGTAGCTATTAACATTGGCCCTTACGATTTCTGTATATATGACACCGAGAGATATCAAAATGTGAGCGTAGAATAATACAATTTTCTCTCGTTTAGAATCCTACAAAAGTTTCTTCCTAGGAAATTTATTAACTTGCGGATTTTGTTATATTCCAGTGACATATATATATATATATTATTCATCAACACGTTATGAGAAAATAACCTCTTATAAAACCCTCATTACATGACAGTTAGCATTCTTTTGCTCTCCTGCTTTATAGAAATATTTTCACTAAAAAACTAATTCAAAAATACATGGTCATGCTGTCAAGATAATGCATAAGTTCTAAATATTTTAATTACGTACTTAAAATGAATCGAAAAGTTAAACAGCCTATAATCTATTTTGTTATCACAAAGCATTTTGTGGTTAGTTCTAAACTTTGGTTATCCGTTCCAGTTAACTATGCGAAAGTTAAGTTTATTACTAGATAAGCATGTTTGCTTATCTGAGCTTTCAAAGAGCTTATCAGACCTTTGAGGTGATGTTGATACAATAATGTTGTGTGGTAGTACTTGCAAATTTTAAATTCTTCTTTCATTTGCAGATTTTGAGATTATTATTATATACGATATTCAGAGAAAATAATTAACATTTCGTAATCAATATAGGTTTACCAAAGTTTGCTATGCGATGCTAAACCTGGTATTTCAGTACTCTTTGCTACCTTTTATCCGTCTTCAATTAATCGGGTAAAATAATTAATTTCATCGAAGAGAAGACATTTAAGGTAATTAAAAATTCACTTGAGTATGATTGTACTTTGTAGAAAGCAGTCTTTCTTCAAATAACAATAGACATAGACATAACATGTATTACCTACGGAACACACACACTGTAATTCACAAAATAATAACAAAAAAATATGGAAAAAAGGAATAAGGTACATTTTAAGTGTGTAATGTGTGTGTCGTGGCTGTAACTGGTCGTGTTATATAGATCGCTGATATACGGTAGACGTTTTTTTTCATCACAAGTTAATGTTGCGACATTTCGCTGTTTTGTTATCACGATTATTATTTCATTTCTGAGGTTCTACGTGCACTGACTACGTACCTACTCTAACGTGCTTTAGGATACACTAATATTACTATGTGTCCGATTCGAAATTGTGGACTTAATAAATAAATAAATAAATTCGCTGCTCAGCGCACAGAAGTTGAAAAGTAGTTTTTGTTTTTGACGGTATATGTATCTGACGAAATTTGACTTAAAGTAAAAAATTGCCAAATATTATTAATTTCACCAATATTCTTAAACATATTAAACGAAAAATTAATATTTAAAATTGCGCTTTTATAGTAAAACCTGAAACGGAAAAAATAATTTGAATATTAAATATACGTGCTCGCAAATGAGTTTTTCCGACCATTTTGAAATACATTTCGCGTAGTTATTTCCGCGTATATTCTCAACAAGTTGAAATGAACTCTAGCGAATGGTGGCTTAATTAAAATTATAACGCCTCGAATGTTGCGTTATGTTTACTAGCAGCTGCTTGCGACTTTGCGTCTACAGGTTTAAACTCTTAAGAGAAACAAACACTAATTAAAACAAAAAGTGGCGATACAACTCTTGCTCTTGGTATATAATTAGCACGTACGTTATCAGACTTTATCCAAGAATAGTTTTTAAAAAATGAACGATTACTCGTACTTCTACTAAATCCCGTAACCCTTGCCAGATACCAATAGATTTCTGGTAATATACGTATAAGGTTCTGTATAGGTAATCCAGAAATAAATCCCTATTATTTTATAATGTTTCCCTTTGCATTAAAAATGTTGTACGTTGCAAGTTTCGTACTTAAATAAATCAGTGGCGATACAACCTTTTCTGGGTCTTTTCTGTATCTGTTTCATGATCATTTGTCAATCTAATAGACAAGTAGATCATCCTTCTGTGCCTGACACACGCCGACTTTTTGGGTCTAAGGCAATCCGGTTTCGTCTCGGTTACTTCACCGTTCGAGCGAATTTAAAATGAGCCTATAAACAGAAAGTCTATTGCTGGACAGCCAGAGATCGACCTCAAGGATGAGAGTCGCACGCTGTAGCCACTAGGCAAATACTGCAACACTGCGGCCAAATTGCGTATTTAGAATTGTATAGGATACGGCTATATAATTCTATATATAACAAACAACAATGGCACGTTCGTACCTACTCAATGCGTGTAACGAGTATATAAATAGAATTAATTGAAGACAAGAGAAGTAATAGTGAGCCATAAAATCTCCTTAATAAATGAAAAGTAAAAAGCAGGATCTTGTACAGCGTGTATAGAGAAAAGTTAATGCACTTTCTGAAATAAGTCTTGCATGTAAAATTCTTACAGTGGGTGCGCTTGAAATAAGAGTTGCTGAACCAAATTTTAATAAGGTTTAAAATATATATAGAACATTTAAATACTTTGATTTAAAATCCATAAACACTTTTACGTTTATTTTGATTCAATGAACGTTTACTAACCTTTGGCTTATATAATATAATTATAATATTAAAAGCCCGTTTAATTTTCAATCGTTACCAAAAGTAACTCAGATTTGTTTTTCTTGTTATCCTATTATCATGGTTTCCTTCACTACCGTTGATCGGATCCCCTCCACGTGTCACGGCTTCCTCCAGCTTTTTCCAAATATCCATGGCTGTCTTTCTCCTTTCCCTTCCCAAACGCTTTTATTTCTTCTATCCCCTTTTTTGGGGCGCCCTATTCTCTTTCATCTCCTTGATCTTTGCCATATAGTCTTATAATATGTCTTTAAAGTCCACCCTTTATCTGTGCATCTAGTATATAAATATAATATTATACATAAATTGAAGGTGTTATCCCCAAATAATATTTTCCACTTGTATTATAGGAAGTTGCAACTAGGTAAAATTTAAAATATGAAAGTCTTAGTTTTCGTTAAATTTAAAAACAATGCGCTATAAAGTAGACGATAAACAATAATTTATGTGTTTGCGTCTCGGGAGATAACTTGCAATATTACCATACCATTTGTGTTTTATCTTTCCATAATATTTATAACTGACTAGATATATTTTTAGTAGAGGTTTTTAAATTGTCGGATTTTCTGTATATTATGATTTCTGATCAGAAGCTTGGACCAACGCCCAGGCTCCGATGATTTCCACGAGGAAATTCTTTAAGCTTTAAGGACTCACTTATGTTTTCAATTTGGTGATGAAGTGAAACTAATGATTTGTTAATTAAAAACTAAACATAACAATCAAAAATACAGTATTTACAATTATCTTAACTTAAATAATAATAATAATAAAAATAATTAAACATTAATAAAAAGAAAATTAAAACAAATTTAAAAAGTTTGGTCCCTGTGACCCCTAATGCTGGCATTTCCTCGCTGTATTGTGATATTTATTCTTTGGGTTCACCGGTACTATCTACAAGGCGCCAACTTAAATCTTTAATTAACGCCTGTGCATCTGAAGCCCACGGCCCACTATTTGCGAAATTTTGCTACGCTTTCAATGCCAGTTGAAGAAAATTATTTGCTTACAATTTCTTTTAAAACACAGTATTTTAATAGATATTTCCATAATTCTGTGACTCGATCTAAGTCAGACTCAAAAGAGTTTTTTTATATCTAATCTTAAATATAAAGTTCTCGTGTTACAAATCACAATGTTAGTTACCATACTCCTCCGAAACGGCTTGACCTATTTTTATCAAATTTTATATGCATATTCAGTAGGTCTGAGAATCGGCTACTATCTATCTTTTACACCCCTAAGTGATAAGGGGTGTCCACCCCTAACATTTTATTTTTATTTATTAGACAATTTTCATCTACCTTCTACAATCAACCCCTATTCTTTATTTGTTAGTTAATTTTTTAGGTTATTTAGAAAAAAAAAATGGTGCGTGTACTTATGTACGCGCGTAAGAAGTTATACTTCTTTGGCTTTCTTTATTTTTTTAAATATTAAATAATTAATAATCAATATTAAGCGCTAATAATTTAACAATATTTAATATTTAGTATATTATTCAATTATTAATTAATATTAATTCAATTTAATAACTAGCTATGTTTCATAACCTTTTAACTAAGTATAAATAGGTCTTTGTGAAAAAGCATTGCTAAATTTCTTTGAAAAAATAATTTAAACTGCTTTATTTGTTTAAAAGGTACTACAAGTAGATTGTCTAATTCCCATCTCGCTCGCGCACGCTCGGCGCCCATACTGAATTTTGTGTCACGGTGCGCGCGCATCGTAAAATTTCACTCTCATAAATTTTTCATAACGCGCCTAAAGAAGTATAACTTCAAAAAATAACAGAAACCTAAAAAGTTTTCATTCAAACGGAAAACCGAACTGTCTCTGGGGTAGCATAGCAAATTGATCCATGTTGGTTTGTACTAAAAAGGTAGGCTAAGTAAAATCACATTAAGGAGAAACGAAGTTTGCGGGGGCAGCTAGTAAGTATATAAAAATAATTTAGGTTTCTCATGTGACCTCAAATAATGTTATATAAATGTTACAGACATATTTATCGACGAAGTGGGAAACCTATTTGTAAATAGTTAGGGTCCGAGTCTCCATCTAACCAAAAACGTCCAAACCATACGCATAACACTATTTAAATGGTTTTATCATTAGTGTAAGTTTTCGCATTTCTTAATTGATAAAAATAGATATTTTACGGTATCAGTAGACTCCTAAATAGACAAGCGATCGAGTTAAAACACCTTCTTATATTTCTTAAATAAATAGCACAAAAACACGTTGTGGTAGGCTTTGATATACGCAAGCGAAAAATACTGATAAACAATAATATTTACTGTGTAAAATGATTATGTAATTGGAGTGTTGTTTTTCAAATAAATTATTGAACTTTGTAACGCGCCTGTTGACGAATACAAATTAAAAATAAATACAGAAAAGGTACCGATAGAACCGTTTTTTTTAGTGAATCTATTAGGTTAAAAAGTGTTTTATTCTTTAAATTAATTCGAAAAACATATTTAATTATGATTCCTAAAACAAATATTTCTTATTCAATTAAATCTTGTTCTTTGGTGATTAAGAAATGACGAATTCGACACAAACCAAAATCGACGTATCAGGCAGAGAAGGCTGATCAACTTGTCTATTAAAAAAACACACGGAAACGCGAGGCAAGCACTCATAAGGTAGCGCCAGTGAATTTTTACCATTCATCACCAGTTACCAGGATTTTATAAAAAATAAAAAAAATAAAATATGTTTATTATGGAACATAAGATACATGTATCACTTATTCCACGTCATTAAATTTGAATTTGTAGGCATCCCTACTCATCGGCAAAGAAGACAGAGGGTGTAGGCCGAGAGAAAAAGCCGGCGTAAAAAACTCTCGGTACTCTTTTAAAATATCAAATCATCAAACAACACTTATTTTAAAACAAATATCGCAAATTAATTAGAGGTAGCCTGTGTAGCACTAGTCCCAGGCCCTTTTATCAACTAGATATAAGATGAAGGACACAGAAACAAAAAAGAGCCAGTATTCAAGAACTACGTAATCATTATTAGTAATCTTACAGCTAATATAAATATTATGAAGAAAACATTGACAAAGCCAAAACAGTTTACATAGATAAACAATACATATGAAACGGAAAACATAAGAAAGTACATTAATACATAAAAGTAAACGGAAATTTAACATTAAACAAACGACAGTTAAAACTTAATATTTCAAGGAAAACTAGATTGCTACTGCTAAACAAAGTCAAAATTTTCCCGCCTCTTCAAATATCAAAGTCAAAAATCATTTATTCATATAGGTGGTACAGGTAGGTTTAACTCAATGTAGGTACACTTATGAATGTCACAAAAGAAATATACATTAAATGCTTCTAATTATACATTTACTGCCAGTTCTCAAATCTAGGGCGTAGAACGGAAGAGAAGAACTGGCAATAATCTCTCCGCCACTCTTTTTAATCGCTATATTTTTTGTTTTGCACAACGTTTGTAAGGAGCTGCAACCATTACACCATGTTCCACATGACATCTTAAGTAATAAATAATAAAAAAATAAATTAAAAACAAAGATTTGTCCTCTATCAGCAGGAGGCATGGTGAAATAGGAGCACGCACTTACATTCTCGTGGAAACAACACGCAATATTTTCTCATATCCTCTTTGATGAGGTGGAAAATATCAAAATCCTCGTAATAAGTGTCATAGTTATATAAAACCCGAAACATTGGCGAATTATGCATGTCATTTATGTTTAACATTAGTACACGACCTCCGACGGAGTGAAGTCTCACAAACTCTACTTGTCTCTTATCCTTGTCGCCACCACAAACCCCACTATTCCTTTTATTTCATCTTCCCAGGGTTCTGGTGGGCGTCGTCTCTTTTTTCTTCCCACTGGGCCATTCCAAGTAAGGGTCTTTTTTGCACACATTACCAATATCAAATATTTAATCACAACAAACGTTGCACAACATTCAATATCTAATGACAACATTAGGAAGATTAAGCGTAATTGTTGAATTAATTGCCGAAATTAGGTATTCGCAGCATTTGCATAAATGTTATAGACCCTAAAGCTTTATGTTCCAAAATGATTTTAAATACATTCTGGAATGAGATATGTTAATTACGTATGTATTATTTAATGGTATGCGAGGACTCTGCTTTTGATAAGTTTAGCAAGTATTTTGAACTTATATGCTTAATTATATAGTATATGTTATAATATAATTTTAATTATAACTTTTTTCTACTTGAAAATATAAGGAAGGTCTATGTGTGTTTATGTTTCGGACCAAGCTATATGAGCCTATATAATTAGTAGAATAGTTACCGCGAGGAATACCAAATATTAAAAATTTATCTTAATATGAAACGAAAAAACATATGTAATGTAAATTACTCGATTTTAACAACATATACTTTTTTAATATGATCACGCCTTTTTCTCGAAGGGGTAGGTATTACGGATCTCCTCTTGCTACGGTCCTCTCACTTTATCCATGGGCATGACATTCACTATACATGCTCGTCGGTTATGGGTACTTTTAACTTTTCCCTTCTCTAGTATTTCTTGGATTTGCCCAAGTATGACCGACAAGACTCGACCCAACTCGATTTCCTTCCTTCTCTTAACCGTTCCCTTTCGTCTCCTTGTCATTAAGCTTGAGTGTAAATAATTCTGCCATATAAAATTTACGACGACGTTTTTAAATGACAAGGTTCTCTTTCAATCTCTGAGGTATCTTTTCAGTTATTTACAATAAAAATATTAATAGAGCCTTTGTAAGTCGAAGTTTTAAATTTTTCGAAATACGCAAGAGAGAAAAGAATTTCAAGTAAACACTGTACTATTTTCCAATTAACCTATATCAAGTACAGTTTCATATTAAAAACATTTTGTTCTTGATGAAAAGCTTGTTTGGAAACTAGGCTGTCAGTCCGGTCTTAACAACGCAACGACGCTACGGTAGTGTGCCACGGTCTCGCGCGAAAGCCTGACGTATGGCGGATCTTAACTGTCAAAGTTCCCACCAATTTTTTGACAATTCGTGAGTTTTTTCGTGATGTGTTATGGCTGCCAGTGTTTTTAGTGTATGTTTTGATTTTAAATGGATTGAAAAGTTTTTCAAATTATTTATGTAAAATACATATATATTGAAATAAATGTTGTAAGGAACTTTGGTACGTAAAAAATATGACTATAGCCTTTGAGATTTAGGTACTCAAATAATTAAATACTAAAGTATAGTTACTAAAACTTACCATCGAAGTCTACACTTACAACTTTCTCTTCATAAAGTTTTTGCAAATAAAAGTGACGTCATAATCAATAAAGCATTGATTTAAATAAGTAATTAAAGAATTGCGGTATTTATGAGTTGCGTGACACAAATAGCGCTTTTCAATTAACATATTTTTTGACGCAAATAATCTTTGATATAAAAAGTTGCTCTTAGCAATATTGTCATACTATCCATTGATTAAATGTTGTTTTTGGTTTACGCGAGTTCTATGTAAATAGAACTCCTTTGACGAATATAACCACGAATTTTTTTTGTATTTACGTAACTTTAGAAATCGTGGTTAGCGAGACTGAATATTTTTATTTGATTTTTATTCTATATAGGCAAATATGCAAGGAAATAAGAGCGAAAGTTTTAATCTATATTTGTATAGGATACAAACGAGTGACAGTATGCCCTATGACCTTCGCTGACTTTCACCACTGAACGTGTGTCGTATAATCTAGTTAGACTAACACGTGCTTCGGAAATGGTTTCTCCTTTAAATGTTACACGTACAATCGTAGGAATATTTTGTTTTATTACTTTCAAAACCAATTCCGAATCAATCAATGTTTATGTGATACATTTAAACCCATATACTAATAGCCAAAGGTGAGACAATTGCTGTTAAATAAAATTATTTTCATGCAAATAAATATTAGTTCACATTTTATCTCAAGTATTGTAAAATTGAGAAAAATGTTGTGTTTATTAAATGTATGTATTGTAAAAGAGTGGCGGAGAGTTTATTGCCAGTTCTTCTCTTTCGTTCTACTACCTCGATTTGAGAACTGGCAAAGTATGTAAAATGCTTCTAGCATTTCGTATATGTTTATTTTTTGACATAATACATTTTGTTACCTATATGAATAAATGATTTTCGAAATTTGAATTGTAACATATAGCTAAAAAATAAATTATAATGACCTACGTAAGGAAAATATAAACATTTTTGTTTAGGTACTATAATAGACTCAAATACATATTAAATATTATCCTTATACTAGCTAATTAAGGAATATGGTATGTTTAAATCATGCCGTTTTCAGAGGAGGCATTTTTAAAATTGTTGTAATTCGCCTTTTAAATAATTACGTATTAAATTATGCCCTTGAGCTAACCATCGACACATTACCATAAACATGTGCGGTATGGCACAACCGAGGAAAAATGTTCATGGTCATATATCTGTGTACAGTGTAGACTTAATATTCGCTATTAAAACAGTTTTATTAAGGTCTGTGGAGTATCTCCCTTTGTTTTCGTTTCCGATTCCGGTCGACAAGTCTGATCCGAAATTGATGATAAACGTGTGAGCATTGCGTTTCTTATTTTCGGTTAATTGCGTAATTGCTTCTTATAATATATATATCCAGAAGTGATGTATTATTTCAGATTTTCGATTTACATTAATTCCATTTTGAACCACGCCACTGAACGATTGACTCTTGTATCATAATGCAAGAGAATGAATGTCCATTCGAGTCGAGATCGTTTGTTTTAGCTACATAGACATTGCTATAGACATTCCTTGTCGCCTTTCGGGAGCCCACATGGGGTTTCAGGGTTCAGATATAAGTCTAAGTGCGAACTAGATTGCCCATCTGTCAATTGGACATTAGGGATTACGCCAGAGGATTTTGACAGATATTACAGTTATTCTGAATCGTAAGGTAAGAAATATTGTTGGTGGAAAATAAGAAAAATATAACAAATATGTATATCTATTATTTAAATATTAAAAAGACAGGTCATTAAAAAACTGCAAAACTAATTTAAGTTATATAATAATAAGCATAGATAGATAATATGTATATATTAAAAATAATATCTTGGTTTAAGAATAAATTTATTTCTCATAAGATGTGCATACATAATTCACTTACTGAGAAACAATATGTTAAACTTAGATAAATAATTCTAATATTTTATTAATCATACCAATCATATATATACAGTATTTAATGTACAATTTTATTAACCTACTTAGTAATAATAAAAAGTAAATTAAAACATGTAAAAGTTTGGTCCCTGTTGCAGTGTATCTTTAATAATAAAGATATTATTTTTAATATACGCATATTTATCTATGCTTATTATTATTATATATACATGTTATTAAATAAATCTTATTAAAGTGCTTATTAAAACAACATCACATTCCAAACAATTATATGACTTCAGTATACGATTTAAACTATAATACGTTATAAAATGACTATATCTTAATATTTATCTGAAAATAATTTCAAAGATACAACCCGATAACAGAACAAGAACAAAAAAGTAACGTTCCCCGACCTTAGGCATTGTGTTTCAAGCACGCTAAAGAATTTATTGCACAAGACACGATCGCTACGGAATACCAGGGACAGATTGATTACCTTTAAATAACACTTAGAAAATAACGTTTTAATAAAAACAGTTGTCGCAAATCTCTGTATCCTGACTTTATAGGGAAGCGGGTGGTGTCTGACACACTGTTAGAGCAATACTTGCGCATACATAGAACAATTCACTGGTGTACAACAGGGTACCAATCTAGCACCTCAGGTTTGCGTATCGCGACTAGAAATTAAAAAAGCAAGGTATAAATTTGATCTGATTAAGACTAACATAGCCAAGAAAATATTATTGTATCTTGACGAGTCCAATTGGAGGAAGTGAAAAACACTTCATTGAAGTGGATTTTATTCTGCTAAAGATTATGTTATGTTTTCACAGTGTATTCAAAATATCAATATTTATGTTATTTTTTTTGCAATACCAATTTGCTATTTACGTCCTAAGAATGATCACTGTCAAAAAGTCTTAACTCATACTCACAGATCATAAGAATTTAATAATTTTTATTGTTTCTTCCTTTCGTAAATCTTTGAACATTTTTGTATATATTCTTTTTGGGTAGGTATATCTTTAGTTTAATTGTTATCTATACTAATATTATAAAGAGGAAAGATTTGTTTGTATGTATGTTTGTATTTTGTAACGAATTGGCTCAAATAGTACTGGACCGATTTTAAAAATTCTTTCACCATTTGAATGCTACATTATCATTGATTAATATATTCAATTTTAATTGCAAGAAAAAAATAAGTATCACTACTAAAACTACAATAATGTAACCCGATGTGTAAAAAAATGCCTATGAAATATCTTTCATCGCATGCGCTGCGAAAACTATTGATGATAGAACAAAAAAATGCCGCACAATATCAAAGAACATATCAATATCTATGTATAACTCGCTGTAGGAGTACGAAATAAACTTTTTTAATCACACCTAAGGGGACTACAATCTTCGCCGTATACCTTTAAATGCGCAAGATTTACAGTATTAAAACGTAAGGTACTTGTATCAACATCAAGTTACAATGCAAGTGTAGGCCGAATAGAAACCGGTTTTAACTGGTTGCTTTTCTTACCCTAACGTTGACCTAGTCTGGATTTAATCTAATGTAATAAAGGCCATTCGCTTTTCCAGAAAGTTCTTATTATTAAGTATAAGTTATAGTAATAAATTGTTTAGTTGAGCAGTCGTTGGTTCGATCCCCCGTGCACCATTAGACCTTCTTTCTATGTGCGCATTTAATACACTCGAAGGTGAAGGAAAACATCGTGAGGAAACCTGCTTGCCTTACACTTAAAAAGTCGACTGTGTGTGCCACAGGAGGCTGATCACCTACTTGCCTATTAGATTGACCAATGATCATCAAACAGATATAGAAATCTTAAGGTCTGGGCCTAAGATTTTTTAGTTTGGAAAGTGATACATTCACATTGATTAATTAACAAAAAACGGACAATCAGCCGTATAAAAATTGGCATGCAAATGTCAATATTTACATGTCACAGTAATAAGAACAGTTTTTTTATAATTGTTGTCAAAACTTATGGTCTAAATCCCGGACTATACAGGCACCATTCCAATTTGCCAAGGCCTTTCAAAATATTAGTGCCTTTCTATGTGTGACGCTTAGTATGACTCTTGTATGTAAAAAAACGTATTTAAAGTAATAATCTGTGCTTGTTGAATCTTTACTAGAGTAGAGAAAAGTGTTTTTGTAATCCTTTGAGAAGATATGATATTTTTATTCTATGTTTACTCGTAAATGTTTTTGATGGACCTTAAAGGGCAGATACTTGTTGACAATAAAAAAACTTGTTGAAACTCTCGGAAATTGTATCTTTGACGGGTATAAAACTGGCTGTCTGGAAATGCGCCAAAATCGTAAAAACAAGAACTGCGGTGAACGGAAAAAAAGAAACGAATAAAAGAACAGAAGCCAAACAAGAGGCTTACCTGATGTTAAGTGATACCGCCCATAGACACTTACACAGCCAGAAGTTGCATGACGTGATAATTCAACCTACAATTTGCTTACAATAATTGGTAAAGATGCTGTGACCTATTGGAGGACAATGAAAGGCAATGACACAGATTTGTAGTGACTCACAAAGATTGAAGTCCACACAATTAACGTCAGAGACCGCAGTACAAAGTCAGATGGAATAAATTAGTTGGCTTGAGCCGCTTCGAATTTCAAAATCGAGTGCTGTCAAGCTACAGACATTTGTAGAGAGAATGTTTGACAGGTCACAGAATACGTCATTGTAGATTTGACTTGGCAGATCCTTGGATAAGTTTAGGTAGGATTTTGTCCCCGATTTTCCGTGTTTCTTAATTAGATTGTAATATTTATTTTTATGTTTATCAATGTTAAAGAATGTTTAAACCCGAATATTTTACTATTTTATATTATACAGTAATCTCTCCAAACCGCAGATTCCGCGTTGGAAACGCGTTGTCAGAGTATTATAGCATAACGCGCTCATATGACCTCATATAACGCGTTATGTACAAATAATTCACGTTTAATTTTTCTATTTAAAGAGGATTTAAATCGATTATTAAGAAAAATATTATTATGAACGAAATATGTATCATTATGAATGTCACAGACCACAGTACAGAAATATATCGTGTGCGTTATATGGGGGAATACCCGTGTTATACGAATGAAATCGCGTTATAAGAGTACCGTGTTATAAGGAGGTTTATACAACCTTACATGTATGGCGACGATTAAGAGCATTTTTGAGCCACAGTCTATTTCTCACACCCAATAGCATCGAACCTTTTAAAATTAAAACATATTGGTCTAAAAATAAACCGAGGTTGCAGTAATGGGGGCGTCTTGTTATGTAACCCAGAGTAGAGGAAAACTTGTTACTAAGCTACCGATTTATCTCGCAACGTTTATAAGTTTAGTTTGTTCAGTAGTTTTACCTTTTAATTGTAATATTTGATAAAGGAAATGCTGTTATCGGCCAATTCTACATTTAATGAATATTATCAGATTGGCACAAGATTATAATAAATTTTATCAAGATTTTGCAATTCTGTCACAAATCCATATAATATAATTGTTACCGACATAATGTTTTTTGTTAAAATACATAAACAGAAAATTAAAACAAATTTAAGAAGTTTGTTCTCTGCGGCAGTGTACCTCTAACGCTGGCAGCATTTCCTCACTGTATTGCGATTCTTATTCGTTGAGCGAGGAATATATATTTTTGTTATATATTTAAAGCTACACGACTGGCTCTACTCTACCGGATCAGCGTTCCCCCTGAGTGAGTTGCAGTTAGCTGCGCTTTTGACTGCACCCTCCAATACATTTAACAATTTAAAACATTATCTTTGAAATCAACGTTTTTCATAAATTAATACGCAGTGTTATTTATAAAACTATAACTTATAAGTTTTAATTATATATATTTTATATTAGCAGTAGCCAGCGCGTAGTAATGAAGTATAAAGTACTATGACTATGACAGTCAATATTCAATCCGGTCTTAGCGAACTTCCCTTCCTATCAAATTTCATCTTTGTACGTCAAGCTGTTTTTATTTGATTACACACTTTATTACTATAACACAAAACACGTCGTCGACTAATTAAGGTTCTAACGCAAGCTGGTTTCCTCACGATCTTTTCCTTCACCCTTCGAGCTTATGTTAAATGCGCACATAGGCTGAAAGTCCATTGGCGCACAGACGGGGATTGAACCTACGACCTCAGAGATGAAAAAATACATGGATTACAAAATGACGTTACCCATCAGTGGGCAAATTATATTATCGTTGTTGTCTTCCGGGAAGATGTGCTATGCTAATGTTAACATAAGCGTTTTTCCATAATATTGCTTGCCTAATGGATGAAAATCAAAATTTCCTATACTTGGGTTTTATGTTCTCCCTATATGCATTATTTTGCTATGCGTTTGTTATTATGACATTCTTGTCTTGTGAAGCATGGCATGACATGCACTGCCTTACACCAATGCTTCGCGATTAAAAAGACTAGAGTTTCTTGCCAGTTCTTGTCCCTGGAATGGGAAGTAAATGAAGTTGGAATTTACTTTTTTAAATCATACGTGTATATAGTTTCCATTAATTCCAATAAACTTATAAAGCATTATTTTATTTCCATATCCTTAATCTTCATTTCAAATGTTATTTATAGCTAGACTCAACGTAAGAGGTTGTAGCGCATCTGGTTTTGTTATATATCAAAAATATATAAAGATAAATAAATAAATAAATATATATATATAATTCTTAAAAGGCCGGCAACGCACTCACGAGCCCTCTGGCATTGAGAGTGTCCATGGGCGGCGGTATCACTTAACATCAGGTGAGCCTCCTGCCCGTTTGCCCCCGGTTCTATAAAAAAAAAAAATATATTTTTTAATTAACAGTTTAGTATATTTAATAACTAACTATATTTTTTCTCCATACGACGGTAATAGTATTTATTACAGAAACGTGGTGATAAACAGACAAACATGTCATTGGTATAGTAGATTTAGTTAATAGATATTTTAAATGAATCCCAAACACTTAACTCGTGACTTATGAGAGTCGTAACACCTCAGCAAAACTAATCCTAAACTAACAAATACTTATAACTAAGTTATTCCTTCCAAATGTTGTTTCGGCCTTTTCGATAATTAAACAAATAAAACCAACGAGATTCATTACCTACATGTTGACAGGTCACGGTGGATTCTTATCGTAAAGATACGATGTTGAGGTTTATACAAAGTGCGGCCTATCCTTGTAGCAATACAGCAGAACAGACGGTGTTACATGTCCTGACCGACTGTCCAATGTACAATACGACAAGTAACACTGAACAGGGTATGGGCATAGAAGTAACACAGACGAACTTGAAAGCTTTCTGGAATTTGTTGTAAATGTTATACAAAAAGTTGTTAAAAGAAATAGGTAGTAGTGTCAATCATCCGGGTTACCAATACCATTTACTTAAGTTGCACAAATACGTAAGTTATTTAATACCTCCGACGACATAGTCGGGGAATTAGCTAGAAAAAAAAGTTTTTACTTACGTATTGTTATCATTTTAAATATCTCAAGGGCTGACATACTTTATGCAATTTTACTTTAAATGATATAAACGCGACGTGTTTACATATACTTTAATATTATAAAGAGTGCTTGTAATTTTGTATGTTTGTAAGGAAATAACTCGAAACGACTTCAAAATCATTTTACCATTAGAATCCTGGGGAGAAATATGGGGTATATTTATGAGATATTACTTTGAGGAAGATTTGATTTTACTTCAAAAAAGAGCGTACCATATCTTAAAAATCCGGCAACGAACTTGCGAGTGCTGAAGCAATGTGTTACTAAAAAACATTCCAGCCGTGAAAGGCCGAGATATGTATATATAGCTTATATATATATATATAAGCCATTAGTTAATACATATATGCACGAATGCAGTAAATAATGTAATGTTTTTAAAGTGCTTTTCAAAAAAACATCCTCGCTTAAGCGTAAAACAAAAAAAAAAACATTTATTACAAGTTATTGTATTGAACGCATGAACTTGGCTCCATTCATTAACAGGATACAGGAAATACGTGTTTGTCTGTTCGTCTCTATGGCGACAATGAATCATATTGTATCTGTCTCGCTCTAATTCAAGTAATTTGTATGGCAGGTGCTGAATCGTTTTGTATGTTTTATGTATGAATTGCTCAAGCGGTTAAAGGGACCATGATTTAATGTGACATCACATATATAAGTACTTAAAATCATATGAGAAAATAATTTTTGTATATTTCATTTACATGTGGTGACTGGTCGTACTGAATCCCCGTACAGAGAGAGAAAAAAACCTGTTTCTTAATTATTATTATTATGCACAGCTTATAGTAGGTACAGAACAAGGGGTTGTTCTTTGTTTTTTTATTCGGTCAATTTTTCTAATTAATTAATTTCTAATTCGGTTATAACGTCAACAGTAATTATATACTTTTTTACACATATTACCCACTCATGTTAAATTATGCTACACTCTATGGAAGTGGGATAAATTGCAGTAAATCTGCTTTAGTAATAATTGAACGGCGCCAAATTATTCATTATTTAACCTAATACCTATATATACCAAATAGTAACCCCCCGAATAATATGAAAATGAAATTGTCCTTTGTCACGTATAATTTGTATTACACCTATTTAGAGCATATTTCAGTGCAATCTCTTATCAAGTCTTACTTGTTATCGATATACACTTGGCAGAACGAGGTCAAATCTCAATTGTTGGAAGTCGAGAAAGCAGTCGTTCATAAACTATATTATAGTACTGGTATTCTACTTGAAATTTCCATTTACAGAAGTTGTTAAAGGGCTTTGTAATTCTGTTCTGTTGTATTAGTTTGTAAGCATTTATGATATGCTCGTTTTTTATGCACAATGTTTCGACATTTCGGCGTCTTTATATAAAATTTAATTTATATATATAAATCTTGGTTTATATCTTACTAAATAGTAATATAAGAATGATTTTTTTTCTCTTTAGCCGCGAGTTAAGTTCGGTGGCACTAGTGATGTTCAAATGTATGTTAAATGAAACTCTTTGTTTGAAGCTGGGTGTTAACTGGCTTTAATTGTTTAAAACTGGAGCACATAAATAACATAAAATTAGGAGTAGTGGGGTTGCGACGCTAACAAAAAACTAACTTGGCTTATTTAAGGGTTCTTATGTCTAAATAACACTTATGTTACCTATAAAGAATATAAGTGTAGTCGACCTATTGGACGTTATCGGAAACGAGAATTTTATATTACAATTTAAAATGAAATATAACATTATCGATGGGAAGAATGGCTCATTTTTTCAAGTGTGCGATGATTGCTAACATTTGGTTTGCGCTTCTAATTATTAACAAAAATATATGTGTGTAACTTAACTAATGTTAGTAAATAATTCATAATTAAATTTACATTACGAACAAATCCTTTATGTTTAATTCAGAGCAAAGTAACAGTATCTCATGGCATAAAAAAGTTCTTCAAAGCAACAGGTTAAAGTAACGAAGTCGCATAGATTTTTCTAAAAATAGGAATGGCAGAACTTTCTTGCCAGTTCTTCTTGTCATCTCGCCTTGGTAGTGACCATATGACAAGCTATTTACTTTTGATTTGTTCTGTTTCATCTAAACTAAGAACTCCCTACATAGTTAACTGAGGAAAACAAAGAATACCTGTCATAAGTCAAAGGTTTTTAATGCAATCAGCACATTACATAACATGAAGAGAATACTTTTATGCCAGCAGTGTCTCTTGACCTAGGATTTCTAAAGACCTCTTATTGTGCCCTAGAACGCGAATGCGTAATTACACATTTCCATAGTTAAATCGCGGTTTCCACTGGCGTATTCCGTTTTGGTTTTTTTAAATCTCTTACTTTATAGTTTGCGACAGTCATAGAAATCTTGTGTGGAGAATACTATACTTGGAAGTGTGGATTCAGACGAGATATATCGCTAATTAGGACATACAGAAGTCATGTTACGATAGCACTCGAATCTTAGCGTAGGTGATATTTTTAATATTATTGCACTGTCCGACAAAACAAAACCCAAGCCATTATGAAAATGCCTTCAAGAGAATAGCGTACAAATTCTTAAAAGGCCCGTAAGGCATTTACAAGCCTGGCTATGTAAGTGCCCATGGGCGGCGGTAACACTTAAGATCAGGTGAGCATCTTGCTCGTTTTCCTCCTGTTACATTTAAAAATAATGAATTGGGACATGCTAGTAGTGTTGGATGAGTGTCCTCAGCGCCCGCACCAATATTATATATGTATATTAACACTTGCTGTGCATGCTTTTTTAGTACATGCTCGTGCGTTTAATATCGTGAGGATACCGACAAGTGTTGTGCTGAGATTCAAAGTCGAGTTTTTTATATCATCATATAAATTGTACTATAACCATTTAATAATGGTATAATACATACTATAATTTGTATTTACAATTTTCTTAATTTACAAAGTAATAATAAAAATATTTAAATTTTAATAAAAAGAAAATTAAAAGTTTTGTCCCTGTGGCAGTGTACCTTTAACGCTGGCAGAATTTTCTTGCTGTGTTGCGATACCTCGTTGATCGAGGAAAGCACCAGCTCTGGGGTCACTGGTAGTATCTACCAGGCGCCAACTTAAATCATTAATAAGCGCCTGTGCACTTGAACCCCGCGGCCCAAGAGTTTATACTCCAAAGGGAACAAAATCGAAGTTGCAGGAAAGACTCTTATATTTGTGCCGTTTATGATTCTATGCCTGCTCTGCTTATAAGTCATATGTTTTTATCGTATGAACCACGAAAGAGTACCTGATCATACAGGGATGTCCTTGGTGTGGGGACCAGCCAGATCTCTATATAAACAAGTATAACTTCTTAATGTCCAACAAATGTTGTTATCACGAGAATCAATTAGCAGAGAGCCGTAGTATATATCTCCTCCCCTTAACCCTCCAATGAGCACTGAAAAATTAAATCAAACAACGTCTAATATAAATAAATGGTGGCGTTCGTTGAATTGCGATGCTATATTAAATGTTTTATTAAAACCCTGCAAATTCTAAAACAATACACATTTCAGTCAAAAGGCATTATTAAAGTGTTCGCACACATTCCGTTCGTATTTTTCGTAGAATTTTGAATGTTGCAGTAATAACTTCAGTCAGACAATAAAATTTTAATTAACATTGTTCGGCCTGAAGCAGTTGCAAGTTTCAGAACAATCAAATTCGCTTATAATGAAGTCTTCACTATGGAATATAAACAAAAAAATTTAAATCAATGGCGCTACATTTTTCTTAGGTCTGGGCCTCAGATTTCTGTATCTGTTTCATGATAATTTGTCAATCTGATAGGCAAGTAGGTGATCAGCCTGCTGTGCTGTGCCTGACACACACGGTCGTGTTTTTGGGTCTAAGGCAAGCCGGTTTCCTCACGATGTTTTCCTTCAGCGTTCGAGCGAATGTAAAATACGCACATAAAAAGAAAGTCCATTGGTGGACTGCGGGGGATTGAACCTACAACTTCAGGGATGAGATTCGCACGCTGAAGCCACTAGACCAACACTGCTCTTTTGCACACTGGAATATAGGACTCTAAATAATATTTTTGATTTGGCAAGTTAACTTCGAAGGCCCTCTAGGATGTTCAAATTAATTAAACACTTTGTTTTGTATCTAAGTGTCAACTGTCTTTAATCGTTTAAAACAAGTGCTTATAACTAACATAAAATCAGGGGTAAGGTTGCGACGGTGGTGGAAATAAAAACTAACTTTATTTATGGGTTCTTAAAACTAAGTGACACATCCATTACCTATACCTATGTAAGTGATGTCGACCTATTGGACATTATCGGAAACAAGAATTTTATATTATAATTTATTAAACTAAATGTCTCAGTACTAAATCGCGCGCTTTTAAATCATTAAAATATGTATATATGTAACTTAAATAACGTGAAATAACTCGCGACAACATTATAATAGAATCGAAGTTTCGAGTTCTTTTCAGAAATAGTCTCGATTGTACACTTTGAAATGTTAAATTTCTTAACATTGAAAATACTTTATAGTACAAAAGTATAGTGTAAAAGATGGTGGTATATATTCTACTTTGATGTTTCTATATTTGTACGAAAACAGGTGACGTGTTAAGACCTAGGTAGCAGCTGTTCGCATTCCACAGAGGCATATGCTTCGATGAACTTAAAATCGTTTCCACGAGCTAGCTCTATGAAATGTACCTTTTTGTATGAGATAAAAATATGCCTACGTGTTCTCATTTTGTTGTCCATGTGAAGTACATGAAAATTTATTATTTAAACCATATCAAATAGATAAACAAAGTAAAAATCTGTTATATCCTACATATTTTACAATAAATTTGGTGACCGTTTAAATTCGATTTTGATGTTATATATTTTATAATATAGCTTAAGTAATAAGCTTTAAATAACTTTTGTAGTATTTATTTCGTAATCCTACAGCTTAAAAAAAATTTATATAATAACATACAATTACACTAAAAATATAGCCAAAGATGGAATACATAATATTTACAATAGGGAAAAAACAATAAAAATTATTTAATACATTTAACTAAGTAATTACTAATTTTGATGTGATGTGTAATGGTGTAAAAGTGAGAGTATTTACGTGAAGGTGTGTATGTGGGGTATGCTTAAGATGCAGGTGATTTTGCACTAGTGATATTCTTAATACTCCTTTTAACCATATTCCGCGATAGCTTTAAGAAGTCAAGGCTTAAATATTGGTCGTTGTATGTCCGGGCTGCGCGATACAAAACTGAGTTTTTTGCATAGTTAGTGTTAATGTGAGGAACATGAAACAAAGCACGATTACTGTCTGTTAGGCAGGAACAAGGAAGGCCAATTTTTCTAGAAGTAAGCTGCAATTAATTTTATTTGAGATGATTTCATGAGAAATCGTATTGTTTTTAGCGTCGTCATGTATTTTAAAATAGATAGATTGTGACTGATATTGTAGATACATTATATGTGATGTGGTCGTGGTGTAGTCAATAAATAGAAGAAGTAGCTCAATCAACAATTTGGCAAAATTCATAACTTAGAAACGTACATAATTTTCATAGAAATATTCGACACAACTTCATTGCAACAGTAGCTATACAAATTCACCATTCAATAGGTATTCGGAAAACATAAACACAAAACGCCCACAGCCTTATCGTCATCACAAAACAATATCTGGCGTGACAAACTCGAACCGAGATAGCCCGATAACATCAGTATTCGCAGGATTTTCCGAACGGCAACACCTTATCAAAAAATATATAACCTTCACGGTTTTTTAAGTTAATTGTCATTTTATTTCGCGCCAATAATTCGTTTATATATTGTGCATCAATTTTGTTCAGTGACATGTGATAATTGACGGAATGGCAAAAGTCATGCAGTTGCTAAATGTAAATTTGTTGGACACATCTCGATGCTGCTCTGCTGTTGACAGATTGAAACAATTATGCCTTTGCCGGAATTACCAAGGTGACAATGAGGTAATTATTCTAACACAACCATGCATAGTACATTTGAAAGGCTTTCCAATACTTAATATTTTATCGGAAGACCAAGCTAAGTGAGACTTAAATTAAGGAAAAGTCCAACCTTAAAGACCAAGCAATACCAAACACAAAGTTGTATTCATTTTAGATGCCATGTTTTTGAAGTGAACCTTTTTTAGGCGCATGAGGGTAAAATTTTTACGGATGAAACGCAATCATATTAGCGTCATAAATATGTGCAGCGTTTTTGTCAAAGAAAAGGGAGACAGGGATTGAGAATGATTGAGAGAGAGTGAGAAGGAAGAGAGAGAAGACCTTATAGAAATTCTTAAATCTCGAGAATTTATGAAATATTAGTATTTTATATTTTATGCAAAATAATTTATTGAAATCTCAAATGACGAATTGTAAATTAAAATGCCACGAGTTTTTATTATCGAAGAAATAAATTAAAAACGACACTTAATATTTTAATGACAATTAAATTCATTAAAGAGTTGTAAATGTGTTGGAAACGTGATAAAGGCTCAATAATAATTAACATCCGCCTAATCGAACCTTATTAAATTTGTTATTATCAGCTCTTTCTTTCATATGTGAATTTTGTGATAAAATTACGCTTGTCATAACTTAAGCAAACACTTATCGGTCTCCTAATAAGTGGAAATTGTCTAGATTGGGTAAAATTTTAACATCAATATATTAGTTTGAGTAAGACATTAGACAACTTTGTAAGAACCTAAAAATCTATTTTAGAATAGTAAGTATGCAGTTTCTTACCCATTCTTCTCCATATGAAACTACCTTTTGGAAGAAGCAACTGTCTTTTTTAAAATATTTTTATCTTGTAATATTTACTTTCAAAAGTGCCTTTTAGCCTAATTAAAATAAACTTTTGCTAATCATATCCCATTAAACCTTATCAGATTTCATTGAAATTCATGAAATTTGTAAGATACAAGTCGTTTTAGTTATAAGACCTGTCATACATAAAATGTATTGCAATATATTCAATTTTAACCATAAAATTAATATTTTTCTAATAAAATACTCCGTTCGTCCGTTAGTGTTTCTAGTTAATGAAATTTGCATTACAATAACACCGATGACGCCAGAAATATTTAAAAAGTACACATAAATGTTTACACAGTTCTATTTCGTAACAAAACTACATATTTAGTGGTTCGTACAAGACGTCTAATCTGGAGGTCTGGGTTCGATTATCAGTGTGACATTGCGGGTTATACTTTATCACTTAGTTGCCTTAATAATTGTTTTTTTTTTTCCTTATAGGCTTTGCTTATCAGACTTCTATGTTTAATTGTGGTCTAACATTTGAGCTAAGAAATGACGTATTCCTCTCGATGTGTGACCGTATGTCCAAGTGATTATTTGTTTAGCAGCAAAAAGCTTTTGTGCAAATCCGGGGTTCAAGGTAAAACTTGCAAACTATGGTAATTTTCAATCCTAGAATGTTTTTGGAACGCACAAAGATAAATACATATTTTCCATGACCAAATTTTTAACATGTAATCAGCAAAAGTCATCATTTATCTATGTTTCAAAATCCCGATACTGTCACATTGTTGATATGACGTTTTATCTATTTATTATAAAGTATTTTATCAAACGATTTGATGACTTCTCTTGTGATAAGATAGGATCAATATGTTGCTTGGATATTTCAATCAAACAATAGCGTATATTATTATTGTTTTTTTTATTATCCAATAAAATACAGAATAAAAGGTCCTAGGGTCACCTTTCTAATCTACATTACATGAATATCTTTTTTTTTATTTGATACAAACCGCAGATGTATATTAGTTAACAATGTTGCTCAGCCCGGCAGATGGCGCTGCAGTCGGTACTTTCATACTTTGTTTAATATCATAATCGCTTGAAATATCATGCAGGACAACGGTCGAGTTAGGTTCATATAAAATTGGTGAATTGTTGGTATGCTCTGCCTTACTTTCAATAATCAAAACCAGTTAAATACTAATGATTTTAAGTAATTTTGTATTTTTTTAAATTTATAGCTAATTTATGTTACCTCAGATTAAAAGGCCTATGTCTCGCTAAGTATGGTTTAAGTATGTAACAGGTCAACAAATTTCCACGAACTTGATGTAGTTTGGAATACTTAATCAGTTCCTATGAAACTTGCGGTTAAGGATGATGTTGGGAAATACGATTCCGATTCGCTAGAAAATTTGCGTGAACAATAAATGATATGATACTATAATAATATATATAATAATATAGTATTTGTAATGTACTCTCGTAATAAACCTAATTAGGTCCATAATTATATGATTATAAGCGTATTTAACAAATATAATAATTGTATTACCTAATGCTATAAAGAGATAAAATTTGAATGCTTATACCGATTTAAATCAATAACAATTCGGCCAATTTAAAAAAAAATTACACCATCTCATAATTATCCCATCTCATCATAATGCTACATGATCTACTTTTTTTTTTTAATTATTGCGCTATATATTATAAATAAACTTAAAGTATAGGAAAGACCAAAAGCCAGCCGTGTGAAGTAGAAAACCATACATAAATTTTGTCATACTATTTAATGCAATTAAAATATTGATTTCGTTCAAAATCTTTGCGGTTTTAAAACATTAAAATGACCTCTTCATCGGGGCTTCAAAAATCAAAGTAAACTCGCCGTCCTATGACAAAACCTCTACAAATAAACAAGTAGATAACTCCGTTGCAAATAAAGCCTGCGGGGCAGCACAATTTCTCTTACCCTAATTAAAAGTTCAGCTTAATTAAACACCGTTTTAAACCATTGTGAGCGGAAAGTCTTTTTTCCTTTTGTCTTTTGTACTGGTTTCTAATGGGGTTGAGATATGTATGAGTATGTCCCGTACTGGTTAAGCGGAAGTGACCCTTACAATTGTACTAGTTGAAAATTTTTCTGTAGTATTTCCCAACTAATGTGACTTAGAGTCCTTCATTATAAGAGTGTTACATTTGTTAAAACTCCGGCAACGCAACTGCGAGCCTACGGGGAATGTTAGTCTATAGGCGGTGGTATCACTTAACAGCAGATGAGCCTCCTGTCCCCTGTTATATAAAAAATATACAACTGGAAACACAGAACAACAATAGGTTATATTAAATGTACCGTGATTTTGGAGCTACATATATTGTATGTTTTAGTTACTAAATTAAATATATACACATATTATATTATACCTTACTTAATGGAAGCTTTTTGTTAGCATCAACGATATAATAACAAAAGTAGTCTTTATATTTTCAATATCAAATGCTAATGAAAGACCGAAGTATGACGAACGCATTCGATACCCTGTTAAATGCATATGAGATGTGTGAAATATACTTGAGTAATATGAATTATTATATAAAGTAGACATGTTTTTAATTTTAACTTATTTAAAAAAATAGTAAGTACAAAGTTTAGACAACTCGTTAAATTTTCAATATTTTTGACTTAACACATAGATATGATTTAAACTTGTGTTACTCAACCTTTTTTGTCCCATGCCCCCCACCTTAGCCTTTCTTAAATGTTCAATACATAATTTTTAATATTAAAAAAAATGTTTCACTTAAATAACTTAAATTATAGGTTTGAGAAAGAATTTACTAAAAAATTGTTAACGAAACACAGTAAGTAATTTTTGAAAACATACTGAATAATTGACCCCCTTGTGGAGCGTGGACCCCACGCTGGGAAATAATGATTTTATTTTTTAAATGTTTTTGACATTGCAAAAAAGAAACTGTTTTGTAATATTAACGCAGACTAGCGTTTACAAATTCTTAGGACTTTTCTGACAACCTTTTTTGAATAATTCATTCCTAAGAGCCAAACAAGAATCTTTCAAAGATACTAGATGCTGTTTATTGCTTCTAAAGTAGGAGTCGCTTTTACTTGATACGAAAGAAATCTTAATGGTAATCGAAACCGTTTATTTTATATAGCAGAGTTGCTTCAGCATGCGCCTCTCATCCCTGAGGTCATAGGTTCGAACCCGGCGGACCAATGGATTTAACATGTGCGCATTTAACACGCACTACTACAAAAAATCGCGCGGAATGTCTTAGACGCTGGCAATATACGGTTCCTGGGTCATGGGGGTGCTTTAAATAATAGAGGATTTTATTTTTACTCAATATTAAGCACTCGCCTACAACAATAGAATATATGCGAAATAATAAAATGTTAATTGCAATGTAATGTATGAATGCGATGTAACAGTTGATGAGAGTGCGGCTATACTCTCGGGGCGTTACTCCCACGATTTAGGAAGTTGCCACGCTTGTTAAACTAAGAAAGCCTGAGGGAGTAAATGTACATCCTTAGGTCATAGGGGCACAGAAGGCTGATCACCTACTTCCTTTTAAGAAAAACAAATGATCAAGGGACAGATACAGAAATCTGAGGCCCTAAAAGGTTCTAGCGACTTTTTTTTCCCTACATCATGTTATTGTCTTAATAAGATCTGGTTTGAAATCTCAGAATTTTAAATAATAGCGTCTATAAAAAGATCATAAAACCGCATAACCTGGTTATATCGCTGTGACGTAATATATGAGCTTAGCGTGAACTTTATCGTCACCTCGATCGTAACGGTAACGTCGGAATTTTTACGTAAAGCGTAAATCGACCAAATTTCTGACATTCATAGTTAAAACTACGTACTTTTGATGATACTAATTGCTTACCACTTAAGGATAACTTACTTATCGCGTTTGGGTTAGGTAAAATGGAGGAAAGTCATGGATATTAATAACTGTTTTTTTTATTATTTGGACCACAAAATTAGGACAAACACGTAATACAAATTGACGTACATACAAAGTATGAAAAGCGGTGCCGTCCCTATAACATGTGGACACGACCAGCAAAATTAAGTAGATACAATAAACAGTGTTAATACAAACAACCATAAAATAAAAATAAACATGTGTGGGTACATATTATGTACACGCGATAGAAGTTATATTTCTTTGGCGTAAAACGATAAAAATCTTTTCAAAAAATTTATCTTTCGCCTAATTAATTCTACGGTAGAAAAAACGGCACTAAAAATAGAAAAAAGGTATTTAATACATAGAAAGTTTTATTATAACGCATTATCTAGTTAAATACAGTTTATTCAAATATCGCAAAAAAGTTATTTCTTCTTCATTCTTAATTAAAGAAATGGACATTTTTTATTTTAAAATGTTGACTATGCTAACTTCAGGGTGTCGGTTTTTTGTGACAGTGTGCGCGCGCATCGTAAAAATTTACTCTCATCACTTTTCCCTAACGCGCTAAAAGAAGTACAACTTATAAAAAAGAAACTACAAAAATACAAACTATATAAAGAATTTAACTATTAGAACTAAGAAATGAAATTATCGGTACTGTCTCCTAATTCTGTTAAAACTTAAATTTATTATACAATTAGTAGCTTAATACGCTGATGCGCGCGTATTTGCGGATTTAAAGAAATTATCCAACGTGTATTTAAAACTGCACTAATTACACTTTCCGGAAGCCTATTCCAGTCAACCACTACTACGTTTGGGACCCAGTTCTTCGGGGAATTTGTATTATATCGACTTTTAAAGAACGAGTAGTTCTTCTCAAATGTGTGTTCTCACTTAAAACAAATAGGAATAAAATGCATTGGAAAAAGTTCTTATTTACTCTTAAATCCATTTACCTTTTATTATGTAAGACTAAGCCTTCTAACAGATTTAAATCTAAATCCATTCAGTATAAACCAACGTTTCCAATAGAATTTAATCATTAAATTAAATAAACCAATTAAAAACACTAATTAAACCTATCTGGCAGCCATTAATCGAAATAGTATAGTGCAATGTGAAAGTGTGTCATGTTTGGGATGTTTACGTATACCGTTATAGAGATCTATAGATCGTGATCCATAGATCATGGTATCGTCGTCGCCGCGTGCGCAGACGCGGTCGCATGATGTTGACCCAAAAAGGATTAAGGCTTACTCGGTAAGTTCTCACGAGTTTTTGTCAATTACATAAGCTCTTATGTAATTTCGTAATTACCACTCTTTGTTATGTATTTAGTATTAGTTTCATCACGTCCCTATTGCGCATACAGTAATATACTAATGTACTCGTTATATGTATCGAATATATTAAATTATCGTGTCACAGTGTTCGTTCCCATACTCCTGTGAAACGGCTCGACCGATTCTTATGAAATTTTGTATGCATATTCAGTAAGTCTGAGAGCTACTATCTACTTAAATGTTAAGGGTGGTCCACCCCTAAATTTAATGGTTTATTTTTTAGACATTTTTTTTGTTTTTATTTCTTATGATACAGCATACAAAAATAAATACAACCCCTAATTTTCACCCCTCTACGATCAACCCCTATTTTTTATTATAGTAGATAGTTAATTTTATTGAGCTACATTTTTTTTCCTATAAATAATATACATAGCAAAACAACGTTTGCCGAGTCACCTAGTATGTACTAATATTTTAACCGAAAGTAACTGTTACACTTTCACCATTACTCAATTGAACTGATTTCAATTAAATTTGTTATAGGGATTGTCTCTGACCTAGAGAAAGGTAATCTAAGGGCTAGGTGAGGGGTATCGGGTTCAATTCCCAGTCAAAGAGCAAGTTTATTTTTATAAAATTAAAATGGGTCTCTGCCTCTGGTAGGGCTGTACGGTACCGGGCGAGTGCTTACACCTTCCATGGCGGGTATGCTCGATTTTCTAAGGCAAGCAGTGAGTAGTTTAGGATTGTATGTATCAACACGACTTAGGATGATATTTGTGAGAGGTTGGACATCAACATTCCTTTTAGGTAAAGCTTATCTATTTTTGCGTAAATAGTAGTTAAAATAGGGTGATAATTTTGATGAAAGTTCGCTACAAATACTATTATTGGGTTTTTTTTCCACACAATTATAATATCGTAACAGTTATAATGCGATAGAACTACACAATAATATCTACACCGATAATTATACAATTAAAATACATTTAAATATATGTACCTAGAAATTATAACTAAAAACATAACAATCAGCTGTTGTGATCTCTGTAATCTGAAACTATTACGCGAACAAAGTCCCAAGCTAGAGTCCGTCCTTTTTATACACTTGTAAGAATTTATTTATTTATCTTATGCCACTGTTTAATTGTAGATTATAATCTGTCTAGTAGCCTTGATTTTGATAGTTTGTTATCTGTCTGGTTATTAGAATGCAGCCATCCAGATAACTTTTACTTTTAAAAAAATCAAGTTGTCACGATAACAAACAAATCAGCCTAAGTCTTTTAACTAAAGTATTTTTTCGTCTCTTCCCAATTCTTTTTACGCTGCTAATAATGAAGAAGGAGATGAATACTCGAGTTAAAACAGCAATAAAACGACGAGGAAGTTTTTATAGAAGGGATTCCACTTCATCTAGCTTATGCTACAGTTTATATAATTCATTATATAAAAAATGAACTTATGTATAGTTGGAATCACTTACTTATCCTTTATGTAACAATTGACATTGGGTATAAGTATATAAGCGTACGGTATGAGTACAACTTCAAACCTAGTAGAAAGTACCTAACCTTAGTAGCCTTCAATAAAATATTTTATAATTTGACTGAATTCAATAGCGGTTGTTAGAGGGATGTTCAAATGTATAATAAATGAAACTCTTTGCTTGAAGCTGGGCGTCAACTCGCTTCGCGAGCTTATAACTAACATAAAATAAGGTGTAGTGAGTTTGCGACTAACAAAAAACTAACTTGGCTTATTGAAGGGTACTTAAATCTAAGTGACACTTCAATAGCCTACCTTTTGGACATCATCGGAAACGAAAATGTTAAATTACAATTTATGAATGTGGGATGAACTTAGCATCAAGTGTGCGATTATTGGTAATATTTATGTAACTTAACTAATGTTAGGTTACATAACTCCTGTTTCGTAAATTTTTTCCTATTTATAATGTAAAAGTATAAATTAAAATGATAGGAATGTATTCATACTGAAACCACAGAACCAATCTTTTTGTTCCGTAGAACCAATATCAGTACAAAAAGGTCTCCAAATAATTAAGAATTCATGCATGAGGGTTAAAAATAGCGTTAAAACCGTAAATCTACAAATCTGACATAAAAACCCTCTCAAAGCAAAGGTCACTGAACTCATTTGCATTTTATTCAAATATGACTAGATTATATGAAATATCAAAAAATACTTTTTGTACTGACTTGATTTTAATATTAGCATGCATTAGAGAGTTTATATAATTAAATTAACATAATCCCGTTAGTATTTGAGACAGTTTTTTGGCACAGAACTAAAGTTGAATTTCTCATATGCTATTTTCGTATAACTGTATAAAATAGTATTCAACGCAGTTAACAATATAATAAACATTGCTTTCATTCGTATTTTACTTTGAAATATGTATTATTTTAGCATTTAAAAATAAATTTTCAATCAACATACAGTAATCATACAGTATTTACAATTTTCTTAACTAAAACAATAAGAGAGAAAAAAAGGTTAGTCGACATCACAGGAGACCGAAGAGCTGGCAGCTACCTCGGACAAAGAATTAGTCTAGCGATTCAAAGGGGGAACGTTGCCGGTATCTTCGGAACCTTGCCTAAAGGGACTCCTTTTAATAATATATTTTGGTTAGTTATTGTTTTTGTTTTACTTTTGTGACGCCGATCCACTCCCGTATGTTCCGCAACCACCAGCCGGTCTCTTGCCTTGAATTTTGCGCATCATTATGAGCTGCAAGTCGTATCTTTGATGACGTAAAAGGTCTCTGAGATATGTAACTTTCCGTATTTTAATAGTCTGTATAAATTTTTTATAATTTAATCAACCCCAAATATTTTTTCTTAAGCTAATGTTAGACGAAACAGTAATCTCCAATTACCTACATCAAATATATTTCAATGTGAAATCGCATAGAAACTCTTTTCTGTAATATTAGATTAGGAAAAGTCCCAAAGTGTTATGGCAGCTTAACAAACTGTTGTTATTCAGAAAGACTTCATAAATTTGAAACAACTCCCAAATCTCATAAAGTAAGCTTAGCCGAGTGCAAAGGGTCATTCAGTTTTATGCCATTGACGTCAAACTTAATTATATTCGGAAAATGTTTTGTTTTTCTTTATTCAACTTAAACAACTGCTTTCTATTTATAACTTACAGAAGTATCACAACCCACAGTATTACGTAGAGGATCATATTTTTGTTTGTAACGAATAAACTCAACAACGATGCCTGATTCGTATTCCGATTCGTCTCTTGATGATCTGGTGTATGATGAATTTATTGGTAAATGATCTTCTTCCATTTTGATTTCGATTTCTATTCTGTCTTTTTCTTTTTTAAGAAATATTTTTTTGGTAACGTGTATTTGATTTTTAAAATACATTATGTCAGTAACCCTAACATCTCTGCTTATCACAACTTCATTTTATTCTGGTATATAATCTCTGTATTCTTTAAAAGTTAGAGTATCCTAGAAACATGCCTTCTTTTGCATTTTCAGAAAATTTCCTTTTTTTCCTTTCCTTTTTTTGGAAACATATGTTTTTCGGCCAAATACATTTCCCAGTTTGTGGTTTGCAAATCCATCGTGAAAAATTTATTTAATGTCTAGTCAAAGCTGGGACTAGGTTATTTAAAATAAAATTTAAAATTTGATACTTTTGTAACTTTAATATCTAAATAAATAATTGTAAATATTATTATTTATTTTATTTTCTATGTATCATTATTATTAATGTGTATTATAAATTCATAAATAGTAATCCAATGGAGGTGTAATTCCTTTTAAACTGCTTTCTACTTGTATTGATGACACTAATTTATCTATGGAGAGCGAAAGATAATTTAGATTATATAGATAGTAATTTCTACAATATATTAATTGAGTCAAGAATGAATGTTATTTATGAACAGTTTGATTGGAAGTATTACAATTATTCAGATTGTCATCCTGAAATATAGTGGCGTGAATTAAGTTGTTGTTCAGATAAAACAAAGGTTTGAAGCTGGGTAACAACTGGCATTAATTGATTAAAACATGAGCTTATAACTAAGATATCAAAAGAGGTAGTGTGGTTGCGACGCTGGATTAACAAAAACTAACTTGACTTATTGAAGAGTTCGTAAATTGAGGTTATTAGACATTATCAGAAACGAGAATGTTAAACAATTTTTGAGTGTGGTAACAACTAAAGGGCTCATATAGGCTCCAAGTGTGCGACGATTGTTTACGCTTTTAATTATTAAATAAAATATATATATGTAACTTAACTAATGTTAGGTTACATAACTCGTATTTAAATTTAAGCACAGCTGTGATTTAGGGTAAAAATTAGAGTCGAGGCGTGGGCTAAGTATGCCTCGAGAATATATGTGTGTTACTAGTAATTACAATACTTACAAACCAAAAAATAGAAATTTGTAAATAAACAATCGTGTAAATAAGGGCGTTGTTTCAATAGCAAATATAACCTTTTCACTAGAAACATTGAACAAGTCGACGTCTGACGTAAGTCTTCCCTTGCGCACAATGCGTTTAAAATTAGTATTTTAAAAAGCCTTTCGTTTTAAAAATCTTTTGTGCGGCCGTAAAAAGGTATTTTTAGATTAAATATGTAGATTGATTAATTCAGACCGTAACCTCGTATATACCGCGGTAATGCAGCCAATGTTTTGTGTTGACAAACAGAATTTTGTTTGTAGTTGGATTATGTTATATAATTGTCAATGTAGTCCCAAAGTTTAATGTGTAACGATGCATTAAACATTAGCACATTGTTCTAGTTAATAAAAAAATAAGGTTAAAAGAAATTTGTGTTATAAAGAACACAATGGCACTTATATGTCACGAAATACATAGATAGTAATAATAGACCTCTGTTTATATTCCAATTTCCAACAATTATATTTATAGAACATTTAATCTAGAAAAGATTCTTAAAAGGCCGGCAACGGCACTTGCGAGCCTTCTGGCATTATGAGTGTCCATGGGCACTTATCATGGTGAGTGTCCTGCCCGTCGCTCCATCATTCTTGCAAAATTAAAATCTCATATGTTCGTAGTCGTAGTCACCGTGACCACGCACGCTGTAAAGCACGCGAAACGTCGTTTAAATTTAAAATTATGTTAAATAATTGTAAATTTATAATAATTCATAACTTTAATCTAATATGTTGAAAAGTGTGAAAAAAAACGGGTAATATGAATCTAAATGTAGTTCGTAGGTAAAGTTCTACCACCTTAAACAATCACGGAATTTCTACGTATAAGTTAGTTTTGTTTAACTCTAAAGATTGTTTTTAATAACTTTTGATAAGAATGTGGCATTGGCCTCAAGGTAATTTTGATCGTAACTCGCACGTAATAAGATAAGCGATAACAGATAGAAACCCTACGTGTTGTAAGCTTATATTATCAACTTATCACTAATTAGTATTGGCTTAGATTATTTACAGATTTACAAGTTTCCGACAATCTTTGGATAACTGCTCATGTTTTGCCAAAATATCTCAAAAATTTCCATTATATTATTCCAGGAGCAACTCCGTCAACGTAAAGAAGCAGAAGAGAGGATCGCAGCGCAAAATGAGTTTCTACGTACATCGCTACGAGGCTCGCACAAGTTGCAGGCGCTGGAGTCGAACCCGCCAAACACTACCTCTTTCGTCAACGAAGCATATGAGGAAGATGATGAACCGTCACATCTTTACCAGCTTGTTGGTAAGTCCTTAATTAGAATGTAGGTAGAAACCTGGTTAGAAATAACTTCCGAAGGTAGAGATGAAAGAAGGGTAGAGTGGGAAGTGAAGTCAAAGTAAAAAATCATTTATTCATGTAGGTAACACAATGTACACTTATGAAATATAGGTACATTAAATGCTTCTAATTTTACATTTACTGCCAGTTCTCAAATCAAGGGCGTAGAACGGAAGAGAAGAACTGACAATAAACTCTCCGCCACTTTTTTAATTGCCAAGTTTTTTGTTTTACACGTTTGTAAGGAGCTGCAACCATTACACCATGAAGTCGGTTAGAAGTCATACTCCTTATGGAAGTAAAAGTCACGCACAGTTGGTATGTCTTGACCTTACTTAAAACAGCCTGGTGACCAATATCCTTTAAGAAGTTAAGTGGAGCTACGATTTCCTTCGTATTTTATCCAGGTCTAAACAGAAAATACTGTTCCTTTACTAGCGATTTAGATTTAGATTTTTTTAAATTTCTAATAAACACACAGAACACATTACAAAATGGTTTTTGAAGCAAATGAGTCAGACGTTCATTTTAGATAAAAATTTAATTAAGAGCAAAAAATAGGTTAAAGTAGCCGTTAGGATATCATCTTGAATACTAATTAAAGTTAGTATTGAACCAAGTCGAGCGTGTAATACGGCCCTTGCAGTTTTGCTGCTGTTCTATTTAAAGACTTTTTGTTCTTAAAGAGATGTCTTGAAATCTGTACGTAAAATCGTCAAAGCTTAATTAAATATAAACCTGCAGAAATGTCTAGTAAAGTGTATTTACTATAAAACAATCTTAGACTAAAAAAAACAATTGGACAGAAATTATAATCGATAAAAATAACAATAGAGCCTAGAAGAACAATCCTTTATTTAGATAAAAGTAAATAAAGTCAGAGCAGTGTTGGGTTTAGCGTGCGACTCTCATCTTTGAGATCGTAGGTTCGATCCCCGGCTGTGCACCAATGGACTTCCTTTCTATGTGCGCATTTAACATTCGCCGAAACGGTGAAGGAAAAAATCGTGAAGAAACCGGCTTGCCTTAGACCCAAAAATTCGACGGCGTGTATCAGACACAGGAGGCTGATTACCTACTTGTCTATTAGATTGACAAATGATGATTAACAGATACAGAAATCTGAGGCCCAGCTCTAAAAACAGGTTTTAGTGCCTCTGAATTTTTAAAAATAAAATCAAATAACAGATTTTTAAACCTAAAACCTTTGTTATTATATTTTGTTACGTGACCTACTTAACCTTAAATCTATTTTTCCATTTTCAGATTACCAAGAAGTCTGTGCTGCACTATCGAGGGTTCAAAAGGCGTTAGGGTCGATTGGTGAATCAGGTCTCGCAGCGAGAGTGGCAGGGGCAGCCAGTGCCTTAACCAGTCCAGGGTTACGCACTGCGCTTGCGACGCGATCAGCTGTCCTCACCGCTGTTAGACATAAAAGGCCTGCGCTCACGCCGCCGCAGACGCAGAGAGCTACCGATCGATTAAAAGATGTAAGTTAGCTATGGCATACCTTAAATTGAGAAAATAATCTTTATTGCCTTGATTTAAGGCAGTGTTTTCGAACGTGGGGCAAAGTTATTCGAATTAAAATTATTTGTAATTCGATTATCAGTTTTTCATTGTTTTGATAATTTACTTACTGTGTTTCGTTCACAATTTCCTAGTGCTTTTATCCTCAAACCTATCATTTAAGTTTGTTAAGTGATCAATTTTTCAATATTAAAAACATAGGGGGGCATACATTTTTAGAGAGCCTTACGTGGGGCATGGTACAAACAAAGTTGGGAAACACTGACTGTTTTAGTATAGTAGACAAATTTAAGTAGTAATGTAAAGCTACAACCGTACTGTTCAAGTATCGTTTCCATCAGCAACGTGGCTTCGAATCCTGCGGAAAAACAAATATTTCGGGTTGATACAGACAATTTAAAAGGGAACATTCAATCCCTATTGGATAATTGGAGGTTCATTATATCTAAAACAAGTCATACCGTAAATCAGTGTTTGTAATATTCGCTAAACCTATATAATATGATATACCTATTGTCTCATTGTATTAAAATTATGAACAATGACTTGTAAATAATTTATCAAACAATTTATTTATTCTATTACGTCATTAATTTATGACATGACTATTTTAAGAAACACACATTCGTTCAAAAACTGCAGTATTACCCCGGGAACTGTAATTTTGGCTTCAATAGGTTTTCGTTGGTACGAACATTCGATTTTTTTTAAAACTATAATATGAAACTGAACTCAGTGTTATTATTATGTTAAAATCAAAAATTATAGAACCAGAGCACGTCATTTCTATTCAAAATAAAAAATTGATTCAAAAATATTTTTTTCAGTGTATAGATGTACTAGGATCGCATACAGCGTCAGGTGGTGAGACGTCAGGCGTAGCTGCGGAACTGCTGTCAATTCTGGGAGGGCTTGAGTTAGAAAACCTCTTGCAAGCGCACGACCAGGCTGCCGCCTTGCTTGACCCCTCTTGCTTTGCGCGGGGCAAACGAAATAAGGTCAGTATTTTGGTTATTGGATATTTCAGAAATATCCTGCTTCAGGAAATGTATAAAATTAAATAACAAGATATTAGCATCTAATTATATTGAATTTTATTATAGTTTAAGTTTAGTCATTATTTTTTTATTTGTTATGCACTTCTTGTACTTTACCCTTAGTATTTCTTTTTTTTTTAAGTTTTTTTCCTTACCAGGAAGAGATCGCTTGTTAGCGATAAAGCCGCACGATTTTATCTCTTATAATGTATGTTAATGTAACGAAGTTTAAATAAATATAAAATAAGACGAAAATATTGGATTATACTAAAGGTTGTATTCTAAATAGATATAAGATATAATACTAAAAACATTTCCATACTGTCCCCTTACATTTTATAATATTTTGTTTGTTCATCCGCAGACTGCAAACCATGTAACCGAGAACGACAAGTTCCAACCGACCAATTCGCCGGACGACACCAGCGATACTATTAAGATTATTAAAATTGAAAAGACTAATGAACCACTTGGTAAGTTAATTTTAACTTTTAATTGAAATATGGAGAACTTTTAAAACCATTTTTTTATTTGCAAATAAAATAAAAAAAATCAGTGGCGCTACAACTCCATATTTCTATAGGTTTCATGATCATTTTTCAATCTAATAGGCAAGTAGGTGATCAGCCTGATCTGCCTGAGTCCATTGGTGCACAGCCGTTTAAGATATCGACTATGAGCGTTTTAGCGAGAACTCTTAAGTTGTGTTGTTTAAAGTAGATTGCAATAAAAAAGGATTATGTCCTTTTTAAAAAATAATATCTTAAAAACTATTGCTGATACACTATCACCAACAATATTGGTATAATCAATGCTTCATTAGATTTTTTTGTCTGCAGGTGCTACAGTACGCAATGAAGGTGAGGCGGTGATAATCGGGAGGATAGTGCGGGGTGGGGCTGCTGAGAAGTCAGGGCTGCTGCACGAGGGAGATGAGGTAGATGATTTTCCGTATCTTAGTTCAGCTACTGGTTCCACGTACACCTTGGTTTATTAAAATAATTCATGTTCGAAAGTTCACGGTCACAGTGTAATTTTCTTTGTTATGTACTTTGGTATCCCTTAATACAGGTCTAACGCTATGACTCTCAGGTCAGGCTATGACTATCAAAAACTGATAGGAAAATAAGATAACATATATTAACATACAAATATATTATAATCTTGGATTACCCTGTGTCTTTATGAACATGTTTAGAACAGAGTACTCTAGATATTTAGGTTAGAGTAAAGAATTATATAAAAACCGAAATGTGTTTCCAGCTGCTGGAAGTGAACGGCGTGAGCATGCGCGGCAAGTCAGTGCACGAGGTGTGCCAGCTGCTAGGCGGACTGGCGGGGACTTTGTCCGTGGTGCTGGCACCTCGCGCCCGCCCGCGACCGCCGCCCGCCCATCGGGTGCTGCACGTCAGGGCGCACTTCGACTACGACCCCGAGGACGACGTCTACATCCCTTGTCGGGAGCTCGGTGAGTTTTTTTTATTTCCCCTTTTTTTATATATATATATAAAGGGGAGCTAACGAGCTTACGGGACGCCCAAAAATGGGCAGTCATCGCAGCTCATGGGCACATTTTTTTCGGGTGCGTTGCCGCCCTTTGAGGCATATTTTCCTTTCCTAATTTATTTATTTTATTATAAGCCAAAAAGGAAATACACATTTTAACACAAATATAACAGGTAGTATATAAAAAGTTTTCATTTAAAAGGAAACATTTAAGAGAAATAAAAGTTTATTTATTTACTTTATCTGACAAACAAAATACGCTTACCTAGAATTCTAAATTAGGTATTTAAAACGATCCATTGTTCGCTATGAGCTCATATTCTAATAAGCGATTATGACATAAGATACCTTGAAAAACTATATAATCTTATATATAAAATTCTCGTGTCACAATGTTAGTCTGCATACTCCTCCGAAACGGCTCGACCGATTCCTCTGAAATTTGGTAAGCATATTGGGTAGGCCTGAGAATCGGCTAACATCTATTTTTCACACCCCTAAATAATAAGGGTGGTCCACCCCTCAATTTTTTTTTTTATTTTTTAGACAAAATTTTTAATTTCTATTTTTTTATGATACAGCATTAAATGATACATACAATCCCTAACTTTCACCCCTCTACGATCAACCCCTATTTTTTTATTATAAATGATATACATGGTGAAACGACGTTTGCCGGATCAGCTAGTCTACTATATAAAAATAAGTCGGGTTTTCCTTCCTGACGCTATAACTCCAGAACGCACGAACTGATTACCACGGTTTTGCATTCGTTGGAAAGGTCTCGGGCTCCGTGAGGTTTACAGCAAAGAAAATTCAGGAAAAATTTCAACAGAAAAGCGGGATCACCTAACGAAATGTTACATAAAACGAAGCCATCTGGTGGCGAAACGGAGTTCGCCGAGTTTGCTAGTAATAAATAAAATGATAAGACAAATAATATTACAGAATAACGTTTTAATAATATATATATGTTTAACTTGTGACGGCATAAATTCACCTTCTGACGTAGCGAGAATTGTATTTTCTATGGCTTCTCTGTTCATATTGTGTAAAAATATTTAATGATACTCCTATAAAAATGAGATCAGAAAACTGTTAATCAAGTTTACGAAGTAGGTTTGATTTAACAAATATTTTATTTTGACTTAAACTAATGTTTCAGGTATAAGTTTCCAAAAAGGCGACGTGTTGCACGTGATCAGCCGGGAGGACCCCAACTGGTGGCAGGCCTTCCGAGAAGGGGAGGAAGACCAGACCCTCGCCGGACTCATTCCTAGTCAGGCTTTTCAGCATCAGTGAGTATAAGGCATTGGTTTTTAAGCTAATTTCGTCACAACGCTTAAAGTTCTTTTTGTTTTAAAAGTTTGTAATAAAAACGCGATTAGGCAGTAGAACTATTGGTTTTGCTTTATCGGTGTGTAAGAATAATTATCCTAGATAATAAATGTACTATTGAGTCCTTGTTGTAGAGTTAAAAATTATCAATAGAGCGTATGGGTAACATACAACTATTTTTATCATAGCAATTCTTTAATGTATGTTTTTGTGATTTTTTCTTCAGGCGTGAATCAATGAAACTAACCCTGGCCGGTGAAGTAGCGGCGAGAGATAAGCCTCGCAAAGGAGGGACTTTGCTCTGTGCCAAAAAGCCGCCCAGGAAGAAGAAAGGCAAGAAAGCGACCAGCGAAGCCGGATATCCCGTTTATTCCACTTCCGGTGGAGATGGTAATGATCTTTATTACTTATCGTATGAAGAAGACAGAAATGTTTTGTTTTCTTCACTTTAAATAAATAAATCTTTTATTTAATTTTTTTTTCAATTCTGCTAATTTTGCAGTTTTGTCTTGTTGAGGTGAAGTTTGAAATCTGTCAATTTAAACAACAGTCCGAGTTTTATCAAAACCGGCTTAGTCGTTTTTGAGATAACTATATAAATTTTCTTTCGCAGAATACGAGCAAGAAGAGATCCTAACGTACGAAGAAGTGGGCCTGTACTACCCTCGGGCGTCCCACAAGCGGCCCATCGTCCTCATCGGGCCTCCGAACATCGGGAGACACGAGTTGAGGCAACGGCTCATGGAAGACACCGCCAGGTTCGCCGCGGCCGTGCCACGTGAGTCGATCTTTTTTAAAAAATATACTTAATGAGCATAAGTATATTTTTAGGTTAAAATTTTTGACAATGATATACAGTTATCATTAATTTCTAAATCGCATGCATTTTGTATATATTATAACAAGTAACATATGTAATAGCTGCTTGTTATTTTTTTATAAGATCTAATTATATTTATATTTTTTATGTATTTTTATTGTAGAATAATTATGTGGAATAAATAAATATTTAGCGATGTTTACTAAACGAAAAGTATAAATTTAGTTGTAAAAACACAAAGTAGTTTATAACAATTTAGTTTGAGTTTTTATGAATAGTGATTCATAAAAGTATTAATAACAACTTTCTGTAATATCAGATCTGTAATAAAGATTCTTTAACCATTTGCAACAATATGTTTATAAAAGTTTATTAAGAGATTGAAACATTTACTTCATTACAGATACGTCGAGACCTCGCAAAGACCACGAAGTTCCCGGACAGGACTATCATTTCATATCCCGGACGCAATTTGAATCGGATATACTTAATAGAAAATTTGTGGAACACGGAGAGTACGAAAAGGCGTATTATGGTGAGTAAAAAGTTAAAGGTATTTATTCTTTTCCGGCAGAAAATTTTCTATTGTTTTTAAATATTTTTTTTTTTTATATAAAATTGGTATAGATTTTAAAAGAATGATATGGGTGTTATTATAATTTTAATTTCTTTTTAATTACATAATATTTGTGATGTGATAGACAATTATAAAAAGTTTAGCAAATTTATTAAAATACATACATCTTCAGGTACATCGCTAGAAGCCATTCGGGAAGTGGTGAATTCTGGGAAAATCTGTGTTTTGAATCTTCACCCTCAATCTTTGAAGATATTACGAGGCTCCGACCTCAAGCCTTACACGGTGTTTGTGGCGCCGCCCAGCTTGGAGAAATTGAGGCAGAAGAAAATCAGAAATGGAGAGGCTTATAAGGTAAAAGATTATTTGATTTCGTTATTAAATATTTTTTTAATTATTCAAGGTCTCTAATATTTTTTTGATTTCAATATATATATAACACATATAAAATTGCCGCCGTTGTTCTAGAAACTATATCATACCTAATTCGCTGTTTTACTAGTGATTTTTATACATTTATTTCTGCTTAACAAAAATTGCTAGTATTTTTATTTTACTTTTTGTAATGTTTATGTTTGATATAATTTTGATATAATTTAGATAAAAGAGCTTGTAAAATACCGTAGATATAGTATTATGTATGATGTGGTAAACTTCAATAAATAAATAAAATGTATTCAAGTCTCCATTTCTCTAACATTTTAATTTTGTTTCAGGAGGAGGAATTGAAGGAAATAATAGCCACAGCCCGCGACATGGAGCTCCGTTGGGGCCACCTCTTCGACATGATCATCATCAACAATGACACTCAACGCGCCTACCAACAGCTCGTCAACGAAATCAACAGCCTCGAAAGGGAGCCGCAGTGGGTTCCCGCCCATTGGCTCAAACACACCTAGCGAACGATCATCGCTCATCGATTTAATCGAATCGAATCGACTAGTGATCGAATACCGCTCCGGTCGATCACGCCTGATCGAATTTTGAACCATTCCAGTCAGATATTTCACGACAATCGATCATGGGCAACCGAGAGTCGATGGAGTGTCCCCGATGCGAGCGTAAATGTCGTACTCGAATACGTTTTCAAGGCGATCCTCTTAATCGGAATGATTACGCGAATGGTTCTACATTTGCTGACGCGGAAGGAATACAGTTTGGAATGTAGGCTCTAGTGCTATTAGTTTGAATAAAAATTTAGTTAAAATTAGACATTAATACCTACAGATGGATTTTATGGCCGCTCGACCGGATTTCACATAATCGAAAACGTAAAACTGTAATACTTGACATCTGACAGTTCATACATCATTTGGCGCGTACCAAACGTCGGCCATGAAATCCAATACTTTAAGTATATTAAAATTATGTTACTTGTATGAAATTGTGATACAATTTATTGTATCGTAAACACTATTTTTCCTGAATTTTTATTCTTTCTAGTGGTGACGTGTCCTTGTCCTTAGGGACGTTTCGTTGTTTATTAGTTGAACTTTTTTTTTTCAATTTGTCGTATATTTCTTAAATATGGCAACGTTGAGTGGCAATAACTTTCGTGGGTATTTTCTCTAACAAACTCTCAGAACTGCCTTAAAATTTAATAGTATTTTATAGTTGTTTGTGGATTAGAGTTTTCAATGATCACGTGTTTCTATAAATTATTTTGAAGAATATATTCCATTGTTACGCTTCTCATTTGAATAATTATTATAGTCGGTATCAGTATAACTACATTTTGCACGTTCGTGCTGAATATTTAATCGTAAATAAAGTTAATTCGATAATTTTCTATATTCATATTTACGTTTTTGGTAAAATCAATGTAAATCATAAAATTAAAACGATTAAAATTAATATATTTTCACGTTACAATTTTAATATTTATCTAATGTATGACAAAACTCTAAAATAACAATAATTAAACTAAAAATAATGAATAATTCGATTCTTCCAAAAAATTTGCAGTAGGTTTTTAAAACATAGTAACTTTTTGGAAATTTTCTCCTGTAGTACCTTGGGGGGTTTGATGGTAGATTTTAAATATTTACAAATATTGGACAATGTTTAAAATCGGCTGTAATAGTGAGTAGAAAGCAATATTTGAACCTAACAACGACATATCTGTTTTTATAGTATACCTATACCTATAAAGCCATAGTTATAACGGTAATCATTAAGCGATTACGGTACCCTATTGCATTTTTAATCTACATTGAAATTTGGTATTTTTTTTAATATGACAACACTTAACCAAATGTCAACCTTCACAAATATTGTTAAAATGCCAAATTTGTACAATCGTTTTTCGAATTATGTATGTTACAAAATTGAATGCCATAATTCCGTTGACGGATTTTATATCCATGTTCAAATAAACAAATTATTTGGAATTTTTAATTATTTGTAAATGTACATTCCAAATAACTTTGTGCCAAATACGAGATATATGTCTCATTAATAACAATTTATTTTAATAATCACAAATATAAGGTTTTATATTAAGCTGTGGCGCTCGTTGCATATAGCGTCGTGACTATGATAGAAATACTAAAATTTTGAACGAGCGCCCAGCCTTTTGTGTATATTTTGTAATTTATTATATCCTTTGAACCGATATGAATATCGAGTCATTTAGATTAAAGCGGTTTCATTACTTAGTTATATTTCTGGTAGCCTGTGGAGGTGCTATATTCTAGGATATATTTGTTATCTGTATAATTTTACGAATCGTGCATCGGGTGTATGCATTTTAATTTATGTGTAATCTGTTTCCCACGTTTTACATTTATGCACGTATTCAAATGTGGTATTGTCGAACTTCACAGTATTGATAACGTTAATATTATTTATAAATATTCCTGTATATAAAGTTTATTGTTTACTGATTGATTATAAAATTATTATAAATACCATGTTAATAGAGAACAATTTAATGTAAATAATAGAGTATACCTATTAAATTTAATATCAGATAACAACTTGTTTCTTTTTTAAATATAAATGAGATTTTTATGGAGAGAACAGTCACTCTTCGCATTTGGTGGAAGTATTACATTCGAAATGTACGACTTACGCAGTATTGAAAAATTGCCAAAAGCTTTCGTCTAAATTATGTAACTAAGCTTATAATAATTACTAACACTTACACTTAGATTCAGAGTAGAGATTATCCCAGCAGTTTGTTAGACTCCCATAAGTCAAATGCAAATGTTTCTGAGATACGGAAGCCTAGCGTTCCACATCACAACGCGCAGGCGCACCTCTTTGTAGAACCAGCTGAAAGTAGAGGGAACCTTCAAGAGAAGAATGTATCCTCAAAGCTCGATAAAACACCCGGTGTTGCTGCTGTCTATGGGCGACGGTTAACACTTTATAAGTAACCGTGGCTCATGTTCCAAAAAATTCTGAATTTTTGCCGTAACTTTTATTAAAATATTGCCTCCAGCAAAAGTTCTAAAAAGTTTCAAAGTATAGTCGTCATGTGTATGATACACATGAACATATTATATAATAAAATATTCCGGTCAAAATTATACCACTAAAGTGCATGAAAGTAAATTGCAGGTGACGCGTAGCTAACAAAACTCCATTTGTTTCAGGATTCTATGAACATAATATCAAAACCGCCCTTTAAAAACATACAAGTTTTAAATAAAAAACATTACTACCTGTTAATAGATAATGATTACGCAAAGCCTTTTTAGCCAGTCATTTCCAATAAAGTCGTCTAGACACATTACTTTAAGATGCGGTTTTTTTTTACTTTCTGAATAAAAGAAACCCATTAAAGGAAAGTTTAGGTCTTATGAGGAGGTCTATAAATTTAAAAAACTAGAAATACCTACTAAAATCTGTATACTGTATACTACCTAAGACCCATTTTATAAAATGGATTCGTTACATAAAATGAGTACCGAAGGTTGTCACTACCCTACCGTATAAATTCCTTATAACATGTTCTGTATGTGTTTGTGTGTAAGGTGTATTATTTTTGTACGTGACGTCTTCTAGTCTATATAGATAAGCCTCTAACCTTCGTCAAAGGTTCATTCTCGGCAAGGCTATAATAACATATACCTATTTTTTTTTAATCTAAGACAACTCTATTCCACAAAACTCATTGCATAATCTGGCACTTATTCATTCACAACAGTCTTTTTAACATACCAAAAAATTGATCACAAATTTTACGACGAAAGAGACGAAAGGACCTTGCCATACGGACTCTAGAATCAATTAAAACCTGTTTCATGTTTGTCTGATTGGTCAAATGGAAATGTATGTTAGTTTGTAGGTCATATTAAGTTTGAGGACGTTAACTTGCTTGCTTCGTTTCTGAAATTGAACCTAAGGCGATGTGATGGTCATTTCTCGAAACGATACTCTAAGTCCTAATTTAGTTGGAAGGACGTTGAAACAGGTGCGGCAATACAAGTATTTGGGAACTTGGGTTACAAACTAGTGGAAACCTAATCAGGAAATAAGGTCTCAAATTGCATTTGCACGAGGATCTTTCAACAAAATGGAAAAGTTTTGTGCTGTCGTCACTTGACCATTACACTCTGAATCCAAGTTCTCCTTTGTTACATATGGTCAATAATTATACTGTACGGGTGTAAAGCTTGAACAATTAAAGAAGATGCCCACCGGCGCTTAGAAGGATTTGAGATGTTTCGTCGCATGCTTCGTATAAGCTGGATCCAGATGTCTCTAACGAGGAGGTTCTTAAACGAGTTGGAATGTCGATAAAACATTAAAAGAAGAAGAACCTAAGGCGCCCTCTAGTCTCTAGACATGAAAATAAATATAAATATAAATAAAAATGCAATGCCTGCAATAATATGGTGCAATAAAAATTCAGATTGCCCAGACATTGGTTGAATCATTGTTCTATCTTCAATATTTTTGCAAAAATTTAATTAATCATCTAAAGGTGCATAAAATCGAAACTAAAATTATACGCCCCATACGTCTTGACGTTTCTATAATTTAACTATGCTAATTGTCAAATTACAACCAACAGGAATTATCATTTTGACAGCTTGAGATGTTATTGTTTATGTGGAATAAAAATTTAAATCTACCACCATTCACAAAAGAAGATCCAGTTTCAATAATTTTATACGTTTAGCGGTGAATAATGCCTTCCATGAAAGTGGAGGGTGACAGTGATGGAGATGTCGATTTGTCCGGGGGCGAGACGGAAAGGTCTGGTGGCTCTTCTAGAGGGCCAGATCGTGACTCCAGCGCTGAGGAAGCTGACGAACCAGACTCAGATGACTCCTCTGAGATGGATGAGAGTGAATGCGAAAGGCGGAGGAATGAATGTCTTGATAATTTAGGTTTGTAAACAGGTTATGTTTATAATCTTCCATGTATCCTAAACTTTCTTTGGTCCCAAATCTCTCAAAAGAGGGCAATAACTGTTGATTGTAAGAAACAGCTACTATATTTTACACATCATGTTTACCTTGTTAAAAACAATACTTGTTATTACAGTGGTTTTAATTCACTTTCACTTTAATTCAAAATCTTCAGTAAAATTAAAAATAGTATATTATAGTAAGGTAATAAACGCCATAAACCATATTACATTTCTATGTTTCACTGTGTATCTGATGCTTTATGAACAAAATATATTTTTAATGTTGTTTAAAGACTCATAACTAGGTCTAATGATGACTTAAATCAATTTCTCTATAAAAAAAATTGAAACACATGTTTGGCTTAAAAAAATACTGAATGTTATATTATCAATTCCAGCAAATCTTGAGCATCAGTTCACATTACTCCGTGACCAACTATACAATGAGAGAGTCAAAGACGTGGAGTACCAGTTAGCTGAAGTGAGAGGTGGTAGATCACCAGAGTATCTTGGTCCTTTAAGAAGGTTGCAGGAGAATATGAGAATAAGGTACTTTATGATGTTATTCCTTAAGTAACACATATAGTTATACTTAGATATTTTGTTGAGATTTTAACAGTGTTAGGCTGAATACAGTAATAGTATATATTTTCAACATATAATTAATTTAGAGGTCTCACTTCTCAGACTGAAGAAAGAATTAAATTTTATTCAATAAATCAAGATCTGGTAAGAATTATTGTTGGGTCAACAAACAAAATTACCCTGTTTAAGTAAAACTCTGTATTAATTGATGAAAATCACTTATAGTTGTAAGTAATGTTTAAATAAACCAAACTTAATTCAAATAATTTTACAAGACATTTTTGGATTGTCAATTTGCTAGTTACAGCATACATACTGCAGCCTGAAGTAGCTTTTACTGAGAATCAACTAGAAATTCAGTAGATATGTAAAAGCTTTTATTTATATTTAATTTGCTAAAACTTTTCTTAAAAACTGTTTTGAATTGGAATATTTAAACGAGTTCCTATGAAACTAGTGAAAATAGGCTTATAAAGCAATATACCATTATATGTGCAATGTGCATATATGCAATTATAATTTTTTCTTTTAGGATCGAAGTAGCAGGCATCTTGAAGCAGATGCGAATAGATAATATTAAACATAAGTTTGAGGCTGAAGAGCAAGCGGCTCACCAAAATTTTAAGGTAAGTTTATTTATATACATTTCCGCCAAAACATTTGATACATTATATGGTATCATAGTAAATTTGCAGAAGTGATATTACATTTTCAGTTATGTTATAGAAATTATAGTCAATTTTAATTATACCTTTTTGGATAGTTTCAAGAAACTCACTTTCGTATTGGTGCTTAATAAATACCTCTTCTAGTCATTTAAAATTACATACTTAAAGACTTATTTGACTTACTTGAATGTGTGTTAAGTGATAAACACTAGCAAGTGAAAGTGATAGAACACAAGAGCGTGTTTCCCTTAATAGATATACTACTAGACTTGTCACTGACTGTGATTGCCGAAAAGCACTCGACACATCAAGCTATGTAAATAATTAAATATATTAACGCATTTATTGTCGTTAAAGAAGTTTTTAAGTGTACATTAAAGTGTATTATAATATTTTAAAAGTCAGACTTAAAGGTAATTTAAATTTAAATGAATTACTATACATTTTTTTTTCAATTATCGACTCCAAAGCCGAATTTATGAATTAAACCACAAGGGTTTTGTACAGAGTTTGAGTCCTGCAGACACAATGGTATAGAAGTCTTGCCTATTCTGAAATATGAGAAAATTTGTTTTGTCTTACCGCTACTCCATTTCCCTGAAAATCGAAAATTAAGTAAATCAGCTAGATTAAAAGGGTTTATTGTTTTTTTTTTATTATATATTTCCCAATATGCCCCGACTCTTGTGGCGCGGTACCTTTTTTTATACATATATTTTGTATAAACTAAATATAAACTTAAATAAAATATACATATTATATACATTAAACCAGTGTTTTTTGTTAACAGAGTGAAAAATGGTTGGTTTATGAATCATTAAAAGAAGAAATACTAGAAAAAATAAGAAAGATTGAAGAAGAGAGGCATACAGTGGATCTCTGGTCATGTGGCGCCGAATGGGGACGCAAAAGAAGAAAGAGACAAGTATTTTATTTTGCATTTTACATTACATTTTACTGTACTTTACGATGTTTAGCGTACTTATAGGATGTTCATAGTCACTCGTGGCGTTTGCAAAATTGATGAACATTATTTTTATTTATTTAAAAATATTCTTTTTGAAGTAAGTACAAAAACGTAAGGTAAGGACACCGTTAAAAAGAACGAGATCGAATCGAGAATCTGCAGGTTAAAAGTCAAAGAGATCGATCCGTCAATAAGTAATGGTGTACGTAAAAAAAAGTACGAGTGAAAGAATGTTTACGTGTGATATACTCTTCTTAACTGTCCTATATTATTGATTCAAGGAATTAAATTACTTTTTATTTTAATTTTTAATATTTTGCAATTAATTAATTAGTGCACTTTTAATAATTTAACTCTGAGGGTAGGATTCAGAGTAGGAAATAAACGCTAAGTTTAGTTTCCCAATCTAAATCTGTTTATTAAAATATCAAACATATATTAGATTAATTTTCCAGGTGACTGTTTCCCCGCCTTACGTTGTCTACATGTTACCTGATGCTGACATCATGGAAGATTGGAGGCTAGTCAGGAAATTGCTAGAGAGGACTGATTAGATAGTTTTATAGTAATAAATGCTATTTCTGTATTTTGTTTCTTTATTTGTCAAAAAAACCTTAAACGGCAAAAGGACGTAATTCCTACGACTTTTCTTTTATTATAGATAATTCATTAAAACAAGGAATATTGGATACGTCTAAAATACATAGAGTACGAAGTTTTTGCTCAAATATCAATATAAATTATATTGTAAAATAAAAATCTTAACTAATACGCAGTATTTTGAAAACATTTTCGATTTCTCATTTCTTAATCTTTTTAAATTTATTTAAATTTTATAACCATCCGTTTTTAATTATTATTATTATTACGATGTAGGTTGAGAATATTGTAAATAAGGCATATTTGTGTGTTAGAAATAATAGGAAATCATATATTATTATATATATACATATGTGTATAGAAGTATAAAATTGATTACAATAGAATTTAAAATTTAGTTCTAAAAAATTGTTTAATAAAACAGATAACCAAAACTAGAAATATCTGCCCCGCCCCGTTTTGACGTCTCTATAATTTCTTCTACGATAATGTCAAATTTCGATAAATCTCTCAGTTTGTCAGCTTGAGTTGTTATTGTTTATGTGGAATAAAAATTACAATCCAGTTTCATGTATTTTATACGTTTTAGCGTTAAATTATGCCATCCATGTAAGTGGAGGGTGACAGAGGTAACATAATGTTTGTTTGTCCGGGAGCGACATGGAAAGGTCTGTTGGCTCTTCTAGAGGGCCAGATCGTGACTCCAGTGCTGAGGAATCTGACGAACCAGACTCAGATAACTCCTCTGAGATGAGAGTGAATGCAAAAGGCGGAGGAATTAATGTCTTAATAATTTAGGTTTGTAAATAGGTTATGTTTATAAACTTACAGGTATTCAAAACTTTTTTAGGTCTTAAATCTCTGTGTAAAAGGGGTAAGAAATGTTGATTGTTACCGATTAGAAACAATTACAATGACTTACTCATAATATTTATATTATTGAAAACATAATACTTGTAACTGATAACAGTTGCGTTAAAATTAAATAAAAATTGTATGAGCTTAGGCTAATAGATGATGTCACCTAAAATGATTGAGATTAACTAGGTTTTATAATGTTTTTAACACACTAATGGCCCACAAACTTGCAAAAGCACTCTGTCACTTGACTGTGTAGATAAACTTAGCCTCATTTGAGATTGTTTGTTTTGCTACTGGCGAATTGTCTAATGTCTTTAGTTATTTTGCTGGCTTGTCCTCCAGTTTGGTTTTTATCTATTTACTTACTTACCTATTTTAATTTAAACTCATATTCATGTGTTCTGTTATAATATAAATGTTTAATTAGTTGTTATTAAGATTGTAGCTGTGAAAATGTCTATAAATAATTATATAAATCATAATTTTTTTATGATTAATATTTTTAAATTGCTATAAGATACTTAATTACATCTAATGATGATTAAAACTCATTTCACCTAAGACTATAAGGATTCCAACCAACAAATAGTATATGATAGTTCATGTGTATACATGTAATAATATTAAAAGAAAATATTTTAAATTCCAGCAAAACTTGAACATTACTTCGCTTTACTCCGAGACCAGTTCTACACTGAGAGAGTCAAGGATGTTGAGTACCAGTTAACTGAAGTGAGATATTGATCACAAGAGTATTCTGGCCTTTAAAGAGGTTGTAGGAGAATATAAGAATATGGTACATTATGTTATTCTTTACAAAATTATAATAATTGTCAAAGTAAATTTGCCTCTGCATACACAGCAGAAATTTGTTAAGTTATAGATAGAGGTTTTCATTATTTTGTTCAGAGTAAGATGGGAGTATTTTTTTTATGGCTCTGGCACGATTTGTGCATTAGCCAGCGCCAAGTATAGGATTTTTTATAATTCGTGTTTGTCTTTTAGAAATTCGGCCTCAAAGGCTGAGAACAAATTTAAATTTATTAAAACTGGCCCTCTAACCGGGAATCGAACCCGGTACCTAGCTGCCACTTAATAAGACCGCTAAGCTATGAGGCCCCCGATGGGAGTATTTGGCTTTAATTTCAATGTTTTTAACACAGACTAAGACTACAAAAATTTATGTGAATTTCTATTCTTATTCTGTAATCTGTGCCTGATATGGCTCAAAAGGGGATGCAGAGTTGATCCTTAGGGCTAAGTATGACTAAAACATTGGATTTTATCTTATGAAAGTCATGCAACATATAAATTAAGTTTTAGCTTCATTAACAATAAAAGTAGAATGAGAATTAATTTTCGATTTTAAAACATTGACCATTATTGGCTCTATACCTGGACTTGGAATAATACTTAATGTATTACTATATGAAAATTCATAAAGTCTGCTTAGCTTTGAGCATCACAATAAACAAATGTATGTATGTTTTTGTTTGTACTTCAAATGGTTCAATAGATCAAGATCTGGCTTTAATCCTAAGAAATATAAAACGGGATAGATTTTGGTATATATGTTTATTTCGCAATATAAATTAAAGAATGTACGTAAAATCAATAATAGTATAGATATAGTTTTAAAAGTTATTATTTTTATGCAAATCTAGTTATGACTACGAAAATTTCGTAGCACCCCTCGTAGCGCTTGTTGCAAGGCTACGAAAGACCTAACTTCCGGTTTTTAGTTATACTGTATACAAATGACTTCGTGCGCCTTTTTTAAGATAACAGTCCAATTGTTTTACTTACTTTGACAAGATTATCTTCCCACAAGACTCCTGTCTAAAGCTCCTGTTGTTTTAATTATTTACAACCCGTGTCCATTAATTACAATTACCGAGTTTAATAGAGGAGAGGTATTTCTGCCCCTATTCCACCGATCAGTGATCAAGTATGAATTATTGTTGCGTCACAAACTAAATCACTTATTCCCCTTGTTTAACTAAAACACTGTCCTAATTCTTCACGTCATAAATGAACAAACAAGGATTAAAAAGCGCCCTCTATATCGATATTGGATGGCAAATTTTACTTTTATTTATATTTAATATTCTAAAGCGTATCTTAGGACCCGGATAAAATTATATGATTATTTTTAATAATAGAGAAGAAAATAATAAAATATATGGAAATATAATTTTCTTTTCTAGGATCGAAATAGCGGGCATCTTGAAGCAGATGTGAATAGATAATATAAAACATAAGTTTGAGGCTGCAGAGCAAGACGTTCGCCAAAATTTTAAGGTAAGATTAATTACATATATATACAAACAATCAATATTTTATTTCGCCTTACCGCAAATTTGCAGAAGCAATATTAAATTTTCTGTTTCATTATAGAACTTATAATTATACCTTTATAGATAAGGGGCCATCCATAAAGTACGTCACATGAATTTTAGGACTTTTGAACCCCTCCCCCCGTCCTTGTCACAGGTTGTCACATTTTTATAAACCCCCCCCCCCCTGATGTGACGTCACACATTTTTTAAATTTATGTATGTATTTAAAAATATTCGAGAGAAAACAGCTATTTTCATTTAATTAATTAAATATAGATCAAGTTCGTAAATTTTTAACATGTGACGTCACAGAAGTATTGACCCCCCCATGCCCCTTGTCACACTATGTCACACTTCGGTGATACCCTCCCTCCCCATTAACGTGTGACGTACTTTATGGATGGCCCCTAATAAGTTTTAAGATCAACACTATCATATTGGTGGTAAATAAATACCTCTAGTTATGAAAGTTACTTAAAGACCTTTTGAATTAGTGTTAAGTGAAAGTGGCACAACACAAGAGCGTTTATAGACGTATTGGACGCTTTAACATAATCAACATTCTTTAATAAAGACTTAATAAGTAAATATGTCTTAATCAAACTAGATTATTATATTATCTTGTTCAGTTGTTGTTGGCCGGCAACGCACTCGCAAGCCCTCTGGCATTGTGAGTGCCCATGGGCGGCGGTATCACTTAACATCAGGTGCCTGCCTGCCGTTTGCCCCCTGTTCTATAAAAAAAAGGCCGGATTTAGAGGTTTGAAGGCCTCCTGGCCCCAAATATTTTCCAAATACATAAAATGAACGATTTCTTTCAGTCGATTTTTCAATAATTTATTGTGAAACCAAGTAAATCTTTTTAGTATTTAACAAACACATCAATAGGAAGATTGTTTACTAGCGTTTACTAGTCGGAATTTAAAACATATTTTCCGAAGTCACTTTTCCCCTAAATTCAGCCCTGGTCTTGTCAAAACATCCCCAAAGCCTGGCATGCGCTAAATACTTGTTGCATTTAACATCAGAATTAAACAAACTCAGCAACAGCTTAAGGCAGAACAAACATTAACAACAAAAATGGATCGAAATTAGGTAATACGTACTTTAATTAGTGATTATATAACTAACTGTGTTCCCCAATCAACGGGATTAGTTAATCAATAGATTAGAAAAATGTAAAATTTCTTCTTACATTCGCAGAGCGGTGTTAATCAGTGGTTAGGCGTGCGATTTGTAACCCTGAGGTCGTTGGTGTGAATCCCGGCTGTGTTATTAAATTAACACATACTCGTACAGTGAAGGAAAACGTGAAAAGCGTTTGTGTATTTCCTAGATGCTAAAGTGGCGATGGGCACAGATGTTAAAAAATTATCAATGAAATAAATCCAGAAATTAACTTTATGGAAATGGTTCCCATCATCTGAAAAGGGCCTAAGGCAACTTGGTTATGATTACTTTCTACTCGTATGCAACAGAAAGATAATATGTATGTATACCGATAAACATATTCATATTAGTACAAATTATTTTTAAAAAATACAGAAATTTATGGAACATATTACACAAATTTGTCCACCGAAGCGTTATCTTTCAATGTATAAAAACTTAGAAATAGAGAGAGAGCTATAACCCTAAACGAACGAACCCTAAACTCTTCGTTTAGGGTTATAGCTAAAATCCAATTTCGAAAGCACATTAACAGAATGCAAAGTCTCGAATATCTAGAATCTATTTTTCTATATATATATAAAATTCTCGTGTCACATTGTTCGTTATATATATACTCCGTCGAAACGGCTCGACCGATTCTTATGAAATTTTATATTTATATTCAATAAGTCTGAGAATCGGCTACTATATATATCTTTCAAACCCCTAAGTGATAAGAGATTTCCAACCCAATTTTTTTTTAGAATTTTTATCGTTTTTATTTTTTTATGATACAGCATACAAAAATACATACAACTCCTAATTTTCGACCCTCTACGATCAACCCCTATTTTATATTTTTGTAAATAGTTATTTTTATTGAACTAAATAAAAGTTTCCTAGAAATAATACAAAACAACGTTTGCAGGGTTGGCTAGTATATATAATATCTAGAATACCGATATTTATAACAAATAATTTATCATCCGTAAATCATAAACAATTTTAACTATCGAATACATATAATATAAACAATAATAATTTCTTTACAGCTCAGACTTCACTTGCTCGCGGAATAGAGAGGCGAAGAAGAGCCAAAATTCATTTTATGCATATATGTAAATCCCAATTGAACATTGCCTGTTGACATCCTTTTCTACCTTGATGGCGACATCTTAAGTAAATAAATATTGTTATTAGAATTTATAAATGGCTATTATTTATTTTACAAATTTGAAAAATTCCTATGTTTATTACTGAAACAGCAGCGGAGAATAATACAATTCATGACCTTTATAAGGAAAATTAATTATAATACTAAATATAGCATCCTTCTTCGTCTGTATGCACGATGCTACTACTACACGGATCTTTGAAATTTTTACATTTAGTATATTGACTGGATCGTTTTAACAAAGCTGATGGTATGCCCCTTGTAGGTTGTGAATAGGTTTGCAATAGAGCTTATGCTGTTTTAAAAGTTGCATTTGTTTATAGAATAAAAAAATTTACTACCTTTTTATTGTTTGATTGATGACATTTTTATGAGAACATTTGATATTTGATAGTGATTTCTCCTTGATTATGGCTAAATACTATTGTTTGAGTCTAGTGCTTGAAGTTCAGGAATCTGCTAGGGTATGGCGCAGACATAATTCTGTCTTGTTTTTTTGATTGAGTCTACTATCCAGTACAATTGTTTTGCCAGGAATTTAAACTAAGACCTAAACTTTTAAAGAACCATGTGTGAGGTGCCTATTGATTTTTTAAATAATAATTAATTTAAAAAAAAAATCTTTGCTCTTAAACATATAATTAATACTTAAATTGAGAGGGAAAATAAATACACTCCCGAAAAAACGAAAACGCATTGATATGCGCGTAGAATCACATAGGGACCACGGCATTCATAAGGAAAATTACTGTGTCAATCTGATTATTAGACAAATGGGTATATATAAATATTTTTAGACAAATGGGTGGACCGCCTTGTACGTTTTAACCATGGCGGACTTATAATAAAGTGTTGAAAAAGGTTAAATTATTTTTGATGTACTTATCGTTAAGTCTTTATTTTTCCCGGCAACACACTTGCGAGTGTTCTGACAGTGTGACCTGTGTGAGTGTCCATGGTCAGCGGTACTAATTACATCAGATGAGCCTCCAGCCCGTTTAAATAAAAAAATATAGCCCGGTCACAGAGATACTTTCTGATGCCCGGATTTTACAATTTTGAATCAAATCTGGTTTCAAGAGCTTTATACTTTTTCGCCTACTACATATGAGCTTAAGACGAAATTCGACTTGAGATACGAAGTAGAATATGGATCAAATGTTATATTCTTATTTTATTTAAGAAAGCACAATATTACATATATATTCGTTACGATAAAAAAAAGGTACAAGTTATGAATCATATATTAACTGCGAGCACTTTAGATCTAAAGCCTTTATGTTAAATTTCAAAACACTAACTTTAAACCAAAAAACACACTACACTACTATTGACAACAAATGACAATTCTGTTCTTATTAATTCGACATAATGATAATTAATATGACATTTGCTTGCCTATTTTTATATGGCTTATTGAGCGGTCTTTTTTATAATTAATATATCTGAATGTGCCACTTTTCTTTGAAAATAAACGTTTTATTTATTTTATAAAGCGTAAAAAACCCTTTCGTAATTATTCTTCAACATAAGGCTTCGGTTTTCCGTCAAAGCCTTTATAACCAAACACAATGACATTCGAGTCACGTTGATAACAGCCATTTAAAGACCGGTTGCCTTTTCACAACAAAAGAATTTCTATGTTTTTATCCTTGGCGACACAAAGCCATATTAACAGCACTTGTATAAACTTCAATGGAACGGGTGATTTTTTTATTATGCTTAGTAAGGTATTTCAATAAAAATATATGAAAATTATACATCGAGTAAATTGTTTACAGGAGCGCTGGCGCTTAAATTAGTTATTTGATTTTTATATACAGATATTAGCCTATTATTATTAAAGCTTTATTATTTAATACAATAATTATTTATTTACATTTCTTAGTACATATAAGTATTAGTTGTTTTAGGTTTAAAATATAGGTAAAAAACGTTCATTAGTAATCATACAGTACTTGTACAGGACGTACTCGTAATATAACAATCACATATACAGTAAGTATTTAGAATATAGGTTGTTCTACTATTTGTATGGAAATTTTTAGCTTAAACGCCTGCTTCATAACTTTCCATTTATCTTTGTCTGAGCATTCTGCATTCTGAGCAACAAACATTCATCCAGTTTTTCCTTCTTTTCCATCTTTTGTCGCATGCATCTCTTTCAATCTATTCCATTCTTCCGTCCAGTCTATATTGTTGTTTTTTGAGGCAAACGGGCAGGAGTTTCACCTGTTGATAGGCGATACCGCCCATGAACACTAACATTGCCAGAGGGCTCGCAAGTGCGTTGTCTGCTTTTTAAGAATTGATACGCTCTTATCTTGAACGACCCTAAGTTGAATTCGTTATTTACTAAAGTAAATCTTTACAACATTCAAAATGAAGTAAAAATCAAATAATCTGGGACCAATCAAAATATCATTTATTCATACTGAACTACATGTACACCAATATTTACCAGTAAATAAGATACTGGTAAGTATATTGACTGCAAGTTCTCAAATCAAGAACTCAGAACGAGAAGATCAAACAAAAAGAAGATTGCAATACTCTCATCTCTCTAAAATTGCCAAGGCTTTTTGTGACAAATGTTTGTACTTGCGAGACAATTAAATCGAAATCTTAATCAGAAGTATAGTTTAATTTCATTAAAGCAGTTTTGTAAAACCCCCTTTTAAACAACGGTCATCTAGTAGCTTGCTGGAGTTTCACCCTTTCGTCTACATCCCCAAGTGCCGCACTGCATGATTTGGTTCGTCATTTATTATACAAACAGCAAGGAGTGGAACCCCTGGCCCCCTTCCATCTTCCCTAAACAGTATGTTTTGGGTTCATTCGGCGGCGGTTGAATAGGCATCTCCTGGACAGCTGTGCCCTCCAATAGGCCACGTCTTACTCAGTATCATGTGGGATTGTGTGGCCAAACGTCTGACCAGTTCTGTATATAAAAAAACAAATTTGATGTAATTTTCCCACTCTCCCTCGCACTAATCACCCCACATTGTAGTCAGGATCGCAATCGATATCATTAAACGTTTAAATCTATTTGTACAACTCCTTAATCATACACCTATTAAGCTCAAGTAACGTTGACGAACAATCAAATGTTAATATAAATTTAGATTGAATATAACCTTTCCCTATACCGTTGACTGGCAGCAATTAATAAAGAGTCGTTCACTGCTAAAATGATCACCGGATATGACGTCACTTCATGAATGCGCAAGTCGATGTCCTGGCTCCTACCGGATGTGTCATTGTTCTTTATGTTACTAATTGTGATAACATTTATTAGTAGAGTATAATATAGCAAACGCAAAAACAATGTTAAAAATTCTCGACTTGAAAGTCCAATTTCAACACATTTTTTTTTTAATTCTACTTAGTATTCGCAACTGAGAATTGATTTTTGCAATTTGTAGCTTTTTTCCAATCTAACCGTTTACTAAAGTAGTAGCACGTAGTTGTCATATTCAGCATATAACAATATGTATTTAGTAAAGATTTGGCCTCAAGACATAACGAAATAAATTTTACATATTTTTTTTAATTTTACAGATTTTTACAGGTATCTTCCAGTTTTTTTGCACGTAACACGCCCCTTTTATGGTTTTTTATATATATACTAGTAGTACTCGGCCAAGCGTTGCTGTGGCTATGGTTTTTGTTACATTACTTATTAGTAATTTATCCAAGGGACACAGTAAGAGTCATAGTGACGACCATGAAACTTTACTGTTCTTTGGTGATTATGCCATTAAATAGTAGCTTATGTGAAACGTTGGTACTTTCAATACAGCGCCATCTGTTAGAATTGTGACTGTCAAATAATCAACAGATAATTTGCAATTAAATAATATTGCGGCTATAAATTAAGATGTAAGCTATCCTATCTTTTAAGTTGGATCAAACTGCACACGGTGTGCAAATTTAATTTAAAAACGGTTTATTAGTTTAGGAGTCCATCGCGGACAAACAACGTGACACGTGATTTATATATATTAAGATAAAAGTACACCACGTCATATATACAAAACACTTCTACATTATATTACAATCTATTTATTTAATTTATCTAGTTATATATAATATTTTTAACTTGTAATTTTGACTTTCAAAATGTCATATTAAGGCCTAATTGAAATAAATGATTTGATTTTGACTTTAATATAGGACAGATAACGGTGAATATAAAATTTACAAAAAATATCATACTTCCAAAATAGAGTAAAAAAAGGAAGAACAAATTTTTGTATTTACTTAGTAATTACCTATTTAAAGTTACTTATTAACCTGATGCGGATTAGGTACATGAGGTACCTAATCCACATCGGTTCTTAACAACGCTTTTTTAATTAATGCGATCTGATATTAAGGTAATAAACAATTAAAATGAAAAACTAAATGACTCTTCCGTTTCCGCAAATATATGGAAAATGCTCTGTCGGTTTTGCTCATTACCTAAGGTAATATTTCTTCATATTGGTCACTATGTTGCTGTTGCAAAAATTAATTGCTGTTAGATTGTCTAGCTAAAACTCGAGAATGGCTGGCCCGATTTGGCTAATCATAATCTTGAAATATTTGTGGAAGTCCAGGGAAGGTTCAAATGGTGGAAACATAAATAATAAGTAAAGAAAAATAGCAAAAGCGACAACTGAATTTTCCAATAAAAAACTGTTCCTAGCTGAAAAATATTTAATGACTTTTGTCTTTTTAGAAATAAAAATTGTCGCTTGGTTATTTTATATTTATAGATGCCTTCAGAAATTTGTTTTTCATAACTGAAGTATGCGGTCCGATATCTTTGATATTTTTTTGAAAAAATTGTATCAGCAGGTGATACGAAGTTTTCCGGGTCATAAATAAAAAAAATGGAGGATCTAAATGGTATAAGATTTTTAAAAGTCTTATGCTAAAAATGGTACCTACCTACTCCAAACCAAAAGTAACGTAGCATATGGATGGATGACATTTTTGTGTCAAATAAGGATTATTATTCATAATAGCGTCTAATCCGATTTTAGTTCGAATCTAAACTAATCAAGTATTATATTTCAATGATTATTCCTTATTTGTATCGAGCTAAACAATAGCGCTATGACCCTGTGATCGTTCTAAATGCATACAATGGCGAAACGGCGCCATTCTGACGTTTTCACCAGCTTCTAGCCAGTTTAAACTAAAATTATTTCCGTTTGAATATGTTTTATCCTATATATATGATACGTCAATTAGAGTGATTTTGATATTAGTTAAACATTTGTTTGTATATTTACCGTGTTATATATTTGTTTTTGCAGTTAGCATAGTTAAAGAGAGACCAAGAATAATATAGATGTATAAAAAATATATTCTTTTTTTATACAACGTTGGAAATCTTATTATTGATATCGCCGCCCATGGACACTCAATGCCAAAGGGCTTGCGAGTGCTTTGCCGGCCAAATAAATGTTAATTGGTAAATGTAGTGGGTATACCTTACCCAGCTCTCTGCGAAACAGAATGCTTGGAGACAAGTTCAAAATGCGTTGCGAGGCATGCGTAAATATAACCGGTGCATTTTGCAACAAAAAAGGCTTTAACATTTTAAGTCACAGAACCATAGGTGATTTTCGTTTGTGGATCAGCGTCAGACGGTTTCCTACCAGAATCAGTGTATCGAACGTTCCCTGGAGCCATAGACACTGTGCGTTTATTATTGGTATCGTGCTATAGACAATTTTTATATGCACTTTAACAGATTTTTTTAAAAGAATTATGCGCTTTCTGTACGGTGAATATATCATGAAGTGTGGCATGCCTTACATTCCTTAGATCCAAAGTGGACAGCGTGTGTCAGGCACAATGCTTAACACATACTTGGCTATTAGAAAAAACAAATGATCACGAAAAGAAACAGATATATCAAACACAAAAAAGATACATCTGTCTTAGACCCTAAAGGTTGTTGTGCCTCTTATTTTTGTAGTTATATATATTTTGTAGGGTATAAAGATATGATTATGTTCTTTGTTTCGGTGCTTAATTAACACTTTAAGAGTTTAAAAATAAAAACTTGAGTGCTTTTTATCGCTTGGGATCTAACTTTATATATACGAAAGCCTCAATTCATATAAAACACCACGTTGTAGTAGATTGTATCTCTAAGGAAACAATAATCTCTTGAAAGTAGATTTAAGTATGAGTGACACGGGTCTTAGTTCTCGTTAGTAATTGCTATTTTAAGAAAGCACTGTTGATATTCAAATGACTATATTGAAATAGATGGAAGAATGTTATGTCTCACTTATATTTTTTTTTCTTTTTAGGAGGCAAATGGACAGAAAGTCACCTGTTTTTAATATGTTTGATACCGATTCGCCGCCCATGGACACTCACATTGCCAGAAGGCTCGCAGGTGCGTTGCCAGCCCGTTAAGAATTGGTACGCTCTTTTCATGACGGACCTTAAGTCGAAATGGTTCAGAAATACTTCAGTGAGTAGCTGCTTCCTCATAGTGGTAGGGCGCGGCAAAAACTGCCTTAAGAAACCCTCAGTTTGAACGCCAAACGTCGAGGTGATACGGATGGTATTTTATATTCTGCCTTGACGTTCTCGTTAATAATTGCTAGTTTGATATAGCACTACTGATATACAGCTGAATTTATTGAAATAGTTGAAAGAATGTTATGCCTCACTTATAATGCTTGAAAGTGATAAGGATGAAACAACTATATAGTGTCTAAAAACGCAACATCGATAAAGCGTCACACAACTTCCGGAGTCTATCCACAATTAACAATGCAGTGTAAAATTTCAATAGGCTATTTGACAATATTTTGCCAACCCACTCAAATGATATGTTGGTGACTATATCACATATACAAAAATTAAGTAAAGCTTTAAAAATTCAAATTCAACATTCATAATTTCAAGAACCAAAACGCTTCTCCAAGAAAATGGCGATGATCCCTATGACGTACCATTCTTGTAAGCAAACGTTTTTTACGTGTCAATTAAACGAGCTCGGTTGTGCACCAATGGATTTTCTTTCTATGTTCGCATTTAACATTCGCTCGAACGGTGAAGGAAAACATCGTGAGTAAACCCAAAAAGTCGACGGCGTGCGTCAGACACAGGGCTGTTCAGCAACTTGCTTATAAGATTTACAAATGATCATGTAACAGATACAGAAATCTCAGGCCCAGACCAAAAAATGTAGCGCCACTGATTTATTTATATTTTATTTTTAGAAGACATGAATACGAAATAAGACTATGCGATATTCTGATAGATGAAGAAAAACTGGAACAAGTGGATAAGTTCGTGTACTTAGGCTGTATGTTGACTTCGAATGGAACGTATCAAGATTATATAGACAAGCCAAGATTTCTCAATAGAGGCTCGATTGGCCGTTCAAAGGGGCGTGTTTATCCCGACGATAACATACGGGAGTGAATGTTGGGGGTAACAAGAGGAAGTAATCCGGTCAACAGTCTGTAGCAAGTGGAAGTCCGTGGTCTCTGCCTACTCCTTCGGGAATAATGCGTGAGATATTTTCTAATTGTAATTTTTTTTCAAATTTCATACCGTCTAGATCAGTGTTTCCTAACCTTTTTGTGCCATGCTCCACCTTGGCCTTACTAAAATTCTTATGCAATATTCATCATACATAACTTTTAATTAAATAAAAATTAAAATCAAAGATCCCTATCAAGTTCCTATTTAGGAAGAAATTGTTAACGATACACAGTAAGTAAAACATATTGAAAAAGTTAAAATATAATTCCAAATAATTTTAATAAATTTTCAAATAGCTTTTCTTAACAATCAAATTGACCCCTGTGGCCCCACGTTCGGTGGTCTAGATTAGCCAAATCAGCCTAAATCTTTTCATAACCGAACTTCGAACAAACTAAGTGTAACGGAAACATACAAGCATGGGTTCATTATTCATCTGTGTTGCTGGTGGTTAATTAAAACATAAGTTCATTAAAATTTGCAAATTGGGAAAGTTGCAAAATTTTGTTGTTGCATAACTCAGATCGTTAGTAAAATTGTAAATAATAAGTTTTTCAATTTGTATGAAGAAAAACATCGTGACACCGACATGCCTTAGCCCAAAACAATTAGTGTTTGTTAGGCACAGAAACTGTTCACTTTACTGGTCTGTAATCTAAGGTCGAAAAGTTAACGTAATAACTATTGAATAGGAATGTGTTTACTACACAAGATATCTTCCTTTACATCTCTACTGTACAATCATTACCTGCCCATATCGTATCGCTTTGGTACTATACTGATCTGACTGAAATTATCGTGATTCATGTGATCTTTTCATATGTATTAATTGCTTCGTTTTGTTCTATTCTTTTTGTCTAAGTAATTGTATATCTGGGCACGTAGCTTGTTAAAACAGTAGCCGAATGGACTGGTCCAAAAGGAACAAGGGAAAACCAATAGAGCGATGGGCCGACGGGATCGAAAAGCTGAAAAAGATTGGATGACGAAGGCACAAAATAAAATAAGGTGGAAAATATATAAAATAAGAGGCCTTCTCCCGGATAGGGGCCGCATCTTTATGTAGTAAAAAAATTTTTTTTTATAGAGCAGGGGTCAAACGGGCAGGAGGCTCACCTGATGTTAAGTGAGACCGCCAATGGACACTCTCAATGCCAGAGGGCTCGCGAGTGCGTTGCCGGCTTTTTAAGAATTGGTACGCTCTTTTCTTAAATTGGTTCGGAAATACCCCAGTGGGCAGCTGGTTCCACAAAGTGGTGGTGCGCGGCAAAAACTGCCTTGAAAAACGCTCATATCTATTTTTGTTAAATGTATGTTAATAAGGTGTGAATGAATAAAGGCTTATTATTATTAATATTAATTATTAAATATCTTATGTAGTTTTACACTTCTTGATCTGACCCTATTTTATGTAATTTTTTCGTACAGTGGTTACCTGGAAGAGATCGCTCGAAAGCGATAAGGCCGCCCGTTGCCCTCATTATTATTTAATTATTTTAATTGTACTGTATTTCCTGCAACGACTTTGAATAAAAATAAATAATAATAAATAAATTACTACTCCAGTATAAATATATATATACATATTCTACAATAATTTTGTAAGGTAAGTTTAAGTAACCGTTTACGAACAGCTCTTGGAGACATTACCACGTATATATGGAAAACGGGTTTTCGCGCATCAATAGGAGAATTTCAAACGGATTTTTAAAGTAGATATCTATTATCTTTGGATTACGCAAGTGCATATTTAAATAAACCTTTTTAACAGATATAATTAATTTATATTATTTATATATCTCAAGTTTATACAGAGAGATATACAATTTATTATTCTTTGAAGATAGAAGAAATATTTAGTTTTACATTTCCAATTCAGGTTTAATATTTTTCTATGGTAGAAATTATGAACATAATTACAAACTGAAAAAGTATTCAAAAGTCTAAAGTCATAAATCATTTATTCATATAGGTGTGAATGTGTAAAATGTGCAGTTATGAACGTCAAAATCAAGGGCGTAGAACGTAAGAGAAGAACTGGCAATAAACTCTCTGCCACTCTTTTTAATCGCCAAGTTTTTTGTTTTATACAACGTTTGTAAGGAGCTGCAATCCTTACACCATGTTCCACATGACATCTTAATTAATAAATAATAATAAAATGTATGAATATGAATTCAAAACAAAGATATTAATGAATAATATCTAAAAACTATTTATTAATAATTTAATTTACCTAAAATTTTGGGAAAAATGTTTGAGTCGCTGGATTTTCCATAACGAACAAACCCGCAGTTATAATATTTACTTGTGAATTTTAACGGTGTTGTTAAACTCGGAACGAGAAATGTGAATGAAATACTTAATCAGAGCGTGTGACCTCCTTCGGTCAACGACCCGCACGGGTCATGTATATTTTCAGTACATGCCACGTAAATAAAAGCTTTGCAAATAAAATAAGCTGCGACTTTGTCTACAACTTCCTCATAGCAGACAAGTTAAAAATGCCGTTTTCTTCAGATAAATTTGCTTTATAACTAGTCGAAGTAAATAAGGAATGGAATGGTAATATAGGCATTGCGTGTTATTTAAAAAAACACGATTGAACAATCATACTTCCTACATTTCATAATCAAAGAGTTGACCCATACGAACCTAAACTTTGTGATTAGATATCAAGAAGGTGTGTATGTCATTCAGAAGGAATTCAAGCGAAAATAAAATACGTCTAATTATTTAAATGCCTTTAATTTTTTGAATTCGACTTATAATTGAAGGATTGTGTTATTTCTATATGGTAAATCGTTTAATGATATTATATATGAAAATTATATTTTTATGGAAGTTGTTTCTACATACATACATATTTAATGTATAAATCTGAACTAGTAAAACCTGAACATAACAATCAAATATAAAGTATTTACAATTTTAACATACATAGTAATAATAGGTAATTAAAAATTAATAAGAAGAAAGTTGAAACAAATTTAAAAAGTTTGGTCCCTGTGGCAGCGTATCTTTAACGCTGGCAGCATTTCTTCGCTGTATTGCGATACTCATTCGTTGCGCGAGGAAAGCACCAGCTCTGGGGTCACCAATACTGTCTACTAGGCGCCAACTTAAATCTTTAATTAGCATCTGTGCACTTGAACCTCACACTCCAAAGGGAAGGGAAAAAACGAAGTTGGAGGAAAGACATTGACTTATATTTGAGTCGTTCATTATTTTCTGTATCCTTATATTGCACTGGTACGAATTTCATATTGACACGTTGCAAAAGCCATATTTTAAAAAGTCGTCAATCAAACCAGTGTGGAACTGGGCCGGTAATAATGCTTTACAGTTTTATGTCATCAGATCATACCGTACTTATACCCAAATATATCGAGTTTCTTCTAATTTTTTAACCGAAGAGGTGGTTTAATTTATTTTGGCAGACATTATACCTTAAAGCGTTCTAATTAATAGAAAGTTGGACACAAAAATTCAAGAGTCTAAGGGCCGTACCCTTGAGATACATGATGATGATTTTCATACATGTGCTTCCACCAAAGCGGAGACGAGCGCCGCGGAGAGAGCGAATTGAAAGAGTCACATATGAAGTTAAGCGAGTTGGCCGAGTTTCCAACGGAAATGAAAATGTATGAAATTCATCGTTACGAGTATAGCGGAGTATAAATGTGTGTGTGTGAGTTTTTATATGATTTTAAAAATAATCGCTTTGCTTATCTCCTAATTCAATCTCCTTTGGAAATAAGTGGAGGCCCGCTTACTCCTTATTAAAATAAAATATATTATTTGAGCATAGTTTGTACCAATATGAAACAGCTCCGTAATGCGTGTTCGTTAGGTAAGGTAGACTTGGTAACACTTTGTTTTTGACATTCGGGACACTTACCCTAACTTCTCTTAGAGCTTTGTAGCCGGTTGGTCAAGCATGTTGCGCCCTAACTCCTGGTTTTTGATGACTACAACATTTAACCCAAAATTAAGGTTATATAGAAGTTATTAGGTACTGGGCAGTTTTATGGAAGTAGGAAAGTGTCAGTCTTGGAGACCACGAAGACAGAAAAATTCGAACAGTGTATATAACTCATAACCGATAGAAAACAGTTTTTAAAGTCGGTTTTGATATAACAGAAGTAGTGGTTTTTTGTTTTATTTTTAGCTGACATCCTAATAAATTGGGATGGATTACGAAAATTCAGCCGAAGTATAGTTCGAAAATATCTTTCAGAATACGTATATACAATACGAATTTCTTGACAAACTTCCGAAATATATAATGTGATTATGCGTCTAGCGTAGGAGTTGAGGAAAATATGATGTGTATGTCATTCATTCATTAGCCTTTTTATGTCATAGTCAAGTCATTAAAAGCGTTATTTATAACCTTAAACAGCCTAAAACTTTGATGTTAATGGAGACAGAGTATCCCACTTGTCATTTCTTGTTATATTATTTTTTTGATTCACTTTATATTCTCTTATTACAACATTCAAGTATAAGTAATATTGTCTTTGATTGACATAACCTTTACACATTTAAAGAAAAAACTGTTTTTAACGGATTAAAGTCTTGGTCACCGTGACCATGCACGCTGTAAAGCACGCGAAACGTCGGATAAATTTAAAATTATGTTAAATAATTGTAAATTTATAATAATACATAACTTTAATCCGTTAAAAACAGTTTTTTCTTTAAAAGTATAAGTATGTTTATTAGATAAGGGTATAAGTTTAAGGCAAGTGATTTAAAAGAAGTGACGAAGATTTAAATTTGTTTCGGGAATGTTCCTCAGTTCTAAAGTTAACTTGTTTTTTCTCGTTTTGACGCAGTAGTTAGATTTAAAACTGAATAAACCTTGAACCCACAATTTTATTTATTATTATATTTCGCCTTATGACAGGAAAACTATTAGCGAAAATAGATGACGTACATTTAAATAGCATAATAAAAATTAGTTTTTACAAATGAGTTACAAATAATATTAATCAAACAATAAATTGAATTCTTGCCATGAAATTATCAGTACACTAGGGAAATAAAATTAAAATTCGTTTTCAGAAAGGTCGCAATGTGTGTGTGTTTAATTGATATTTTATTGGTCGAATTATTTTTAATGTGAATGCTTTTATATTAATAATTATTTAAGTGGATATACCTACTTGGGAAACTTAGAAAGTACAAAAATATATTACAAATGTCAATTCGCAAACATTAAAAACAGATTATTTACGATTTGGGATTATATTATTATAATGTTACAAAATATAATACTAACACAGTGGACCTGTACTATTAAATAAATCAGGGTTCAGAGTCAAAACTTTCCAAGTACGACTACCGTCTGCCCAAAATATCTGCCTATAATATATTTAAAATACACCTTTTAAACAGTCGGAATATCACAATAGGAGTTTATCACCAAGAACTTCGCAAATATTCCTCTAATACTTTGAGGCTATACTAGAAATCTAAATGAAGAATATCCAGGAAGATATAGTAGAGACACAAGGCTGGTCAGATTTTTCTATCTACTGATGGGACAATGACGGGAATCGAAGCTGATACTTTCGCGTCGTTATTGATTTATTTGTTCATACGAGTATATAAAAATCAATCAATAATCCAAAGTATTATTATTGTTACACATTATTTGTTGTCAACATATTACTACAGTTATTGCTTTTCAACTTTTTAGGGTGCAAAATATAAAAAAGGTTTTAGTTTTTAATAAGAGACAAACGAACAGGCTGTTCACTTAGAATAATATATTTAGTTTTAACTACGACATAAAAATCTTAAAATAACACAGCAGATTAATTTATTTTTCATTTATGTTCATTAGCCCTTATTTTCAATAGTGATTTACGATTTGTCATCCGTATCGTGTTTTGTTCATATTTTTATAGACAAGTAGGAACTGTACCACAATTTTTGAGTGTAAGTTATGCCCGTAGACGCAAACGTTTAGTAGTAGAATTTTATATATTTTGACCATTCTTTATGCAGCTCAGTTAATTGAGATTCGGATTACATATATACAATATCGACCTAATAGTCTAACTGACGGATTCGAAGTCCAGACTTAATAATAATAATAAAGCCTGTTTATTTCCAACAACCTTACAAATAACATTTTTATCTTATAACTATTCATCTAAAACTTTGTTATTGGAACCCCATGTAGGGTAAAGGCCTGCTCTAGTTCACTCCATGCATTTCTATTTTTTGGTTTGCTGCTCCAGTCTTTGCCGGCTACTTTAATTATTTCGTCGATGCATCTGTTCCTTGGGTGGCTTCTTTTTCTTTTTCCAGACTGAGCGGGTGTCAAATAAAAAAAAAAAAAATCTGCAAAACCTGTAAACATTCTATATCCAAATAATTTGAGTAAATAAAGGCAATATAAATCAGGATGGCATTAAATTCTCAGTCAGAGAACGCGGAGAAGCAACTCGTGAAACAATTTCCTAGCTTTAAGAAATCTAAACCAGCTTGCATACGTAACAAATTGCACACCGACAAACGCTTCCGTTCCACTCCTGCGCAACACGTAAACACTATGTAAAAGCAAGGCCTGACATTTACGAGGAAGTTGGTCTTTAATTACATATATATAATAGTACTTAAATTATAAATAAAAATAAATATTCTCGATTTTTGTGTTTTTACATTGATTTTAAATTGTGTTAATGTACACGAATGTTAATATTAATTATATATTACAGCTATATGCATACAAGAAAATATTATCATGAAAGGCTGTATGTAATGAGCCTAGTGATCTCAACCTGTGCTAAAAGAGAGCTAAGTAGAAGGAGGGTTCTTATACTAACATTAGTTAATATAATATTATAATATACTAATAGCTGCCCTCGCGAACTTCGTTTCTCCTTAATGCCTAGCCTACCTTTTTAGTTTATACCAACATGGAACATTTTGCTATGCTACCCCAGAACTGTTCGGTATTCTGTAATGAAAAGTTTTCTGTGATTTTTCTCTATATAAACCACACAGTTCAAGTTATAAGTTCTTAACTAACTAATAAAAATTGGGGTTGATCGTAGAGGGTAGATGAAAATTGTATGTATTTATGTATGCTGTACCTATCATAAAAAAAATTTAATCCAAAAAAAAAAAATTATGGTGTGGACACCCCTTATCACTTAGGGGTTTGAGATAGTAGCCGATTCTCAGACTCACTGAATATGCATAAAAAATTTCATAAGAATCGGTCGAGCCGTTTCAGAGGAGTATGGGAACGAGTATGGGAACATTGTGACAATAGAATTTTATATATACATATAAATATAAACAGATAATCGATATAAATAAGGTAATTAATGGCTAAAATAAGTTATTTGGTTCGGTTGTAAACAATGTTTTGCATATTCGACTGCAAATGTTAATTAAACAAATTATATGACATTGATAAAATAAAAACATTTAATCAAGTCATTATATATTAAAAGAAATGCCTTGGTACACTTAAGCTTTAAATTTAAATTTCAAGATCATTTAATTTTAATTATATCTGTTATATGAAAACATTTAAAAGGCCTGAACCCTTGAGAAACGGTTCTAAAAATAATAGTCGTTAGTGTTATATTTCTTGATGTGTGCTTCGATCTTGAAATTATTAAACAGCTTAAAATATTCTATGGGATTACAAACTTACGTCATTACTGCAAAGAACGTCGTCAAATTGGATAATAGGTGATTTATGATACTCCTGTACATAAGTTTTACAAAAACGTATACAATTGTTTTAAAGACAACGTTAGTTTATTTCTAACTAATAAAACAAAAAAGATTGTGCTATAGAAATCGCATTGTATATTGCAAAAATCATTGTTGTTAGCCAACATTATTAATTAATACAGTGGATTATTAATTACACATATAAGGTTTCCGTTTAATAATCATTTGAATATTTTCGTTAATATCCGTAATAAATATTTAAATCAGTTATTAAAAAGATAAATATCACACGATCATTATATTCTCGAATAGCCGTCAAAATGTGTGAACCTAACATGCAGCCGATGTAAAAATAACTCGCTCTGATGACAGCTTTAGCTTACCAAGTTACACACAAGATGGCGCCACGAGTTTCAACTCTCCGTCTGCACATTTTATGCAAATGTATCTACTTGGATTTTGATTTAAATATCAATTTACATACACGTGCATTTTGTATTTGAATGTAATTATAATTAAAAAAGAGTGTTAGTAAAATTTTTAATGTAAAGTTTTTCAAATGAGGTTATCTTATCAGCGAGATTCTGTTTATTCAACGCGTGGAACGTGTATATGTTGTTTTTGTTATGTAATAATATGATATGTAATTGAATACGACATAGCTTGAAAAGTACACGAGTCTATCAGACATAGTAGGTACCTTACATTTGCACATGTTATTTACTTGCAATAAAGAATAACTAATTAATTACTCATTTGAATAACATCAGGTTATTCTTTCACCTTTGTTTAAACGAAGACAATTTACGTAGGTGTGTGTGGAAATGTCATTACTGATATTTCTATTTAAAGAAAACTATGTGTTGTTCACGGTTAAAAAGTTGTAAGCGCTGAGCTAAACATGTGGTACTTAGTTAAATCATTTCGTATCGGGCACGTTAAAAACCTGCGCCCATAAAGACGAGACGGTTCAAAAATAAATAGCGATGAGGCTCCTAAATAATCTATCAACAAAAACGACAAAATGGCCGCCGCGTAGCGTTTCTGAAAGCGTCTACGAGGTGCTATCCTTGTCTCGCGTCTGTGCTACGAGCGAGACGCACGATGTACCCCGTGGGGCCTCGTGTCAAGGTGACGTACCCTCGCACGCACACAAGCATACAATGCGCCAGCGCATTTGTCCCAATTTGCGAATTTTTTCGCGCTATATTCTGCCGTAGGAGTTATTTAAACTCCACGTTTTTAATTCATGTAAAGTATATTGCGCTTTGGCGTAGGTAATCTAGGGTCTGGACTATTAAATAAAATGTAGTAAACTATACTTTTCTCATACAATACTTGTAGTACAGGTTACAGGATTTATTATAAGGTTAAACTGATTTGTTTGTTCTGATTTTAACTTTTGTTTACACTTCATATATATAATTGGAAAACACCCACTTATATCAACTAAATATAAAATTGTAATGGAGGACAACGTTTTTGTTCATTCGCTGATAATGTTAACGTCAATTAAATTTTATATTTTCCTTCCCGTTTCAATGTATATGTGGAAAATCACAATTTTTGCTTTTTATGTCGCCTTGGTTTTTGATTAATCGTTTTAATATTAAGTATAAATACTTAACGCTTAAAAATGAGGAAGGTTAGATATTAAATTAACAATAAGTATTTAATAATTTCTTATAATATTGTTTGCTTTTTATAGAAATAATCTTTTTGTATAGTCAATTAATATTTTTTGGTACGGAGAAAGAAAATGCGATAAAATTAGCACTTATACTCACAGTTAAATCTGGGTACTAGGCACAACAGCTAAGTAGCTGATTAGTCTTTTGTCTGTAAACAATATGATGAAGAAATCGAGGTCTAGAGCCATAGCTAGTAATCAAGTACTTATCGATTTTTTTTTATTATAATTCTTGACGATGGTTTTGGTCTTTGCATAACAGAGCTGGTGATGTTAAATCTGCAAAACATGAGGCGAGATTTGAAATCCAACAAATTGACGACTTCGGGCTCAGAAGGCTGATCACTTGTTTTCTAACTGAGCAGACTTTTAGACATTGCTTTATTTTCTACAAATACATATATCTAATAATTTCGTGTGTTTATTGTAAGATATATAAAAAAGTTCTTATACTTACTTACTAAGAACTAAGAACAACTAGTAATATAATACGATTATTTTTATAAGTCACCAAAGGTATTAAAAAAAGAATATTATGCCATATAGGTAAGTACCTAGATCAGCTAAGTAGTGTTATTTATCAAAGAACATCTGAACTTAGAGGCTGTAAGTGTTATTAGACACTATACGTATATTTCAAGTATTTTTATTTAGAAAATTAATCAGTGACGGACACAACGACGACATCAACCTAAATTCCGTTCGAATCCCGGATATTACCTGTTATAATGTGATTAATTACCACTAAAGGAAAACGTCGTGAGGAAACTGGCATGATTCAGCTAAAGCCGTATCTGGTACAGAAGAGTGACACCTACTTGCCTATAATCTAGGCATAGTTCCGAGGCTTATACGAAGGTTGGCCTGGCCTGGGAATGTATATTATATTTTAGAAAACACTATATTTTTTTCTTAAATCTCGTTGAACCATCTATCAAGATAAAAAACACAGTTTTAAAAACCAGAACTATAAAAGTTGGCTGAAGCTTTTGTGTTTCGAATAAAAAAGCTTTTTTGCAAGAACTTTTTCGTTTAGCATTATTTTGGAGCTTCCTGAATAAATAAAAATAACGTATCTGAAAATGACAACTTGATAGTGTTTTACAATTCGACAATTATATTTTTATCTTACACGAAAAATTTCTGTTTTTTCGTTATTCCTTTTTTATAGACAGACAGTCAACTATTTTAAGTAAATAAATCACAGCTAGAAAATATGTCTAACACAAGAAATATCTTAAATACCCTTGACTATTATTTCGTACTTTTACTTTGGACGATTATTGGGCAAGCACCGTGTCACCACTTCATGAATTTTCATACTTACATAACCCAGTATATATTATCACGTCAATACGGAAATCAAAGGTATTAAAATGATAGTGTGGTTGCCATTATAAAAAAAAGGGTGCGTATACTTATGTACGCGCGTAAGAAGTTATACTTCTTTCTACTTTCTTCTTATTAAATAATTAATAATAAATATTTAACGTTCATAATTTAATATTTAGTATATTATACAATTATTAATTAATATGAATTATTATTATTATTTATTATTTTATTATTCATTCAATTTAATTACTAGGTATGTTTCATAACCTTTTAACTAAGTAACAATAGGTCTTTGTGAAAAAGCATAGCTAAATTTATTTGAAAAAATAATTAAAACCCCTGTATTTGTTTAAAAGGTTTGTTACAAAGGTCATTATGGTCATTCAAAATTCTTGGCATAGCTGCTAACTTCACGCGTATTCTATTTCTTTTTACTTGTAGATTGTCTTATTCTTATCTCGCTCGCGCACGCTAGGCGCCCGGCTGGTTTAAAAAAGATTTGTTAGTGGGCAACTTCATACTGATAATTTTGTGCCACGGTGCGCGCGCATCGAAAAATTTCACTCTCATCAATTTTCATAACGCACCTAAAGAAGTATAACTTCAAAAATGTCGTTTAGAAATTACATATTCTTACAGGTTCAATTTAAAACTTGCAACAAACGGTATATAAATACCAATAGTACTTTACTGTGGTAACAATAGCAAACATTTTCGTATTAAACTCTTTTGTTAATAAAAATAGATTTACCGACATTTACCCTTACACAATATTAGCTAGTTTCAAGATATTATAAATTGTTTACATAATTCTATTAGAATTATAAATTATAAGATTTTGTACTGCGAGCATGCGAACGAATTTATTATTTAGAAGACATCAAATAGATTTTATAATTTAAATGAAATGATTTTTCAATTAAAAGCTTAACTGTTCCAAGCACATCTTTTAATATATAATGACAAATTTTATCAAGGAATGACATATCATTTCTTTTTAACTAACATTTGCAGTCGAACATTAAAATCATTTTTTACAACCGAACCAAACAACCTATTTTAACCAATACAATATATTGATTATAATATCATATTAACCTATGTTAGTATAAGAACCCCCAAGTTGAAGGCCTGGTCAACGACGAGCAGTTTTCCCTCGATCCCCAAAGGTCTTCCTGGTTTTGTATTGCTGATGCTTTGGTTATTGAGACGTGACATATGTCGGACCCAATCCCACTAAAACAACAGCAGTTCGATCAGGAACGAATAACAAAAAGTAAATAAAGAAATCTGTAACATCCGGTACAGATGCGACGCGAATTTCACATCGCATTTCGCGGTAATGCTTTCTATTGACACACTTTCTGATTGGCTCGTGTTTAGTTTAAGGGTGTATTGAAAACATAAAGAAAACTAGTTTAATAATTTCTACGTTTAAAATAGTATGATTATGGATTTTTTTTTTCTTTTCCAAAATACAGACAGAAACATTGATGTTTATCAACGAATCATTAATCATCACATAATTACTTAATACGTCATGTGGAACTTGGTGTAATGGTTGCAGCTCCTTACAAATATTCTGTAAACAAAAAAATTGGCGATCAAAAAGAGTGGAAGAGAGTTTATTACCAGTTTTTCTCATCCGTGCTATATCATATGAGAACTGCCCTGCGATTCTGTAACTCACTTTTCGAACTCACACAGCGGTTTTCGCATCGGCGGTCGCTCTCAAATCAGTCGTGAAGCAGTCAGTGATAAGGAGGGAGCTTGTAGTTAATTGTTTATTAGAATGCCAAATCATAAAATGACTGCTTCACGACTGATTTGAGAGCGACCGCCGATGCGAAAGCCGCTGTGTGAGTTCGAAAAGTGAGTTACAGAATCGCAGGGCTGGCGACTTTTTTGTCGTTCATTAGTGTACATTGTGTTACCTATATTAATAAATAAATTTGATTTGATTCTTAATAATTCAGGTTATCGAGGAAAATATGTCCGTTCCATATTGATTTATCTATTCCATGTTTAACTTTTCCTGTTTCCCCTTTGACCACCTTTTAGACCTACCTACCTATCCTCCATCGAGGATTTTCCTTCTTCTATCCAGAGACAAACATAGTCTGAGTTGGTTCGCAGTGACATGTTTTTTTCATCGTAGGTACCGTGATTGTTCAATATAAACCGTTTATTAGTTTTCAAGTATCTAGTACTAAAAATAGTTTAATATTTTTTATAGGTTTTTGGACAGACAATATTTAGTATATAGTATACTATAGTAGTATATAGAGTGCCTTAACCTCAGTGCAAACTTTTTCCATAGACTTGTCAAAAGTATTTTTTTTTTAAAGAACGAAGAAGAAAGCTGCCAAACGGGCAGCATGCTCACCTAATGTTAAGACAGAGGGAGCGCGAGGGCTTTTAAGAATTGGCTCTTTTCTTGAAGGAAGGTGAAATGTTTCGCGTCATAATTTTGTCAATAAACGCGAATTAATTTCCAATTTTGCCTAAATCGATATTTTCAGTGCATTTCAGACATCGTTGTGTAACGCAAACTACAAATCAAGTAGACTTAGCAGCTTTTCCCTAGTAGTTACGTGTTTTGTTTTAAATGTAAAATTAGAAGCATTTAATATGTATTTCTTTTTAGACGTGCATAAGAGTACATTGTGTTAGCTATATGAATAAACGATTTTGACTTTGACTTTGGGTCGCGTGTCTATACCCTATGCGATTATTTTCTATTTTTTTTCTGTCACACACTTAAAATATAAGCACATATGCGTCAAGCGTCTTGGACCTTAAATTTTGGCTGATCCAGTGATTCATTAAAATTAAATACCATTTATATAAACTATATATGTTCACTCCTTTTATTAGAAAATTAATTCTATATTACAGTTATATAATTATTATAAGTTATGCACTAAATTAAAGGTCGGCAACGCTCTCGTGAGCCCTCTGGCGTTGAGTGTCCATGGGGAGCGGTATCACTTAACATCAGGTGAGCCTCCTGCCCGTTTGCCCCCTAAAAAATTTTAGTAAATCAATTAGGTATAGGTGTTTTAGAGGTTATTTCCCCATTTTTTACGCAAACGGAAGTATTATAAAATCTATAGTTAACTATTTTAAATCATATGTAAAATTAAGGCTTAGAAAGTAAATAGGCTAAAGGATGCAAGAATATACCTCGCTGGAAAAAAAAATTGTCTTATAAAAAGTCTGTAACCTATATTTTTTATAAATTATATTTTCTTTATGCATTATTATAGCTATTTGTTATTGGTTTAGTAATATTAAACTTATCGACGTGCGTGACTATGCCGGTCAGATTACGTGAAAGTATGTACAAAAACTATATCTCTTGAAGATGTATAGAAATAGCGATTTCTTTCTATTATATATTTGGACGTTTCTAATAGAAGTACATCACAACTTGGTACGACTTGTAGTACATGAATATTAGTAAAGGTACGTTAGAAAACAGTAGTGAAACGTAAATATCAATGATTGTTAATTGTAAATTATATTAAGAAAAACATACCATAGGGCCATACCATAGACTAGATCTAAATTGTCTATGGTATGTTTTCTATTGTCTTCTTAGATACGTAAATAAGTTACATATAACGAAGTGTAACTTTAGTGTTTTTTAGAGTATTATCAAAACTTTTAAGTTAATTTTTACTTGCGCGATAAAACTGACAACATACAGTTTAACTGTTACAACATATAGTTTATAAGTATATGTATACAGCAAACTTTATATAAGTATCATATATAATATGTTTAACAGCTTGCTTAGTAGTTTCGCTTGTATGAGTTGTAAAATGTTGCATTAACTAAGGGTTTTCAAAGTTTATAAAGAAACTAATACTAACTTATAACATGTGAAAAACGTCAAATTAGTATTTTGGAGATGGAAGGAATGGAATAGAACCCCTAATAAATCAGAAAGTGTACTCCCGTCAAAATCATGACTAAAGTCAGATTTAGCGCAGTCTCTTTTCTTCTTCTTACCTTTAGGGTTAATTCTGTCTCCCGTCTGTCAAAAACGTATTCAGTTTTATATACAAGAGTCATACTTCGCTAAATCTCTAATAAACCCCAAATCTTACCCTTAAACACTTGTTTTGTGTCCGCCAATTCTTTGTTGGATTAGGAGCCTAGTGCCGTCCAAGATACCAAACAATTGTTTGTTTACTAAAGATAAGCTAAAAACCACTAGAAGTCTATATAACATATAGATTATGTTTTGTAAGTTCTACAATAATGCACGACAGCTATGCAATGTTTATAAAACATAATTTACTAGCAATAACATATGTATATCCATTGTAGCATTTAATTTTTATACTCGGTAATCGAAATCTATGTCTTCAAGGCGATACTGTTTAAATATATTATTTATTTAAATTAATTACGTACGATAAACTGTCTAGTCTCAATACAATTTACATGACCCTTGATCCTACCAAATGACGAATTTAATTATTCTTAGTAAGTAACATTTATTATCTACGTTGGTATTATTGTAGAGAAAGAAATGTACATTTATTTGATTGTTCCTATTTCAACAAACAAAAATTTTAAAATTTTATTAACACAAAAGTTACATTCTATAGAAGAATAGGCTTTTTTAAATGTACTTAATCGAGGTTTGAAGCAAATAAACCAAATTATGTCATGTAATAATAAGAAAACACTGATATTGCGCTTGAAAAATCATCACTTTTCATTTGACATTTTATCTTGTGACGCGGCACAAAGGCACGGTGCGAGTGCGACGTTGCCGCACTTACCAAGAATGCGGCTATGCGTTGCCAGTTCTACGGTTGAGCGATAATGCCGATTGCTGAGTGCATTGGGCGGCTGAGACCGCCATATTGTTTTGCCTTGTTCATACAGCTCATCCTTCAACTTAAAAACGCTATAAACTAAAGAATTTCAAAGTTTTCAACAATCGTTCTTTTTTCAAAGATAGAATTTTGAAAATTGAATTAGACCATCGTTTAATGTTTTTATTTTCTTTTTTTAATCAATTACAAGGTTTTTAGATAATAATTATTCGATAACGTTTGCTAAATATCACTGATTTCATGGAATACATTTTAATAACATCGTATTATCTGTATTTACATACGTTATTTACTTGAGTACATGCGCAGTGTCTAGAGGGCAAATGAAAGTTACGTGGACGCTTTTATGATCGAAGATTATATTCATTTGAACGGCGATTATTTGTTAAGGAATTTTACAGTTTTGTAATTGCTTTTTAGTGTTTCTGTAATTAGTACTAGTAGTTTCATAATTACTATTTTGTTCTATAACGTTAATGACCCATGTTCCTTATAGGTGAAATATTCGATATTAAATGTAATTCTTATTTTTACACCTCTATGTTATAAATGAACTGTCTTTGTAACACATCTGCGTAAACTGATAAATCGATTGACGTAAACCTTGGTTTAAGTTTAAAAACACCTACTTTATCAATAAAATATGAAATGGGTTACCTAACAAGCAATTTCTCAATTGTTCAACAGTTTTTTTTAAGTTTTGTTATAACTTGTGTTATATTTTTGTACTCTGAAGCTCTGAACAAAATTTGAAGAAGCACGTGTGATAAGTTTGATTGTAAATGCAATGTTATAAGCTGTAAATTAGAATGTGTTCGTAAATATGTTTCACATAGCCAAGGATATGTATGCAGTTGATTAGATCGAAATAATGTTTTATTACACCATGGCAATAAAACTTCAAGAACATTTAGAAGAATAATGCTAAAAAAATAATCTCGTATTAGGCTGGTTAATTGTTAATTAAGATATTGTTTTAATCTGTTTAGTGCCCATAGCTTGCAGAGCAGAGCTTTGAATACTTTATTTTAAATTCGTATCGTATCATATATTTTAAAATCATAAGGGCTCATTATCAATTCCTTTATAAAGATTTTAAACAAAAAAAAAACATTTATTGGTGTGTTTTAATTCGATACCGAAGCTCCCTATTAAGTCCGGAATGATTTTTTAACTTTGTGTACTTAAGAGCTTTCGTAAAGCTTAGACTACTTATTTTTTTTTTAAATTCCGTTTATTTTTCACAATTTCACGATAAGTCGGAAAACATTATATCGGTGATTACATAGCAAATTTTACCATTGTTTTTTTTAATCTAGCAACAATGAAGATAAGAATTTGTAGGTCCTCTGATATGTCCTTTTAATTTTCATAAAATACAAGATGATCATAATATATACTATGATAGTAATACAGAAACCATTTCCTACTAGTATTTTTAGTGCTTCTAATGGACAGTCGTACTTAGAGTACATAATTAAGGTTGGAAGCTATAATAGGTCGTACATATTATATCGTCGTAAAATAGTTGTTAACCGTGCATTACAATTTGAAGCCTCGTTATTTGCATATTTAATTATATTTAGTTGTACCATTAAATATAAATAAACTATATTTTGTCATTTATATTACGGATGTCTTGGTAACAAATAAGTCTGAAGTTACAATAATTGTATACATTTAACTAAATCTAATTTTTTAATAGTCAGCCATTAAAACTGTAATATCCTGATTTCGTCACTATCAGTACCTAAACGCGTCGCTAGATGGCGTTAGTTGTTGCGTCGTTACCGACGTGCCTTGATGATTCCGTTATCTTTTATTATGCTTTGCCCGTCGTAGCCTATAAATATATGGTTATAGATAGATTTTATATCTCACATATCTTTCTTAGCTTACGACAACTTAGCTTTGTTATTACAGAGTTTCTTTTAGACAATATGAGTTAACATGAATGTAATTATTTTGTTTTTTATTACGAATTTATAGACAGTGTTAAGCACGGTATATATTTGAGAACAACTGTAATAGGTTTTAGTGCATTTACACAGTAATGGGGAAACATTTTATAATCTTTCATAGATCTATAGAGATTTTGTGTCTAAAACGAAATACCTAACTATTTCGACGAGTTAACCCATTTTCATTTATCATTCCTTAGGTTGAGTAAGTTCTATTATCTTGCATATTTTTGAGAAAACCCTCGGTTGTTAAAATTAGTTTAAGATATTAGTACATTAACATTTAACAAAAATGGAGTGGCGCTACAACCTTTTTAGGTGTGGGCCTCAGATCTGTATCTGTTTCATGATCATTTGTCGATCATTAATTGATTTGTGATCAGCCTCCTGTGCCGGACACACGCCGTCGAGTTTTTGGGTCTAAGGCAAGACGATGTTTTCTTCTACCGTTCGAGCTAATGTTAAATGCGCTCATAGAAAGGAAGTCCATTAGTGCATAGCCGGGGATAGAACCACCAACCTCAGGGATTAGAGTCGCACGCTGAAGCCACTAGGCCAATACTGCTAACCTTAACATTTATTGAAGACAAATTTACAAGATTTTGTGTGTAAAATTATACTTTGGTGAAAAACGGTTTAAATATATTCTGGCCTATCATCCCAGTATCGTTATATAACAGATTTGATAGATACAAATAAATCAATTTTTTTTACTGAACAACAGTATTTTCTCTATCTCTATTTCTTCAGTCGGTACCTCATGTTTGAGCGTCGTGGTCAGCAAAGAAACATCTAGAGCAGACAATCCAATTCCACTGGCTTCTGTCCAGCGCCTCTCTTATAACAGTGTATTTTGAGGACGCTGACACCAGTTTTTTAATGAGATTTAAATTAATATACGAACATGCAAACTAAGATTCCGCTTCAAAAAATTACCACCTATGTCACAAAAGGCTGATACGAGTATTAAAAGAAAATATCAAATAAACAAATGTCAACTAAAATCACATAAAGTAGAACTTATCCGTAGTCGAATTATTACTAATATTGCGTGCACGTTCCCTTCCCTTTTATTTCGCATATGTGCTAAATTTTAATTGTTTTAATTTAATTTTATAAAATTTATTGATTAAAGTCCTGCGATTCTGTAACTCACTTTTCGAACTCACACAGCGGTTTTCGCATCGGCGGTCGTCATTTTATGATTTGGCATTCTGAAAAGGTGGCTAGTAGTTTATTGTTTATCAGAATGCCAAATCATAAAATGACTGCTTCACGACTGATTTGAGAGCGAATGCGAATCGCAGGGCAGGACTTGATTTTGATTATATGACCTTTAATAAATGTGTGTGTTTGGTAAATTGAGAAAATATGTTTATCAATGTAATCGTTACATTGCCAGTTAAAAAGTATTCATAACTGTTTAATGTGTTACTATACATAAACAAATACCGTTGAGCATCACTACCTACTTATTTTATAAAGAGGAAATATTTGTATTTCCCTACGTTTATAACGAATTACCCACTACATATGACAGGATTTATTTCCAAATAATTCCAGTCGTGTGAAGCAGGGACCGCTTCTGTATTAATAAGTACACATCAACGTTGTAACCATGGACTGTATTCAGACCTGAAACGCTTTTTCAACGGAAGCATTATGCGTGCTGTGTATGGCTTCATTTCGTCGTAGTAATACAAGCTAAGTGTCCTTGTTTACGGTCTTCGAATATGATTCTTATTGAGATATATAAGAATATATTATACATTTTATTTCATTAGTAAATATATAACCATAACATCATTTGTTTATTCACAGTTTGTTGCATTAATACTACATATAAAATCAGATAACATAATTTATTAGAGTCAATGGTCTACCTTATTAACAAGCGACCTTTTAAGCGAAATACTAAGGGTATAGTGCATACAAAAATTACAGATATCAATGCAAAAATAAAAATATAAAAGCTAATCTTAAGAGACATTAATCACAATTAATGCTAGGAACTACAATAAAAGTAATATATTTACAATTACATAATATAGTATAATTATATACCGAACCAACATCTTCTATAGACATACACATTCATACGTGAAGGCGAACTTTGTACACCTTTCAAGGAGATTTGAATCCGAATCGATGAAAGTGAAATTTTAGACAGTTCATATAAAGAAGTTCATCAAAACATTAAACTAATTGAAATAAATACTACACAAATTTGATGGACACTTTGATACAAATAAAATAGATAACATTTATACTTTAAACAACTTTCATATAAGATTCATAATAAAGTTTAAAATTAAATGAATTATTGCCAAAATTTGATTACTAGAAAGTTACTAATACCTACCATTAACATGTTACTAACAATTACTATGCTGTTTTCACGAATTTTATAAGTTTTGGCCTAGTGGCTTCAGCGAGCGACTATCATCCTTGAGGTCCTAGGTCTGATACCCAGCTGTGCACCAATGAGCTTTCTGTTTTTGTGCCCATTTAACATTCTCTCGAACGCTTAAGGAAAACATCGTGAAGAAACCGGCCTGCCTTATCCGAAAACATCGATAGCGTGTGTTAGGCGTAGGAGACTAATCACCTACTTGTCTATTAGATTGACAAAATGATCATAAACAGATACAGAAATCTGAGGCCCGGACCTTAAAAGGCCGTAGCGCACTGGTCAGTTTCGTTTTTCACGAATAATATAAGTTTTTCCATGCAGTCATCTAACGTTTTTGTCTCTTATCTGTCGTTGTACATTACAATCCAGCCTAATTAACTAATTAGAGTAATAAGCATAAGAAAGTGTCCAATAACAGTATTTACACACATAACTAAGACTTAAGGCGAAGATACTTTATTTTGATATTATATTCGTTCCACATTTATCACTTAAAACACAATATAAATTTAACTTAAGACTTTTAAGTCACGAAAATACTAAAGATTATCATAAATCTCCACCAAAAAGGTTTTATCATAATATAATATTTTAGTAAATAATCTTTGATTAGATTTTTATGCCCTTGTACTTCGTAGCCTTGAATATAAATAATCTAATCAATACTTATAAAATTCTATTCTCATCTGATTACTCAGTCATTCAAATTATGTTAGAACGTTTATTTAATAACTAATTTAATGACTGAACTAGTCTAAAGACTAAACGGGACAAAAATAATGTGTAGATTAGATAAAAAAAAAGATTAAATAATTCTCCTCATTGGCTTGGCTGTATAAATTTTTAATTATAAAGAAACTTCAATAAATGAGCTTTATTAGCGATAAATATTGAATCACGTGGTCGTATAAGCGTGTAATGTGTTCTCTTTAACTAGGGTTGCCTGGAAGTGATCGCTTATTAGCGATAAGGCCGCCCGTTGCATCCCTTATAATTTTTATGTATTGTGTTTCTTTTATTTGCAACGAAGTGTAAATAAATAAAAAAATAAATAAATAATCGCTAATGACCCTTCTAACGTAAAACTAAGCCTGGAGTAGGTTTTAGACGAAGAGAGGCGCTGGACAGAAACCGGTGGAAAAAGATTATCCGCTTCTTGCTGACCACGACGCTCAGAACTGGGTTACCGACTGATGAGAGAGAGCTGTTTTGTCCTAATCACTCCAGTGTTTATTTAAAAATCAATAAGCAAGTCAAAACATTTCTTTAACAATTTAGGCTTAAGTTAACGTTCAGAATCTAAATCGTTATGATCGTCGCTCTCGTTTTTACATGCATCATCTGTATTACTAAGTAGTACGATTAGGCTAATGATAAACTCATCTAGATTTGTAGCGTCAAAGCGAGAACCAACGGGTTCTTCGATCTTTTAATGGATGCATAATAATTTATCGAAAAGCAATCAGCATTTGTGAGTTTTAACTTGTGAATACTATTTTTATAAGTAACATACACAGATAAATTTCTCGTTACCATACATTAATATGTTAAGTTAAATCAATGAAAGATACATTTTAGTTGTATTTTAAAAAGTTTAATAAGCTAACCAAAATGTGGGTAAAAAATACCTGCGTTATAATTTTTTGCTTGTTTTGTCCATAGCTGTCCTATTCTGAGAGGGTAAGATTTCCGTTCTGTGAGTTTTGGAATCGCGACCAAAACGATGCTATCCTAAACCTAATGATACCAAACTAGACGCCGATATGCTCGAGGCACTGCAATGCCTTGTTAGGATACGGTATGCATCACTGTACTTCACCCTAATTGAGCTATATGCTTTTATTGTATAGTATATCTAGTGATGACAGCCCTTCGCCTTAAATAAGATAGTTAGAGTCACATTTGGCACACTTGCGCCCGACGATGTTGCATCTGACGGCCCTCTTTGCCGATAAATGATTTTAATTAATATAACCTATATCCTTGAACGGGTTCACTCTCTTAACACCATAATTTATTTACACAGTACACTAGGCCATGATACAAGGCATAGTTTGTCATATCTTAATCAGACATCTAAGGTAATTGATAGAAGGACTGAGGACCAAGTTATCTGTATGTCTAAATTTCTTGCAAAACATGCGTCGCACTAGCTCAATTTCACTATCAAGTCATCAATGTACGAGTTAAACAAATGTGGTGTAGTTAACCCTCCTTGCTGAACACCACAGTTAAAACTGTATTCGTTAGACTTCTAATCCTACACAATCAGCTTGGTTCACGTATCGATGGTCAACTCTGCTCACTTCTCTTAAAGTCATATCGAGATAATCGATAAGGGAGAGATTAAAATATATGCCAACTTAGGCAACAGTACAAGTTTCATCAAAATTTAAGTTTATCACGAATACTTGCATACGGCGAAGCACTTTATTTTATTTGGTAATATTTTAGATTTTTATTTAATCACTACGTTGGTGCGTGGGTTGGTGTTGGTAAGGTTCTAGTAAGGTTTTTTACTTCATAAAAAAATTTCATTAAATTAGATAAACACATTATTGCATATGGGAGTGATAATAAGCCCTTAGTTAAGTAAGCGGTAAGGGACAGAAACTGTCTAGATGAGAGAATTAAGTTAATTTAACATGAGATCCCTAAAACTAAATGCGAATTTGTTACATTATCTACATAGTTTGACGTTTCGTCTCCTCAATATTGACATTTGACAGATGTCTAAATAATGAAGCCTAAAAAAGTGTCGCCATATAAAACCGTCTACTGCCGCGAACTTGGCGTTTGCAATAATCCGCTTTTTTAATATCCGTTAAATAATTATTTTTATATCTAGTATTTGCATTAGACTCACCCCCTTATTTATAAAAACTAAGCCAGTCTAATTGCACCCTTTTAACTATAGCATTATTTTCCCCTTCCTGGCTAATTGAGTTAAAGCTGCGATGAAAAGAGACCCTATGTAGCACTCTTAATATAATAAAGTTTAATAAGACCCTTTTATTCAAATCTCGACTGCCAATCGAAATTATCTTACTGCATATCGGTATAGGGTGGAGGGCTATTGTCTTCAATGCTGAAAATTTAGCGTGCCCAACGCGCCATTCTTAAGATATGCTATAGGAACACTTTTCGCTACTTAACTTCAAAATTGTACCACGAAACAAAACTTTTAAGCAATTATAACTGTCAGACAATTATACTTAATAGCAGACTTTTTTGGAAGCAAACCCCTGCCACACTACATCAAACACAACGCAAACCTATACAGTCAAACCCGGGTAAGTGACAACGGGATAAGTGAGAAAACTCTATAAGTGAGAGTAATAACCGGGACCCGTCATTTTAAGCTCCCAAAACCTCTATTAGCGAGAAACAGAAACCTCTGTAAGAGAGTTGTTTTTCTCTCATGGACCTCCGTAATTGAGACTACTACTTATCTTTACCTCTATAAGCGACAGTCGGGCTTAAATTATATTTTGTACTTTAGATGCGTTAGAGATGGTCGCGCTTGCTGTGTTCTTATTGCTGCGTAAGAGAGAAACGGTACCCATGTACCTGCATTAGCGAAAAACTTGGGTTAATGAGAAACCTTTATAAGCGAGAATGAGATTGTGCTCCCTTGAACTCTCGCTTATCCAGGTTTGACTGTATATATATAAGCAACCAGAACGAGAAAAAGCCTTGGGTTCGCCCAGAGGCCTATCATCTTTAACCAATTTCTTAAAAAAACAAAATTTTCACTAACATTTCAAAACTCACATTCAGTAACAAATTTAAACTGATTCTTCTCAACCTGACCTGTCCTAAGCTGAAACAGAAAATATTCTTATCGTGCAACAATAGTTTTATTATGAAATATAAGTGTTTCGTAGAAATTATTGTCAAGTACCGTTAACATGTCAAAAGGAAGAGACAAACTGACCCCGACACAAGAAATCCTAGTGCACTTTTTTTTTACCTAATCATCCCTTTTGTTGTGTGTACTAAAGTTTCTGAAATTATACTTCTTTTGGCGCATTAGGGAAAAATGATGTGAGTAAATTTTTTCTATTGTTAGTGTCGTTTTTTCTACAAACGTCGAATAAGGCGAAAGATCAAAAATTTGAAAAGATTTTTTATTTGTTACGCCAAAGAAATAAAGAAGTATAACTTCTAACGCGTGTACTTAAGTACAGACACTTTTTTTTCTTTCTTTGTAAGGTTCAAAAAATGATAAACTGTTGGAGGTTTGAATTCAGTAATGATAAAAAGTCACACAGTCATAATTGTAGGCAAAGCGATTTGCTACAAAATATGTCTTCATAATTTTTTTGTACCATGATAGTTTAGGAGATATAGCCAAAAACATGTTTTCACCCCTTTTTCCAAGATGGCGGCCGGGGGAATAGGGCGCCAACCCCACAAACTAAGATTTAAGTTTGTATTGACCCCCCTACATGTTCCATAAATATATGTAAAATTGCGTCCTCTATCAAATGTTCAGTTTCGCCCTCAAATTGTAACATTTCAATGGACTATAAGCCGTCAATCGAGTGCGATTTCATTCAATAGTAACTGTTAATATAAATTCAAATTCAAAATTCAAAAATCATTTATTCACGTAGGTAACACAATGTACACTTGTGATTCGTCATTAAAGAAATAAATATTAATGCTTCTAATTTTACATTTACTGCCAGTTCTCAAATCAAGGGCGTAGAACGGAAGAGAAGAACTGGCAATAAACTCTCCGCCACTCTTTTTAATCGCCATGTTTTTTTTTTTTTTTTACACAACGTTTGTAAGGAGCTGCAACCATTACACCATGTTCCACATGACATTTTAAGTAATTAATAATAAGAACATAAATAAAAACAAAGACTTGTCCCCTATCAGCAGGAGGCATGGTGAAATAGGAGCACGCACTTACATTCTCGTGGGAACAACACGCAAACACATAGTCGAAATAATTAACATCACCGCATACACGAATTCAAGTACCACCACTGACCAGTCACCACAAGCAGCACCCGTTCACGAGTATGACGCATGGCCAGCCATCGGCCCCCTCGCCATATTTTAGGGAGAGAGACAACCCGACGCATGGACGCCGCCACAAGCAATGACATTTAAGCGAGCATGACGATCCTTGAAATGTGGACTTGGCTACATAAGAAAATAATAATAATACTGAAATAATTGGATACCACATGGATCACGGTTTGTTCCCACTTTACATTAAAACAGTCGTGGATGTTGACGATCGCCCAGAGTCTGGAAATGCAGCCGAGAGATTCAGTCGTGTTACCTATAATATATACTGGAGCAACTCATATCCAAGCACTAGGATCGTTTAAATATTCATTTATATTATAATAAGCCTTAGCAAGCAGTTTTACTTTAATGTACGATTTAAATTTATTTATTGACAACGCTTGTATCTCACTAGGGATTTTGTTGAAAAAACGTATACAATTGCCTTGGAAAGAATTACTCGTTTTATGCAGCCTTCTGGTTGGTGCGCTAATTTTGTCTTTATTACGAGTACTATAATTATGGAAGCTACTATTCTTTTTAAAGATATCTATATTTTTCCGCACATATAAAATATTCTCATAAATGTATTGACTTGCCAGAGTCAAAATATGTAATTCCTTAAATTTGCTTCGGACCGACTCCCGTGGGGACAACCCACAGATCGCTCTTATAGCCCGCTTTTGCACTACAAATATCGATTTAATGTCAGCTGCATTACCCCACAAAATAACACCATATGACATTATACTATGAAAATAGCTGAATAACGGTGCTCAAGTGAGATAATCTTAAGTAGAAATAAAAGCTATTTTTGTAGTTGATTTCTGTAATTTTAAAGAAGTGTTATGTAGCATTTAAAATGTTTGTACTATCGGCTCCCGGGGGGTTTATCTTCCCACAGAGATACGACCTCCAAAAATTTAAAAAGCGAGTCTACTCCTCCCTCAAAGGCCGTCAATGCACCCACTAAAATGGGTGTCTATGGGCTGCGTAGACTGCCCTTTTTGGTCGTCCCGCAAGCTCGTTTGCCCCCCTATTATATATTTAAAAAAAACTATGTTGGTGAGTGACTAAAGTCGAGTTAAATATAATATTTAAATATTAGATAGCGCTAGAATACAATAACCTAGCGATGATAAATCACTTTTAACACAGAACAAGCTAATTAACTTTTAAACACCATATAAAATATATGATGGTGTTATAGTTCTGATGTACCTCACATATTAAAATTTACGATTATTCAATATTGATTGAGAAAGCTTGTCTTGTTTATTCTGATAGTGAATGCCTCAAGCTGAATAAGAATTCATAAAACAACTTTAGTAATACTCGTATTTATAAACACTTTGAACGTTTAAACGTATTCTTTTTTTTTCAGTCTTATTATTCCGTCCGTCGTTTCACAACTGAGCGTTTGAAGGAATTTTTTGCCACCACTAGCATTGGTGCATTTTGCACATTGTGACGAAACCGATATCCTTTTAGACACAAAAATCTACTATTACAAAAAATAATCTACTACGAAAAAATAATCTATCATAAAAAATAATCTACTATAAAGAAATATCACAAAATAGAGGTGTGAGGGTTAAAGCATAGGTCGCGCCATTGATTTTTTTAATTACAAAATAAATATGTAGGCACTCAAAGAGAATTAAAAATGTTATTTGCTAAATGTTAGATGACTATTATAACGTTATAGACGAGGAAGACCTTGAACATTCATTATCTGCATTGAGAACAACTCGCCTTGATACGTTATACACATCATACCAGTTTCGATTATTTACTAACGGATAGTCGGTCACATCGTGAAGTATGTATCACAAGTAGGTTTTTTTATTCCTATTGAAAGTGCAAACCACAAAAATCTGTTTAGTTTATTTCAGATACATAAACACATTTATATTTCTATGATCTCATTTTTGTGTGTGTCAACATTCCTATCGGCACTGCACTCTCTGCCATGTTCCATAGAATACTCGCACAGAGCTCGGCACTAAATCAGGCTTTTGTTTTGCGCTAATTCCTCTATTGTTTTTACCCAGCTGCTAGATTTGTAAGACCCCACTAAGAAATCAAAAGATATTCAAATTACAGTGAGTACAGAATAAATATAATAAATGTCGCGATTTCAATAACTTCATGTATCAATTGACACTTCAGCAAATATGGTCACAGATGAATCACTTACGACGCAAGGGACCCAAAACATCAGTTATATCAGCTAGTGGGTTTTTTTTCTAAAACAACCATTTTGGTTACATATAATAGTTATGCTATTTATTCCACTGATAGATAGAGAGTAAATGACTTCTGCAATCACTCCGCGATAGACGCCTGATTGACATTATCTTTGTTTTCAAAATTTAGTAATGATACTTGGTAGATTTACCAAATGTTTTAAGTCAAGTGAATTTTCTCTTAATGAGTAGTAATTTTATATGTTCAGGCAGTGACGATCAACGTCGGTGGTAATGCTCCTCAATCTGCATCATTGTATCATTTAAAGACAGTCTCCTTGTCTTCAGGCGTAAGATGCTGCGGCCACTGTTGAATCGAATATGGAAAAAGCTGATTCCAGGCTTATTTAGGTCAATTTTGGTTTCGGGACAATCACAGTTATATAAAACGGATGCCCACATCGAGAATAGTGGTATCTTTTGAGATTGAATTGAGAGTCGGCCTAGTGACTTAAGCGTGTGACATTCCAGCCTGCAGTCGTTGCAATCAAACCAATAGATTTTTCTTTTCTTGTGCACAATTGCTTCTACGGTGAAAATATCGTGAGAAACTCAACACGTAAATCACCTATTTTTACACACAAAATTTTTAGGTCAGGGGCCTCAGATTTCTGTATCTGTTATATCTTTTCTCAATGTAATGGGCAAGTAGGTGATCAGCCTCCTGTGCCTTACACTAACCGTTTTGGGTGTAAAGCAAGCCGGTTTCCTCACAATGTTTTCCTTCACCGTTCGAAGGAATGTGAATTGCGCACAATGAAAGAAAGTCCGGTGCACAGTCGGGGATCAAACCTACAACCTCAGGGCAACTAGGTCAACTCTGCACTTAAAAATAATCTATGAAACCAATAAACCCAAGGCTCATTTAAGGATAGCGCGCGGATTATTAGTATTATTTATACTGAATTACCAAACAATTATTTATTTTAAAACTGTCTTTTATCCGTATAAACGTGAATAATATAATAAAACATTATACGTAAGTATATGGACAAAATATGGCATTGTTTGCATGCAACTTTGTACTATGATGACTAATAAGAATTTTATTGATATCTTAATGTATTCCTGTGTAATACAAATGTTAATTGTGGGAAAACTATATCTTAGCTTTGTTTTATCTTCTGTATTAAATGATATGGAATGCGAAGCACTACCCTTTGCCCCACCTATATCTAATATATAAAATTCTCGTGTCGCGGTGTTTGTGGTTAAACTCCTCCGAAACGGCTTGACGGATTCTCGTGAAATTTTGTGTGCCTATTGGGTATGTCTGAGAATCGGACAACATCTATTTTTCATCCCCCTAAATGTTAAGGGTAGTCCACCCCTAAATTATTATTTTTTTAATTTTATGATATTTTTTTGTTTTTATTTTTTATGATACAACATTAAAAAATACATACAACCCTTAATTTTCACCCCATTTTCACCACCACCTACGATCGACCCCTATTTTTTATTACAAATGATATACATGGCAAAACGACGTTTGCCCGGTCAGCTAGTAAACTATATATACTTAATTTAATACTTGTGTCTATTCCCAAAACTTATTCTATGAAGTTCAAAAGAACTGATTAAAAATATAAGTCTTTTAATATCCAATATAATCACATTTGACATCGATAAATCATAATATGATGTTATTTCGCTTCGTATCAAAACATGTGACGTGAAATCAGCTAGCGTAAAAAACATCATTTATATTTTCATATGCAGTCATTCAACACGTTTTACGTTTAAATATTTTAATTAATTTACTAATAACAAAAGCGGACTTCCTATCTTTTATACAATATTTAATTTAGTTGATATCAAATTTTAGAATCTCTTAGTCTTGCGAAATAACCCAGTAATTAGTCTAAATAGGAACATTGGCTCGAAGTCGCCAAGAAGTGCTGTACCGGAATAGACGAGCTTTGGCAGAGTACCAATATTAGCCTTTACGTTAGTCATCACAAAGTATAGAAATGCATTAATAAATTGTAAAGCACAACAAAAGTTCTTCAGTTCTTTATTTCTTCTAAGTATTTGGTATGATTAAAGTTAAGCCGGAGTTTTGGACATTACGAAATTAGTTTCGATATATATGCGAAAGTAATTTCGTAGTTAGTGACGTAATATACCTATTTGATAACTTAGTAAATGGGGAAATAACAGCGGGCTATTTGACAACATTTTGAAAAACCATTCAGTTTATTTATAAGTGATTATACAACCAATACTAATCGTTATTTTTAGTGGTGGCATTAAAAATTCATAATTTCATGACCCCCCTTGACCCCCCAAAAATGTATGCAAGATAGCTAGCAGCCCCTATGACGTACCATGCCAGTAAACACGTAAACAAACGTTCATATTTAAAGTTAAGTATTTGAATTACACTTATACTTTTTACGATATAGATCAGTCTCCTACACAATTAAACTCTAAGCTAGTATAAATATGAGAAAAGCGAAAACATTATTTACTAGCATGGTACGCCATCTTCGATTAGACTAATCTGTGATCGTTTTTGCGTCACGTGACTCACGTGTAAAACAATATTTTTAGTTCTGACCTTTTGATAAATTAATGACTATTTACAAGTTATGCTTTACACGAATTACTCTCAACACCACTTTATTTTTCATTAAATAAGTATTATTATTACTTATTACATATTGTATTTATGCCCAACATAAACAAAAATTACGCAAATAGTTAAAATTTTAATAAAACACTATTATTGTTTACTGCAGTTTTTAATGGAGTTCACTCAGAAAAACTCGTCTATACACTTAGTACAGAAAATACAACGCAAGACAATAATGAATAGCCTTAGACCTTTTATGTCTTAACACTAAACAGAGCTTAATTAATTCTATGGAACCGTTATTTAATGGTCGATTGCAGTTTTTATATTTAACGGACGCTTTCGTCAGCATTCCTTTTGATTACATTGAGGGTGGAAATAGGATATACTAATGCCACGCATTGTTATATTTTTGTCTACACTAATGTTATAAAGAGGAAAGATTTGATTGTATGTTTTCTCCTAAACTACTAGACTGATATGATAGAATTCTACATTATCTCTGTTGAATAAAAGTTATAGAATTTTTTCAACGCCGACGCTGCGGAAACTATTGACAATAGAGCAAAGTGATGTACTACAGACTACAGTTTTATAGAAAATATCAATATCTTAATATATATAAATTACGTGTCACGTTGTTTGTCCGCTATGGAATCCTAAACTACTGAACCGATTTCAATCAAATTTGCACACCGTGTGCAGTTTGATCTAACTTAAAAGATAGGATAGATTACATCTTAATTTATACAATATTATTTTATTGCAAAATATTTGTTTATCATTTGATAGTCACAATTCTAACAGATGGCTCTGTATTGAAAGTACCAACGTTTCACATAAGCTACAATTTAATGGCATAACCACCAAAAAAGCATGGTGGTGCCCATGACAGGTGTTCTCCTACCGTTTCCCTTGAATAGTTTGCTACTATGTAATATAACATAAACCTTAGCCACAGCAACTCTTGGCCGGTCTGCTAGTATATGATAAAAATCCGATACCATATGTCTAATACATATTTAACATAACAAATAGCCGGCCTTATAAAGCGAAGCGAAAATATCTAAAGAGCTGTATAGAAACAAAATGTTAAAGTCAATTTAATAATTTTGTCCATTTTGAACATAATTCCAATAGATTTTGTACATCTGTTCAAAATAACATTGATCTATGAAATGCTATTACAATGGAATTGTCCTCGTACAGTACAAAATGTTTATATATAATTCCATTCAAAAGACAGACCTAGTTATATCCAGTTTATATCCAACACACAAATATACAGCATTTACAATATTCTACACCTACATATTAATAATAAGAAAACAAATTTCGTGTTTAAGTTGAAAGTCAAACTTAAAATTTTTATTAATCATGAAAAAAATTGATCATACTGTTAAGAAGATAGATAAAGTTTGTATGATATACAAATGGTGACATTGCAATTTAAGTATGACAGTTTACATTTTAAATGTGTGTCATGTGTGTGCGCTCATTGTACGTGTGGGTGGAGATTTTCACATGAAACGGGAACGCTCTCACGCGCAGTGGAATGTTAATATGACTACGTCATGCGTTCTTTTGAAATAAGCCTTAATTATAATACAGTGGATCGACATCTGTTTCTTGAACAAGTGCGCAACTATAAAGCTAATTTCTCTTAAAACATAGGTAATAGTTGTCCTGGGTATGTACTGGGAAAAATGTATTTATATAGAAGTCTATTTACTTACTCTCTGCGATCCAAAAAGTGTCTTGGTCTCCGAAATGAGTATCTCCCAAAATTTCCTGTGCTACCTCCCGCCAATTGCTGGCTTTCAGCTGCAGCAGGTCCTCTTCCACTCTGTCTATCTGTACCTCCTGGGCTGGCCTACTAGTCTCCAACCACAAGGCCGACTCAGGCAAACTTCCTTCACCGCCTGATATGGGTCATGCGTTTTAGACGCCCCAGTAGTCAATAAAAGTTTTTTACTCAATTTATTTATTTAAGCTGGCCAACGTTCGGAACACTTATACATTGCTACATAAGAAAAAATATACAAGATTTAATGTGACAAGCACTTATATGCAAATATAACAAACACGAAGAAAAAAACATATATCGATTCATAAATTAAAGAAACTAACATTGATTTAAAGGAAGCGACTATGGATATCCAAACCTAGCTCGTTTCGAAACGGGATGATGTGATGCCTACCCCAGGCATCATCAGATCATCGTTACCTACGTGACATTTAAATTTAGTTAAAAGTGACAACATCTCTTACTTCAAAGATAAAATATTTCTATTTTTGTAGGGAACGTACTGGACCGATTTTGAACAGCATTTCACCGTAAGAGCCTATATTGTATATGTAATATAATGATCCCTGAGTAACATAGGCTAAATTTATTGCCACTATTGTAAACGTGCTAATCTGGGGCAGACTAGTAGGAATAGATAAAAAACAATTCAGATATTCTATAATATTCTCTATGATTTTTCAACTTTGTTTATGTAAATCAAAAATATATGAATTTTATATAATAGCCGGTTAAAGGTCATGAGAAAAATAACCTTAGCCTTTCTGTAATCAATTTGTTTAGTGCTTTGTACGTAATAAAATCAAAAGTATATCAGCATATCTAATGGCCAACGTAAAAAAGATTTCATTACATATCTAAGATTATATGTTATGGCGTTAACAATATACAGTTTAATTATTTGTATTTGGCCATTTTATAATTAACCCAAAATTGGTCATTTCACAAAGTTAGCAATTCTACGTTCTGGTTACGTATGCATTCGTTGAATTCTTTTGATGAAGATTCAGGAAGAAAGCCGTCTAAAACACTTTGAAGACAGTGCAAAGACGATTTGACAGTTTGAATTACACAACCAATTAAAGATATAGATAGTAATAATAATAAATATAGATAGACCTGAGGTTTTCCATGTCATAGTAAAAAGGCTTTGCGCAAATTACTTGTATGTCATAGTCAAAGGGCGATATGGTTCTGTCGGAATAACTTGCTTGTCCTAGTTTTGCTAAAAGCCTTCGGTTAAACGCCAAATTCCAATTTCGGCCATTGTCAAACGTCGAAAGTACAATCGGTTCGGGCTGCCTAGACTGGAAAGCGACGGCGACACCGCCAAATATCGACCAAGGCTTTATGAAATGTCAATGCAACAAAAAATGCTCTTAAAAATTATGTAAATGTACCTAACTCTAACATCCTTGACGACGCCAGCACTGTTGAATTCATAAATGCAATACGCTCAAGTGGTTGGAACATGTGCACTAAATGGCGGACGACAACTCCAAGGTCGTTACTGAACTCATAACCTGGGAGCAAGAGAAGACCTGGTAGACTGAGGTTGTGCTGGTGGGATGGAATTGTCAACGACCTCGAAACAGTAGCCGTTTGAAGTTAGACGCACGAAATAGATTGTGATAGCGAAATATACGTGAGGATGGTGAGGCCCACAAGAGGCTGCATAGCCATTGATGATGAAGAACCCTAACTTATCGTGCCATTGTCATAATGTCTCACTATGTCAATGTCAATAGTCATAATGCCTCACCATGTTTGAGTATAGTCTATTTTTTATTACTTTTAATATTATTTTTGCTTCAGATACTTATGAATAGATAATATATTATGTTATAGAATATACCTATACATGTGTGAAAATAAGAGATAATACAGATTCACGCCACTTCCTCACATTCGAGTAGCCCGCCATATCGCAGCACACAACTCACGAGGGGACTCTTTGTATTGAAGACGTCGCATAAGCAAAGCATCCGCGAATATTTACTGTAATTGCAAAATTATGTAGGAATAAAGAAAATAATAATAATAGCAAATAATTATCACAGCAAGGTTTCTAAAACGATGCGGCAAAAAAAAACATAAAAACTCATACTAATCATTGAATGATGAATTAAGGTCAGACGTTTGGCTAACCAAATTAGGTTATTCTAGGTTTGACGAAAATTCTTTAGTCAGATGCGGAAAACTTTATTTGTTTGGGCTTTACTTACTTCAATCTGGAGCTTCGAGGTTTGCGCAACTTTTACGCAAAACACAACTTGATATTAAATTTTCGTCTTCAAAGTTTTTGAAAACAATAATGTACAACATACGTTATCAATAAAAGCAGTAATGTGTCTCCAATCCCCATCGGCAATTGAAAAGACTAAATACGTCTAGGGAGCGTGGCCAAGGTTGTATGAGAGTGGGTGGGGTTGGTAGACCTCCTCGTACGTCTGGAACTGATTGCGAATGTATTGAAAAAGGAAGGTCGAAACGTATACGAGTGGAAGAAAGTGAGAGAGGAACCGTAGCAAATGGAAGTCTTCTTTGGCTACCTTATAAGATAGAAATACATTTTCTAAATATATAAGCAGTAGAATTAAAAAAAAAATTACATATCTATGCGCAATATTTTTATGTGATACCTCTGTAGGCATACCTATGGAGAGGCCATAAAAGACAGCTAAGGGGTACTAGTGAGTTCGTGACCTAAGAAATAACTTTATAATTTTATTAGCTTATAATATTTATTTACATAGTTTTTTAATTATGAAAGATGAAATGTATGTTTTAAAAGCCTACATATATGAGCAGCACAAACATACATTATAGGTATACTTGTATGATTTCTGATGTCAAATTTCAATATATTTTTGGCTATGTCAAACTTTGCTAATAGTCTCAATTCTGAATTATCTTAGAAGCTAGTGCGTCTAATTTGCGGATACATTAGCTCACTGCAGGGATTCGAACGCACGACCTCGAACTGTGCACCAAGGCCACTGCTAAAGAAACATTGACTAAGTTTACACTTAATATAATTTACTTTACATTTTTGAAGTTATACTTCTTTTGGCACGTTAGGGAAAAATGATTAGAGTATTTTTTTCTATTGTTAGTGTCGTTTTTTCTAAACACGTAGAATAAGGCGAAAGATAAAATTTTTGACAATATTTTTATTTTGCTACGCCAAAGTATAACTTCTAACGCGTGTACATAAGTACACATACGTTTTTTTTAGGTAACCCGACCTTACATATGAAAAAAGCCTTCGTGCTCTTCATCACAGTGGCTCAATGGTACCAGTATATGAAGCTATGCCACTGAGGCACTGTGATGTGTTGTGGTATTCTAAATGCTAGGTAAAACATATGAAGTTTATATCATATTAAGCTTTAATAAAAGAGCGTTTAGCGTTTTTGATATTAGCGATAGCGATTAATGACGGGCACCACCACTATGTGGAACCAGCTGCCAAATGAAGTATTTTCGAACCAATTCAACTTAGGATCCTTCAAAAAAAGAGCGTACCAATTCTCAAAAGGCCGGAAAGGCACTCGCAACCCCTCTGGCATTGAGAGTGTCCATGGGCGGCGGTATCACTTAACATCAGATGGAGTCTCTCCTGCCAGTTGATCCCCTGTACTATAAAAAAACTAATCACTTTGAAATGATTCTGTAGAACTTGACTACTTTAAAACCATCTCGATCACGTATGCTTTCTGAACAACTTCTTAATTCCATTCATTTAGACGCTACGAAGCCACAGATGAACACAAAGTTTAAATACACCCCTCTTTTTGCATAAAAGGTTGATAAAATGAAGTAAGCGTTTAAATGAAAGAAGAAATTGAATCTGTAAATAGCATAAAACCTCAGTTTTGAACCGAACGGATAGAGCTTCCTGACGGTAATTGGATAATGCATAGTTATTTGGGGCCCCAGGCCACTTTTATTATTTACTTTTTTTATGTAGTAGGAGGCTCACGTGATGTTAAGTGACACCGCCGCCCATGAACACTCACAGTTATTTCGTATTCCTACAGCTGACAAAATTATATACAACAAAAATCAATTATACTAAACACATGAAATACACAATATATACAAACTGGCGAAATAAAAAAGTCTATAAAAATGATTAAATACATAAGTCGGTGTGTTGTGTGGTGGTATGAACCTGAATTGGTACGCTTTTTCTTGAAGGTCCCTAAGTCGATTGTTTCGGAAATACTTCAGTTGGTTCCACATAGTGGTGGTGCGCGGTAAAAACTGACCTAAGAAGCGCTAAGTTGTGGAACGACGGACGTCGAGGTCATACGGATGGTATTATCTTTTTCACGATGTCATCATTTTAGCTTATAAAAATACAAATATAACAGGCTTTATTCGAGTACTACATCACATTACATTAAGTCCATGTTATTCATTATGTTTAACATTAGACACGACCTCCACCAAAGTAAAGGTCTCTAAATTCTTCCATTTCTCTCTCATCCTCACCACCATTTTCCTTCCCCACTAATTCTTTTATTCCATCCTCCCAGGTTTCTGGTGGCTGTCTTTTTCTGATTGATGATTTGAGCTTACGAAACATTCATCTGTCTCAGTAAAAATCTAAATCTTATTACAGATAAACTAATAGTCCAATAAATCAATTGTTTACGCACATAGCTTTCTATGATATATCTATATAATATATTATATATATATTTATATATATATATATATATATATATATATATATAATTCTCGTGTTACAATGTTTCTTCCCATACTCTTACGAAACGGCTCGACCGATTCTTATGATTTTTTTCTTATGCATATTCAGTAAGTCTGAGAATATTTCAAACCCCTAAGTAATAAGGGTCCACCCAAAAAAAAATATTTTGTTTTTTTATGATACAGCATACAAAATTCAACCCCTAATTTATTATTATAGATAGTTATATTTATTGAACTAAACAAATGTTTCCTAGAAATAATACATGGCAAAACGTTTGCCGGGTCAGCTAATTTCTATATAAAATCCATTGGTTCACCGACGGGGATCGAACCTACAACCTCAGGGTTAAGATTCGCACGCTTAAGCCACTAGGCAAACACTCTTAAAAGGCAACGAATGGCCGTACAAATATTAGTCCGTCCCTGTATGACTACAATATAAGCAAAATAGAATAAGTTAGAATAAGGTGAGTGAATCGATCGGCCCGTTTGCGCATGTCCGTGACGTGCGATGCAGATGCCGAGTACATAGCCTTATTTACCTCTTATATACAAGGCGGATTATGATTTAAGACATTTTAAGCTTCACATTTTGGTTTTATGAATGATTTTGCAATGTAAATCAGAATTACGGAGTTCTGTCGTAGTTTCCGTGAAACATCAATTTCATTTTAACGAACTGTGGACTTCAGAATTAGATACAGTCTACAAATATATATGTTCTGACAGAGATCGATGATTTTGGTTGGTTGATTGGTTATAATAGTAATAAAAACCTTTATTCAGTAACCAAATACATACATTTACATAATTTTAACCTAAGCGATAACATACATTTTAACTATATTTTTATATGGCACTAGTTCTTCTCCATCCTTCCGGTAGATCGTCCTCCCACTGTCTGGCCTCTTTTCCCTCTCACATCTCTGGGATACCACCCTATGACGAATTTTAGAATTCTAGAATTTCAATTTTGTCGGTTAGATTGTGCGTAATGTAAGATATCACAAAACATAACTCTTCCATTCTTCGCGAACCCTTCAGGGACTCCGTAGTGATGCTATGGAATTCGCTTCGTATCCAAGTCCGCTTAACTCCTTCTCTATCTTCCTTTAAATCTCTACTGCACAAGCATTACTTGTCCATAACTTTCGTACAAATTGAACTGAAGTTATCGTGATTCATGTGTCCTTTGTCCATTGTCTACATATGTTGTAATTGTTTTGTTCCATATTCTTTTTGTCTAAGTAATTGTATATCTTATGTAATTTTGCACTTCTTGCTTGCTAAGGAAAAATTACATTTAGTAAGGAGGTGCTAAAGAAAGAAACAGTAGTACCTTAGTGGTAGTTTTCCTGGCACATATCGCTTGAAAGCGATAAGGCTGCCTGTTCCCCTCCGTATTATTTAATTATTTGAATTGTACTGATTTCTTGCAATTATGGGTTAAGTACCCTAATTAAGTAAGTAAAGTAACCGTCTAACAGTCAATAATTGTCGCGTTATAAGCTGAACTTAATTTTATAAAAAATAAATATTAAATTCTAGTGTACTGTACCTATAATTAATTATCTTAATACGCCAAACCCATGAAAAAATTTGTTTTATTTAAATTATCGTCCATTTTGTTTTTAATTATTTATTCTGGTACTTTGGGCAGAGACAAATACCACAAATCATGAAAATCAATCCAATCGTTCTCAAGTTATAAGTGTTCGAACCAACCCGACTTTGTTTTATATATTTATATCGTAATTAGTGTTTTTTGCTTAAAAGACGCTCGCCATTCGCCCGCCCGATCGAAGAAAGGAACATACCAATTCTTAAAAGGCCGGCAACGCTCTCCTGAGCCCTCTGGTATTGAGTCCATGGGCGGCGGTATCACTAACATCAGGTGAGCCTCCTGCCCTGTTCTATAAAAAAAAACTATTTTTTTTTGCCTTTGGTCCGTCGTGTATTTTTTTGAACTCGGCAATTAGTTGATTAATTTGTCCTAGTCTTCTTACTCAGGGAAGAATTAAGAATTTAATTACTGACAAAAAAGAGCCTATTCCGACACATACACGAAATATACAGAAACTTAAAAAATTGGGGAAAACCATACATCATTTTGATTTAGTTAATTCCCACATAGATATCGTGAACTAAGGATTACGTGGTACTAAAACTTAATATTGAAATATACCACGTAGTGTTAACCAGGCTTCATTGCGTTAAAATCAACTTAAATTTTTATTGAAGATAATTGAACCGTTTAAAATTACATTATCATTTTATCTTATCGAATTTGATAGAGCCATTTTGTGATAAATTTAGAATCTCGTATGTGGTTAGTAATTAATCAATAACATTTTTTACTAAGGAGGAAAGTTTAAATACATATCTATATTTCGATTTAGACTGGGAATTCAGTGTTGGAATCGATTGATTCGTTACTCTAGAATCTCAATCGCGACATCAATATCGAGTTATACTACCGGGTAATCTTATTGATATTGATCCTATTGAACTATATCGAAATTGCATACAAGTCGGAAGAATACTTGTCTAAGAAGTAGCACGAGCAACTGTTAATTGCGAACATAGAAATAATATTCCAGTGGTGCACACCCGCGATTCGAACGAACGACCTTTGTGGCCAATTAATGCACTAGGCCAACACAAATCTTTTATTATAATAATAACAATACACTACAATAGATTAGATATAACAATTATATGAAAAATCAATAAAACATTACATTTAATAAGCAAAAAATAGCGTCCACAATTCACAAAAATTGAGTTTTTGTGATATTTCGAAATATACATCTTAAAAATGAAATTAAAATGATGTGGACCACCAAAGTATCAATAGTCTAATTTTGTCCACCACCTGAATAATCCAAAAACAGTTACACAAATCAAATGTTAGACCTCGAATCAGTTAAGAACCTGCAAATTTCTAAAAGATAACACCCCTAAAAACAGTTCACTTAGCTTAGGCCCGTGGTCAACAGTGTATCAGGATCATGAATAGATATTGAGCTAAAGCAAACTGTTACCAATGCTAACAATAGTTTGTTCATGACATAAATATGGTTGTGACAAAATTTATCTAACAGTGGAGATATTGCTAACTACGAGTAGATTACAGTTATGCCGTGGTACACGATTAAAATTACACCTTATGAAACTAAAGTTGTATAAGACCTCAAATATGAGTGAATGCATGAGTATGTGAATAGGTGTGTATGCGTATATATATACAGAGTGTATTATACTAATGAATTGTGAATTTTTTTAAATAACCGTTATGTGGAACCCGCTGCCCACTGAAGTATTTCCTAACCATTTCGACTTAGGGTTTATGAAAAGAGCGAACCAATTCATAAAAATTGGCACGCTTGCGAGCCTCCTGGCAATGTTAGTGTCCATGGGCGGCGGTATCACTTACATCAGGTAAGCCTCCTGCCCGTTTGCATACTGTTACATTAAAAAAAGTAGGTTATCTGCCTCTTCTGACACACGTCCTGCCGTGCACGCAAACAGGTTTTCTCTTGATGTTTTTTTCCTTCACGTTCGAGCGAATGTTAAATGCGCACATAGAAAGAAAATCCATTGGTGCACAGCTGGGGATCGAACCTACGACCTCAGGGATAAACGTCGAACGTACGCTGAAGCCACTCGGCCAACTCTTACTATGATACTCTGTAATAAAATAGCATTCCAATGGTCAAAGAATCTTTAAAATGTGTACAGTGGTTTTGGAGCTTATTCGTTGCGTGTGTAAATATAATACAAATTTTATCTTTATACATTAGTATATTATATAGTATGTTAATATAGCTGTGCCTAGTTAACTAAATAATATATTTGAAAAAAGTAATTTATGTGTAGTCATTCGTAGCAATTCGTAGCCCCCAGGGTGCTACGAATGGCAAATTTATCACCAACACTTTCACTTTTATATACTTTTATCTACATAATATTATACGGTTTGTCTTGTCCTTAGAAAGTAGGAAGCGTTTTGGGATACGTACCAATTCTGTAGCAATAACTTTTTAAGAATAATTTTATAAAATTAATTAACCTCTTCACTTGACATTTCTGCGTTTTCTCTTAAGTAGCTGATTTATCTTCTATACCTGACACAGATCTTCATGCCGACATTCTCGCTCTGTTTCACCAGCGTATTAGCGTAGCGTTCTATTGTTGCGCTGCCGGGCTTCGAAACGTGACCACATGGTTGAGAATATCATCGAAGACCTGTTACTTAATGCAGGCAAATCTTAGCCCTCGGCCGTGTTGTTCATACTATTTAATCACCTCCTAAAAGTTATAGATCACTGCCGTGTAATGCTTTTAAGGGAAAAGTGATTAAATTTTTAAAGGCAAGGTGCCTTTCTTGCGTGTATTTAGACCATAAGTTTGACAACATTAATAAATAACTTATTATTATTTTGATATGATGATTATATTTGTATTATTTGACGTTATGATTATTAATGTTTAAAGAACTTTATTTCTCATTACAAAAAAATGTATTTTTATTTATATGAGAAATTTAATATAATATACGAACGAGATACGCGTCGCCATCAGCTATCCCAATTTTATCTATTAAGTTCATTCTAATATCTTTAATGCCCTTTTGAATTGATTAAACACGCTAATATTACGAATTTTTGAGGGTAATTAATTAAATAATTGCACTGAGAGTGTGCTTAATAGACTCTCATAAATAATTTGTACGCGGCAAGAAAACCAAACTCGCTCGACGATTGATTTTTTTAAATGATAAGCTACTATGGAGAGAGTAATTTAATTTTTTTTTATTAAGAAACAGGTGCTATAAACATATAGTTGTTTAATCGTCATAATTTTGGTTTCTTGGTAGATTTTATTAGGAGGTGTTAAAAAATTGTATCAAAATAGTGCTTTTATTAATTTTTTTTGTAGTGTTTGTATCTCAGAAATTTTGTTTTTGCATGCTGTACCCCATATTTCAATTAGATATATGAAATGTGGCTTGACTAAACAATTATAAATCAAATGACGTACTGATAATTAGGTACGTGACATAGCATGCCTATTTTTTATGGCTGATTGTGCTGATCTTTTTAATTAATCAATCTGCATGTACCACTTTCTTAATAATAATAAATAATAAATCGTTTATTTGCCAAGATAGTGGTACAATTTTTTACCTACCCATTAACTTTGAAAATAAACGAATTATTTATTTATTTATAAACAGTGTCATAACGTTTTAACACCTTATTTGTATCAGTTGTGCCCTGCGTTGTTTACCTGCAATTATTTGGTCATAGCGTGAGTCTTCTTCAATAAATGCAGCACAAAAAGAACGGTTCAATTACAAGCCGTGGTTCGTGGGATTGAACTCTAGATAGCGCGTTCAGGAAAAGATGCTTAAAGCCTGATACTCGCTCATAGTTTAGCCTAATATTGGTGAATTTTCAATATTTTGTTCTAGAGTTTTTATTTTATTAAATTTTTGCCAAACATCACACATGTTACAAGGAGGACAATCAGATACTTATGAATATATGTTATAGAAAGATATACATGTGTGAAATTAACATGAGAACTTAAGAAGGCGCAGCGCTAACCAGATCCATGCAACTTCCTAACATTCGAGTACTCCGCAATATCGCAGCACACAACTCACGAGGGGACTCTTTATATATACACTATTAAGTTTGGATAGATGGATTTTTGTTATCTTTCACGCGAAACCGTGTATGTATGTAGTTTATTGTAATGAATTTTTTGTATCTTTACATTTGAGATTACTTTTATACATTTGAAAGATAGAAAAAGTCCCTGGACACAATGGCATGGGAGTAGAGTTTAGTACTAATAATAAAAAAAATGTATATGTCCCGTAAGCGGGAAAAAAATTAATTATATGAGCCATTCTAACGTGAGCTTTAGTAGTGAGAATACTGTAAGTAAAAGGAATATCTCTTAAATGTTTTTACTAAAATGTCCGTGACAACTAACAACATATATATCATCTATGTGTTAGCCATTATCGCTAAAAAAGTAAATCGAAAATAAAATAAAATTTGACTTATCAAAATGAACAGAAAATATACTCGTGCGTAGACAAGGTCGCCTAGAAGGGCGTGTTTAAATATTTATTGAACTAAGTAATGTAATATGCTTTTTTATTCAATAAATGTTTAACATCCACTTGTTAATCCTTTTTTTATTGGCATAACGTTAAAATAATTTTCTTAAAGCAATTGTGGAGTTTAATTTTTTTATTAGAAGTAATTGATTTCATATTTTGTTTACCCGTACCGCATTAAAAAGGGGAAAGTATAAGACGCGTATCAATCGATTTTGAGTCAGCTGAAAGTGCGTTGTGCATGCAATAAACGTATAATAACGGTAAAACTTTGTGTAAAGAAATTAATTAACACTAGCTCTAGGTCTTAGCGTAATGTAGCAAACTCGGGTTTATTTCTTTGTTGTTATGATTAAAATAAAATTTGTATATAAAATGACGAATCAAAGCAATTACCACTGATCTTTTGTAAATCAAATCTATTCATTTTAGTATTATAATACACACTTTGACTAACATAAAACTGGCGCAACTCGTAAGTAATTTAAGACTGACTTTGCTTCGGCATAGATACGCCGCGTCGTATCCTCGATTCTATTTTTAGCATCTGTCGATTCGCGGTCTCTTTCGCACTGTAGGTCTCTCCTTTGTGTGCACGCTCCAAGCGTGGAGCTGAGGTGCGGGGGTTACCGTAGCGCCATTTGTTTTCCCTCTCTGTTCAGTGTATTGGAATCACGAATGTACACGCTCGCGTTTGGTGCAGTTAATATTATTCGTGAACCATTATAAAACGTATATTTCTACCATGTCAACAACTGCTGAGGAACATAGCAAGGTTCTTGAAGAAGCCTTGTGTACCTGGATATTGCAGACATCTAGAAAAAAAGGCACACGCGCAGGAGTACCACACACAGAAGTTCTTAATATTGTTAAATATTTTAAGAGAGAGTTACAAATTGGTGATAAGTTTCGTCTAAGAAAAAACTGGTTAGAAGAATTCAAAGAACGCCACAAGGTATATATAACCAGCAAACCTTACAAAACCCTTATACGAGAATTTCAGCCCGCTGAGATAGTGCAGCAGTTAGGTTTGCACCCATCACAGATTTATATGGCTGACGAAGCGGGTCTTTTCTGGCGGTTCAAAGACTCGGATCCATTAGAGCCAGATCTTTTAACATTTTTAACTTGTGCTAACATAAGTGGGCATCACAAGCTGCAACCTTTTGTAATTGGTAAAATAAAAAACCCCCCGTCTCTGGAAGGTCTCAATCCTCCAATTGTCTATTGCTCCCAGAAAGATGGCTTGATGACTAGGCAATTATTTTCTAAATGGTTTAAGACGTGCTTCGCTCCCGAAGTACAAAAAAGCTTGAGCAGTGCTGGATTGGGTGAAAGGGCTCTACTAATTATAGATTCGGCGACTTATCATCCCCAGCCAGGAAATTTGATGACCCACCATCGATCATCCATTCAAGTTGTATACATCCCATTAGAACACAAAGCAGAAAAGGGCAGCCGGAATGTTTTCAACCATATCAAACGGAACTATAAGGATGATTTACTTAACACGGCCTTAGCACGATCTGGTAATGTCAATAATCTTACGCAATTTAGTATAAGAGATATGGCATATCTCCTAGCGGATTGCTGGAGTTCTGTACCTCAAAGCATGTTTGGCTCCTGGTGGAATTTACTTATAGCTATGGAAGGGTCTTCATCTGTCCATACGCCCACGGATGAGGATATACAGTCTAGTCTGATAAATCGGGTCTGTGCCCAATTTGAATTAGATCCGGCAATAATGAAGGCGTGGTACGAAGGAGTTTGTGAGGATCCACCAATACTTCTGACAGATTACGAAATAGTGCAAAACGCCGTTAATATGACATTAGAAGGCGAGGACGAAGAGGAATCGTCCTGCATGACTAGCGCCACCAAAGTAGGGGCACGTGTAGCGTTTAGAGCTTTTGAATTGTGTTTGCGGTGGGCTCAAGAGAATGGTTACGCAGCTCCAGACACTACTGTGCTACGAGAAATGAAAGCTAAAGCCCTGAGTATGATAGAAAACGAACCTCCATTGAAACGTATTAAATTAGAATCTGAAGTCGAGGACTCAGATTCGTCTTCCGATGCGGTGGTCATATTTGAAGAAATCAAATTAGAACGTTATGAACTTAATGAATAAACTTACGTATCCAAATTTGATGTTTTTCATTATCGTACCGTACCGTTAAGAGTTTACTTGAAGTTACGTGGTAAGCTTGCTGATTTGTAGCATCCCGTTTCGACTATATAACATTATCCTGACTTAATAGAAGCGTAGATTTTTTTGATGAAAACTAAAAAATATATTTTATTTGTAATTTTTTTTGTTCTTACACCAAAGCGTGGTGCTAGTTGATTTAGTCGTGATTTTCTTAAACCTAAAAATCTTGCTTAAAACAAGTTAAGACTTAGACTCGATTTATATCTAATATATAAAATTCTCGTGTCACAATGTTCGTTCTCATACTCCTCCGAAAATTTTCAATTAAAGATTCTTATGAAATTTTTTATGCATATTCAGTAAGTCTGAAAATCGGCAACTATCTATCTTTCAAACCCCTAAATGATAAGGAGTGTCCACCCTAAAAAAAAAATTTTTTTTGATAAATTTTTATTATGTGGCATTATGTATTTAACATACAACCCTTAATTTTCACCCCTCTACGATCAACCCCTATTTATTATTTGTTAATTAAAACTTATAACTTGAACTCCGAGGTTTATATATATATATACAGAAAAATTCACAGAAAAACCTAAAAAGTTTTCATTCCCTAAAACTGAACATTCTCTGAGGTAGCATAGCAAAATGTTCCAAGTTGGTATATACTTAAAAGGTAGGCTAAGTAAAATCACATTAAGGAGAAACGAATTTTGCGGGGGCAGCTAGTATATATTTTAGTTAATAATTAAAGGCGTAAACATTCATTGCACACTTAAACGCAATATGAGCCTTTTAGTTTTTACCACTCATTAATTGTAATTTACCATTCTCGTCTTCGATAATGTCCAATATCATAAGTGTCAATTTACGAACTCCTTAATAAGTCAAGTTAGTTTTTTTAAGCCAGTTGTTACCCAGCTTCAAAGTACTTTATTTGAAAATCTCCATACAACAACCGCCACAGAACTTAATTCTCGCTTCAGTATTAAATTACACATTCTTTATCATTTAACGGCTGAATGTATTTAGATTAATTGACCTTGAACAAAGTTAAGAAGTAAGCAGCGGACATTGCAGCTACATCAAAATTATTATTATTATCAAAATATTTAACCAATATGTAAATCTCAAATCATCAAATATCTTTTACAAAAATTAAATCGTGAAAAATATATAGCAAGTATTAAAATCGGCCTAAATCAAAATAAAAAACGTTCTGTTCTGTAAATTCGCCCATTTCATAAGTCTCGATTCTAAGTTCAAACGGTTGGAAAAATTCTGCCAATATAAATTGAACTGTATTTCAAAATAAATACTGTTTACTTTCCATCACTACAAGGTTCGATGCGACAACTTAATCTCGCGACGAAGGTACAGAAATGTAAGTCTTATGAATTATAGTATAAGGTCCTATTTAACTAAAAATATATTCTATAGCGCGCCCATTATTAGCAAGCATTCAATGATGCCTTGATTTTTCGTGGTTGATGACATTTTTATTGCTTTGTATTTGATTTATTTTACTACACAACTTTCACCAACATGGGACTAGGAATTGAAGGATTTGTATTATTTGTATTGAATAGTTTGTCTCGTTATATTAACGTTAATTATCTCTACAGTACTGTACCATCCTTTTATTACTTAATGTTAATTCTCGGAACAAACGCAGGCTGCAATTTCCCCATACTAGACTCTAAAGTTAGTAATTCTTTTTTGAGAAAAGGGATACTTTTCTTTAATAAAATCCCAGAGGCTGTTTTATCTCTGCTTTTTAATAAATTTAAGAAATGTATTAAATAAAAGCTATTTAAAAAGGCGTACTATAAAGTTAACGATTATCTAGTTGATAAAAGGCCCTGGGACTAGTGCTAGACGGGCTATTTATAATTAATTTGCGATATTTGTTTTGAAATAAGTTTTGTTTGCCATAGTTTGGAAACCAGTCTCCCAATACCTTCTCAACTGTAATCTTATTGTTTGTTATAAATGTTATATGGGAGAAAAAAAAATATTATTACTATAGTCATTTTGTATGATGATTTGCTATTTTAAAAGAGTACTGGGAGTTTTTCACGCCGCGCCGGATATTTCTCTCGGCCTACCCCCTCTGTTTTCTTTGCCGATGAGTAGGGATATCTACCGATTCAATTTTAATGACGTGAAATAAGTGAACCTGTATCTTATATTCAATAATAAACATATTTTATTTTATTTTACAATCAAATTTAATATGTATAACTGTGAGATACATTGTATTTTCTTACAATGTCTAAGTATTCAAACAAACAATTTGAATAGTGGTACGGTCACTATAAGATGTTAGGTTAACTAATTACGTAATAACTTAAGACAGAAGGTGTCTTAAGTAGATGCTGAATAAATAGCCGTCTTGGTATTAAATGGATCTCACAACTTTTTACGATAGAGTTGAGATTTTTTTTTACTTGTTAGGTACGTTATGAAATAGTTTCAATAACCTGCCCATTGTGTTTAATAAGGACCTTAATGTAAAGACTATTGAGGCGGTAATTACCTATTTATAAGGAGCTATTGTCTCATATATCTTATTCTTGAATAAATAAAGTCAATCATGTAAAAATGCTGCAGAATAATGCAAATACCATTATCATTCAGTGTCCAAAGTCCAGAGTTAGCGCTCTGTTCCTTTGTCAAAATCTAATACATTTTTGACGTACCTACGTCTCTTGCCCTGTCTCGAGTCTGTGTGGTACTCTGTTAATAATAGATTAATTAGGTATTGTTATCTTGATTTAACGTTAAGTTGATGTGTCCGTCTCTCTGCTCACGATTGCTTTGACGCACTTTAACTGTTGAGTTATTTAAACAATGCAATAATTTACTGTGTTTAAAGAAAAAAGTCAAAATCATTTATTCATATACATGAAAATACATAGGTAGTCGAAGAAGTTTACTATTAACCTAAAATGGTTATTGATTGTTTTGTTCTTATAACATTCTAAAATAAGGACTACATAAATAATAATTAACTAATATAGGCTAGAGCACTGATAGCCTAGTGGTATCAGCATGGTGAAGAAAAACATCGTGGGGAAACCGACTTGCCTTAGACTCAAAAATCGACAGCATTTGGCTAGATTGACAAATGATCATGAAACAGATACAGTAATAAGGCCCAGACCTAAAAAAGTTGTACGCTGATTTATTTTTTTATTTTATTTTAATGTAGAACTTTATCAATACCAATAATAGCGCTAAAATGATTACTTTAAGATGTTGGTGGCTGAAGTGTATGTTTACAACCTTTAGAATGTAAGTACAAAATGTAATGTGCTTGAGTCATATAAAGTAATATTTATAAGGAAAGGCAACTGGCGACCTTATCGCTTTCGAGCGATCTCTTCCAGGCAACGACTGTGAGAAAAGAAAAGAAAATATATAAAATTATCTATTCTATGATACCGCAAATCTTTGCACTAAAATGAGACAACTTTACGAATGTGAACGATTATAAAGTGAGATCGAGATTTAAGTTGTTAATAATGATTAAACATGATGCAGGTTGTATTCAAAATTGTTCCGCCAAGGCTATCAAATTATTTAATCACCTTCCTAGAAGTTATAGATGACTGCCGTGTAATTCTTTCAAGGGGAAGGTGATTAAATTTTTAAAGGCAAGGTGCCTTTATAGCATGGGAGAGTATTTAGATCATAGGTTTGGACAACAATTATAATTAGCAGTTCTTATTAATATGACATCATGATAATTAATATAACGTTTGCATGCCTATTTTTATGTAGCCGATTCAAAAGTCAAAGTGAAATCGTTTATTTCAATTAGACCATCTAAAATGGCACTTTTGAACGTCAAAAAAAAAAAATATATAAAGATGATTCTAGTTGCCCCTTCCAAAAGGTAGTTTCGTGTGGAGAAGAATGGGCAAGAAACTCCACACTTACTCTTTTAAAATAGGTTTACAATATTTTGTTACATTTGTTAAATAATTATATGTGAAGACAATGTACTCTTAGAATAAACTACTATACTAAAAAAGTTAGTATACATGTTCCTCACATATTTACAAATATCGAAACCGTAGAATATTAACATTAAAGAGTAATAAAAATATTAAAAAAAACACAACAAAACAGTGTGTGAGATACAAAAAAAAAAAAATAATTACATTTGTAGCATTATGTAGAATAAATAATTAAAAAAAAATAATAATAATAATAAGCAAAAAATCAGCAACCAATTTGATTTTGTCCAGGCTATACAGCCAATCATAGGATTGTCCTATGGAGCAGGACCAGCATGTTTCCAAGCATTCTTATCTTGAATAAGATCTTGATTGTGCGGATCTTTATAATTATTCAATCTCCACCGCAACAAACCACTTTCTTTGCCAATAAACGAATAATAAATTTAATGATGGTTTAAGTAAATGTACTGACGAAGTCTCCTCCCCACGCCAGCCGCGTCGCGCTGTTTATGAGAGAAAGAGTACCGAGAGTTTTTTTTCGCCGGCTTTTCTCTCGGCCTACACTCTGTCTACCACTCTGTCTTCTTTGCCGGATGTCTACCGATACAAATTTAATGACATGGATTAAGTGATACCTGTTTCTTATATTCCAAAATAAACATTTTTTTATGTTTCATGAACGCGACAAATTCAAAACTGCCGAACAGATTTTTATCCTTTTATCCTTAGATGCATAATTCATTATATTAGGTCCTTACATATGAAATTGGCGTTTTGTATCGGAGGAACGAAAGTCGAATATTTTTAAATATAATATATTTAATTAATCAAAGTATAAACCATTGTTTTCTATGCACTTTTGCCATCTCATAGGTAGTTCATTCATTCCTTTACTAAAAAAACCAGTCGGACGGGAATCAATAAAATCTGTGAAGGCGATTTGGACTGCCCCATCAGAGTTAAATTTTTTCCCTTGCAAGAAGTTGTCCAAATTTCGAAAAAAATGGTAATATGTTGGAGCAAGGTCCGGGGAGTACGGAGGATGTCTTAGACATTCCAATTGAAGCTCTTCTAATTTGGTAGCCGTCTGTTGTGCAGTGTGTGGTCTAGCGTTGTCGTGAAGTAGCAGTGGCGTGGAGCGATTGACCAGCCTAGGTTGTTTAGCCGCTAGCTTTTCCATTATAGTTTGCAATTGCTGACAATAGACATCAGCCGTAATAGTCTGGCCAGATTTGAGAAAACTGCAATGAACAATACCGGCACTAGTCCACCAAACACTTACAAGTAACTTTTTTGGGGTTAATTTTCGCTTGGGGCAGGATTTGGCTGGCTGGCCAGGATCCAACCATTGCGCTGAGCGCTTCCGATTATCGTAAAGAATCCATTTTTCATCACAGGTAATGATTCGGTTTAAAATACCTTCATTATTGTGCCGGTTCAGTAATGTAACGCAGCGAGCAGTGTTGGTTTGCGATGGATCCGCTTCCACAATAGCCTTCAATACCTACTTCATTATCAACTTGGGTCTCAGGCCGTCCACGGGGCTTGTTCTGCAGAACAGGAGAACATCGTGATTAAAGTGGCCAGTACGAAATACGCCAATTTCATATGTAAGGACCTAATATATATCAATAGAAAATTAAACATAATTTAATCAATATAATATTATTAGTAAAAAAAACTATGCAGGATATTTTGTAAAATTCAAAGGAAGGAATGAAATGTTGATTTAATAATTGAAACTCAATTTTGTATCGCGCAGCCCGCACCTACAACGATCACTATTAAAGCCTTGACTTGTTTAAGCTGTCGCATACATACTTACCCTCACGTACACACCACAGCCGAATTAGATTTAAAGCAGTTCTATACGAAGTCACCAGCCGTAATTAGTCCCAGGCATAGTTATATATTCGTAAATATAACTTATATACTCAAAGGGTTTCTCGTTAAAGTACCAAACCGAAAACCTCGTGAATAGATTATCACGGTCATCCACTTTCTCTTGGTCATGGCCGTAGATTTTTGTTTTCAATTATTTAATGTGTTTGGTAGTAATCCACTTAATATATGCAATTTTTATGAATTAATATTTAATAGCATGTAATTTTTACAGTGTTGGCCTTAATGGCTTCAGGTACTTGTAACCTGTAATCGTAGGTTCATGCTCTGCACCAATGGGCTTTCTTTCTATGTGCGCATTTAACATTCGCTCGAACGGTGAAAGAAAACATCGTGAGAAAACCGGCTTGCCTTAGACCCAAAAAGTCGATGGCGTGTGTCAGGCACAGAAGGCTGATCACCTATTTGCCTATTAGATTAACGAATGATCATGAAACAGATACAGAAATCTGAGGCCTAGACCTAAAAAGGTTGTAGCGCCATTGACTTATTTTATTTCTTTATGTATTTTTTTCATTTTGTTTTAATTATCGTCTTAATAATAATAATAATAATATTCTTGAAGCCTTGTTGTATGTCCAAAAAAATATAAACGACTTTAAAACAAATGGTGACTTTCACCAGTATAATACGCGAAATAGAACTAATTTGAGTGTACGACCAACCAGGCTCCAAAAGATAAACCACTCCTTATATGGAAATTGTATTCGTTTTTACAACAAACTCCCAAGCGAAATTAGAGTATTATCACTAAATAAATTCAAAGCCGTCGTTAAACGGAAACTAATCAACAAAGCTTTTTATAAATTTGAGGACTACTTAAATGATCCTAATCCTTGGGATTGAATTGCTCCAGTTCAAAGAATTTGTATGACAATACCTGGCGATTAAAAAGAGTGGCGGAAAGTTTCTTGCCAGTTCTTCTTACCCGCTCTACGCCCTTGACTTGCGAACTGGTAGTAAATGTAAATTTACGATTAATTTAACTTGACGATTCAAAAGTGTACTTGGTTACCCACTTGAATAAAGATATTTTGAGTTTGAGTTTGAGTAATAAGATTATTAATTAGTTAAGGGTCTTCTGTGCCTCAGACACAGTCTATAGTTTGGGTATTAATCGACAAAGAATGGTATTCACGAAGTGGTATTCAGAGGTACTGCGAAGTGTATCATTTATAAATAATTGTCTTAATTTCGTACCAGTATTGGTTTATGTATATTAATTATGTAATATATAACGTTTATTAGTAATCATATCAATCAAATTTACAGTATTTACAATTTTGTTATCCACATAGTAATAATTAAAATTAATGAAAAGAAAATTAAAACAAATTTAAAAAGTTTTATCCCTGTGGCAGTGTACCTTTAACGCTGGTAGCATTTCCTTTGCGATACGAATTCGTTGAGCGATGAAAGCATCAGCTCTGGGGCTCATACTATCTATATATCTTAAATATATAAACCCTATATGTGACATTAAATGATGATGATATTTTCTATGATATATATTTTCTAGAGGTAAAGAAGAAAACAGGTTATATAGTAGTTACCAATATCGTAGCTGGCAGGCTATAAAAATTGTAAATAGGTACTGTACTGTGTGTTGAAAGAAAATTATTAAATATTTTCGTATATTTGAATTCGAATTCTTAAAAGGCCGGCAACGCACTCGCGAGCCCTCTGGCATTGAGAGTGTCCATGGGCGGCGGTATCACTTAACATCAGGTGAGCCTCCTGCCAGTTTGCCCCCCGTTCTATAAAAAAAATACGTTATAGTAACAACCGAAAACAACATTAGTATTTCGAATTCAATTTCCAAATAGGAAATGTTATGGAAGTTCGTGAAATGGATTTCGCATCGACGGACTTGTAAACCTATTTGTGTGAAATCCTATTTGTATAGCTGTAGCCCGAGCTAATTCCTTTGCGTGGAAACAGGAATTAACACAATTACCTAACTGCACATTATCATACACATAAATTAGAGTGTTTATTGATAAGTAAAACCGCATTTTATTTAAGAGTTTAGTTAATAACTCGTTTTTAAGTATATACATATAATCGACTCCAAAGTCTTCGAATTTTTAAATTAACCCTCCAAGAGGAAGAGAAGAGACACAATGGCATAGAAGTCTAATGCCTAGCCTATTCTGAAAGTTTAGAAAATTTCTGTCTCTTACCGCCCCTCCATTTTCCTGAATATCAAAAGTATATATTTATTAAAAGTATTTGTTGTTCACAGAGTGAAAAATGGTTGGTTTATGAATGATTAAACGAAAAAAAATATTGGTTGTTTGTAAAGTAGGTTTACGATCGAGATGTTTACGTGATAACGTCTTATTGGTGATATAAGTTTTTGGGAAGTAAGGAATTAATGGAGATAACAATTTTTTCAAATTTTAAATTACATCTATCGTTTTATTTACACTTTTGATGATAAATTTCGGGTGTAAAATGACAAGTTTACTTATTCGACTATGATATACATTTTTCTTACAAAACTTAACCGCACGAGAAAATCTCCATTCGTTTGTATGCCGCTAGAGTGAGATGAGACGGGAGATCGGTCCGTCTCTCTCTCGTTATACCTGCGATCGCGCTCGTGAGGTTTTGGTGTGACACAAGTTTCTGAACATGTCACCCGACTATGTATGCCGCTAGAGTGAGATGAGACGGGAGATCGGTCCGTCTCTCTCTCGTTATACCTGCGATCGCGCTCGTGAGGTTTTGGTGTGACACAAGTTTCTGAACATGTCACCCGACTATGTATGCCGCTAGAGTGAGATGAGACGGGAGATCGGTCCGTCTCTCTCTCGTTATACCTGCGATCGCGCTCGTGAGGTTTTGGTGTGACACAAGTTTCTGAACATGTCACCCGACTAAAACGATTTTAAAGACGTTATCATGTCAATAGAGAAGAAAAAGATAAATAGAAGAGAGGCATACGGTGGATCTCTGGTCGTGAGGCGCCAAGTGTGGACGCAAAAGAAGAAAGAGGAGCATAAAAATTCTAACAATAGAATGCTGTAATGAAAAATTTACGTTAAAATTACAATAGGTTTTATGGGTTAAATTATTATATTTAATTTTTAATTAAAAACAACACGAAGTTTAGCGTGCTTATAGGTCGTATGTTCATGGCAGTCGCGTAACAATAGGGTGGCAGGGCTGGCAAAATGCTACGGGCCCCCGACCCAAGAGGGCCCCTGCCCAAGAGATATGAATGTGAAGTCTCCAATACGCATTGGGCTAGCGTGGGGACTAAAGACCATTCCCTCTCGCCTAAGAGAGGAGGCCTATGGCCATTAGTGGGCTGTGGGACATATACATCTCATTGGTCTAGCGGTTAGTACCCCTGACTGCGAATCCATGGGTCCCGGGTTCGATCCCCGGCTGAGACGAACATCGATGTGATGAGCATTTGGTGTTGTGCTTAGGTCTTGGGTGTTTAAATTTGTATTTATATGTCTATCTATCGATGTATGTATATCCGTTGCCTAGTACCCATAACACAAGCTTCACCAGCTTAGTATGAGACTCAATTGGTGTGAATTGTCTTTAAAATTAAAAAAAAATATATACAACGTGCAATTGAGTACACTGAAAATCTCGAAGTTTATTAAAAATAAACTGAGTAGGGATGATTTTTACTGATAGGGCCCTATCAAAAGAATTGCCACGGAAGAAGATTTGCCACGGGCCCCAAATGGTATAGTTACGCCACTGGTTCATGGCCACTCGTGGCGTTTGCAAAATTGATGAACTGGATTTTTATTTATTTAAAAATAGATTCTTACATCGTTTTTTAAAATAGAAAAGCATAAATCAATGTATGTAAAAAGGTTTTACCTTACATGATGTACAAACGTATAGAATAAAATCTAATCTAAAGAAGCACGTCGTACAATAAATTATAGAGTACGTAATCAAACGTACGAGTGAACGTATGTTTAGATGTGAAATACCATTTTAAACTATCAAACTTTATTGATTAAATTGTTATTTGTACATAATTAAACCGAAGAAATTATTTTCATTATTACGTATTTAATTACATATATGCACTTTTAATGATTCACTATTTCCTGTTTATTATATTTAACATTACATTAATAATAATAATAAAGCCCGTTTCATTTATGAAAAAAACAAATTATAATATACAGCTTAGCTTATTTTACATTTTTATATCCTAGCTGCCTTCAGTACCGTCGTTCGGAACCCCTTCAAGGGTAAAGGCCTCCTCCAGCTTTTTTCAACTGACTTTGTTTATCGCTCTCTTTCTCCATTCGTTCCTGCTACCGCTTCGAAATATTCTTCTATCCACCTTTCATCTTTTTGAGCAACCTATTCTTATTATTCCTCTTGCTCCTTCATTTCATTTCCACATTTATATTACCACAAATATATTAGATTATTTTTCCAGGTGACAGTTTCCTTATGTTGTCTACATGTTACCTGATGCTGACATCATGGAAGATTGGAGGCTAGTGAGGAAATTGCGAGAGAGGACTGATCAGATAGTTTAATAGTAATAAATACTATTTCTGTATTTTGTTTTTCATTTGCCTAAAATTCGTACGACTTACAACTGTTTTTATTATTTCCCCTTTTTATTTAAAAACCGTACATATCTCTCAGGAGTATAATACTGGCTATATAAAATAGCCTTAGCTCGGACATTAAGTTTTATGAAATTTGATGGTAGAAGGACCAGTTTCTGTCATAGTCCTACACAGTGAATCTAGTTAACTTAAAATCGCCATAGGATTACAGGTTTAAACTATTTTTCTCGCAAATATCTGATTCGTAATCAGTATCATACTGTTATTAGGAACGCTGATAAATCCAATGTTATGTCACCTTACAATTAGTCGTTAAAATCATCGTCAAAAATCGTTTCAAACAATGGCGCGTTTAAGACCCTCCCTTTTTTTGCAATGATATATAAAATTAAATGTATTATTAAACTAAATACATTTTTGTTAGAATGCGTCGGTTAAAAAGGTTAACGAATATCTGAAACAACGTAGGTATGTGTCACTTGTATTTTTACAGCGTAAATGAATTTTGGCAAAGTTAAGTTTCAATAGTCACAGCGAGCCCGACGTGTTTGCAATTTCAATGTAGTTTTCTCAACATCCGCCGAAATCGTTACCTTGAGAATGCGAGGTAAAAAATCGGCAATCTCCTTATCTGTATTGGAATTACAATGAAACGTTGAAGGACAAATCCGGATTAAAGCTCATGGAGGAAAGGCACTGTTCTTCCAATCAAAAGGGAGGATCTTCGCCAAAATGTTTTATATATACTGAGCGGTCGGAAACATTTGTCAGCGCGGCTCAGGGTATGATGTCATCGGAGGACTGATTGTAGCCGCAGATAGTCGCTTCAAACTCGTTTAATTTTCGTAATTTTAATGTTATTTATTTTTACGTTGGACGTTTCGCAAACTATACAGTAACTACAGAAAATATGTGCTACATCAAATACGATATTTAATATATAATTTTAAAAAAATTGCCTGTATAGTAGGTACTACATATCAAGGATTACATTAACTATGTTTGTTTAACATTAATAATACGACCTACTCCTTCTTCGACTTGTCTCTGAACCTCACGATCATTTTTCAATCCTTCCCCGCTATCTCTTTTATTCTACCTTCCAGGTTTCTGGTGGGCCTCTTCTCGTTTTTCTTTCCTCTATGGCATTTCAAGTAAGGATCTTTTTGACCCATCTGTCAACACAAACGCGGGCAATGTGACCAGCCCATCTTCACTTTAACTAGTTTGAATGTGTCACGACTGTCTGTTATGATATTAAGGCTTCGAATCTTTTCTACTATGCGTTTAATTTTCAACCGAAAATCAGAATACTAGTGTTGAATAAAATATTGTATTTTGTAAAACGCAATCTTTTAATCAATGTTATTAAATTTTTCGACTTTTCAGGCTTATACACCTTTTTACATCTTAAGTTAAAATTCCATTTAGAAAAACATCTTCCCGATCCCCTCGTCGTGTACAACAGTGACCAATGCGTCATCAATCGTTCCTTTAACCGTAGAAAAAGGGAGCTAGGTCCAGTGGATTTGGTAGATCAATTCGAAGCTAGACTTGTGCGTGCGTTATCTTGGCGAAACAAAGCAACTTCAGTGAGTGCCACGCCATCGCTTGCTTCACCTTTGTTATTTGTCCTGCGTACAAAGTCTCCGTAATAGTAGCTCCATGATTAAGGAATTAGATCATTGCCACCATATGTCTGTACCGGTACAAACATATGTCACGAAAACCCAGTATATGGTTTAGTAGTTGGAAGAGACCGCCATCTCCAACTCTACAACGTACAAATACACTGTACCGTAACTATAACGTCAGTCCATGATCCTACCGGCGGATGTAATCGCGTTTAACTTCTTCAGAGTTGGAGATGGCGGTCTCTTCCAACTACTTAAGCCATATACTGGTTTTTCGTCTCAAGGTTATAATGGTGAAGCTACATTTAGTTCCATCCAGCCAAAACTCGGTCAAGATATTGTAGCCAAACAAAAGTGTGAAATTCTCAGTCTCGCTTGTTTCTGCGCGTCACAAAGCATTTTGGGCACCCAGCGCTGACGGGTATTCATACTCAAAAGCTGGTGTTATGAACACTTCTTATACAAATCCACAATCCTAAACTTTTCAACTTTTTTAATAACTGGACTGGACGCCCTAATCAGTAGTGACTGAACAAAATTATATTTTAATATCTAAATGTAAATTATATTTTAATATCGCGCGAACTTCAATTTAATCCATGTCTGCTATATCTGACAGTCTTCTAATAGGCTTAACTGCCCCTTTTTAAAGCACTACTGCGACATTTCCGTTGATTTACAGAGCTAATAAATTCTTGCACTTTTTTTGTACTAAGTCTACTAACGGAAGCTTTTAATTAATTAAATAAATATGAAATAAAAATGTGTTTATTTATTGCGGTTGCCGTCTAAGCTTCGTAACATTAGCGTGATTGATCAGTTCAAAAGGGCATTAAAGACACACATCAGAATGGGCCCATTAGACTAGAATTGGGCTAGCTGATGGCGACGTGTATCTCGTTCGTATATACTTAATATTAAATTTCTCATGTAAATAAAAAAAAAAAAATTTTGTAATGAGAAATAAAGTTCTTTAAACATTTTATTTATTATAAGTACATAATACATATGCAATACAATTTGGTTTGGATTACTGTTACTTAATTGGGCATTATACTTCGTACATAATTTAACCTATAGAAGAGCACAGATAGCTACAGCAGCAACGACCAAACTAGAGCAAAGAGCCAGGCTCGTCAGAACCTTAGTATTTTCCATAATTTTGTATAGATGAGTCATGGTCAACTTGTGCAGCGGACCGAATATAAGAGTATTCGAGATGTGGTGTTGAAGAAGAATGTTGTAGATACCATGGACTGAACATATATATGTTAGATTTAGAGTTTCAAGGTTATAGTAATGTTTTTGTGATCTGTTGTAGTTATTAAGTAAAAAGAATTACATTCATAAAAATTTATTTATTCAATAAAACAAGCCTGTTATTTATCTTTTTTAAATAAAACTTATATAAAATTGCGGACACTTACATCCTAGAAATTTTCGCGACCCCCACGAAACCAGAGTTAAGGGTTAACTATAATTTACAAAGGGGTTGAGCTACCGCCGCTGGGCCGCTGGTCTGACACTATCAAATAACCCAAATTCAATTATAATAGACAATTATAGGTCTCAACATCCTTAATGCACTGACCTACCAATAACGTAAATATATATAATAAAGAACATTTCGTAGTTGATTTGCACAGATCCGTGGATTTTTTATTATTTTGTTTTTTTTTGTAAGTCACGTGAAGTTTAAAAAAGTATTTGTTCTCGCCCTTTTTATGAAAACTTCAAGAACGCACAATTTAATTTAAAATTGCGAATTTCATTTGGCCTAAGTTTGAGTCTGTGGAACAGTTTTTTTTAAATTAAAGACTCGCGGTTCTCGACACATACCACAAGGCCAACTATACTATATATTAAATATTTTAAGTCTGTTATGTATGTTAGAGTAATAAAATATAACATTTATAGTTTATTAATTAATAACACATTATAATTATAATAAACTTTTTATTACTCTAACAAACATAACAAGGTCTAGGGTAGGGTTCCTTTGTGATATTTTTTTTAATTTAAAGAAATAATTATATTAATTTTATTAAACATAGTGTTAATGTTTGTGTTATTAAACAAGTGCAAGCCCTTTTTAAGGTAACAGCAAGTCTACCAAAGAATTTTGCAAATTATATCCAATAATACTATTACGATATTAATATCATTTCAGTTTTCACTTTTCGACGTTACCGCTTGCAACATCAAAATTGCATTTCGTCCTTAATTATTTTAATTCCAACACACAAATATACAGTATTTACAATATTCTCTAATTACATAGTATTAATAATAATTAAATTTCGTCCTTAGCCTTAGTCTCATCCAAGTTCTCTTCTTCGTCCTTTCTCTTAGTCTTTTAGTTAATTGCAGTTATTATTTTGTATACGGTTGTATATATACGTTAAATGGTTTAATTTAAAAGACAACGCACTTGCGAGCCTTCTGTCCATGTGTCCATGGGCGGCGTTATCACTTAACATCAGGTAAGCCCCCTGCCTGTTTGCCTCCTATTCCTAAAAATTCATACCAGGAAATTAGAATGAAATACTGATTCAAATTTATAAATGTGTCTGTAGTGTAAATTCGTACTTGGAGGTACTGTTTATTAAGTATTTGATATGTTTTTAATATTACACACAAAAGTCTTCACTACGTACAGCAGTAAAGAACCATGCAGACAAATAACAAACAGAACTAACATAGTATAACATCACAAATTAAAGCATCGAATAGAATCTTATATACCTTATAAACAGACATTTAAAATGATTAGTTAATTGATATTATGATAGTATATCAAATTACGTACATAAGTTTGACACTTTCTTAAGGTCTATAAGAATCTAAGCACAATTCCTGTGTACATGTCCTTGTATTTGTTGCCCATAAAAAGTAGGTGATATTCTAGAACAGTGTTTCGCAACGTGGGGCCCACGTTTGATTGCTAAGGGGGACAAGCGAAATCAGCTGGATATAGCCAAATGGCAATGGCACCTAAAATATTAAGCTAAATTAAAGTAATTATTCGTATAAAAACCTTAATTATAATTATTTGGAATTTGAAATTTAGGTTTTCATTATGTTACAAAAATTTACTTTCTATGTTTCCTTAACAACTTCCTAGTGATTTCTTTCAAAACCAATTAAGTTTCTTAAGGTAAATATTCAATTTTTTTTGTTAAAAATTATGTATGTCATTAAAGGGCATAAGAATTTCTGTATGGCATAAAAAAGGTTGAAAAAACTTTCTGTATATTGCGAGTTTTAAAATAAAAGGTTTCCATTATAATCAAACTAAAAAAAACTTTTATAAAAATACAATAATAAAAGTTTAAAAATCTCAGTTTAGGTTTGTATTTGCACTTAAATTAGTTTCGGGTAACGAAGGAATGGAAATGCCAATAAATTTAATGTAGTTACTACACGAGTATTATTCTACGTAATGTTCATAAACGTACTTCAGTTCCAAATTCACTTACGACGCGCTGCTTAAGCTAAAAACCAATTATTACTTCCCTTTTACTATTTAAATATAGGTGATGAAGGAGGGATCGAGCAAAATGGTAACATCTGGAGGAGGCCTTTGTCGACATTCTGATTACAATACTGTTATTCTTATAATAAAGTAATCCTAATAATTTGGCTACAGGTAAAGTAGCATTAATATGCCATTTCACCGTGTATATGTCGCTAAAAACACGAAACTATTGTACACACCTACGTCAAAATCTTTATTAATTTAGGTAACTCAAACTCAACACATATTATACATAGTCCTAAACCCATCATTACAGAAGGAACTGCTTTAAAGTTAGGGCAGGGGAATTTAACAATTTAACTTGATATTGTCCGGTTCGACACAAGTGTTGGCAAGAAGAGCTCTGAAATCTGAATTCTTTCTTACATTGTATCATAAAGTTCTCTACGTGTTCCCCATATAATTATGTTGTCTTTGTACCATTTCTGGATTTAAATTATTTTATTTGCCCATTCGCCTAAAATAATTTAGTACTTACTTGTTAATATGTGTTTTTTTTTATTGGCTTAAAAGTAATATAATATGTGGACTAAGTTTCCGCACTTAGACGATGATTTGGTCCGTTGTGCCAGTCCTTAAGCCAGATTAGCTCCTTCCAGAAGCTCAGAAGTTTCCTTCACTACGCAGGCTTCACGGAGCGACCTCACTGCTCCGAGGATTCCTGTTGGGAAGCCACAGTTATTAGCTGTAAATCTTCTTAATAAATAAAAATATATATTTTGATTGGTAAAAGCGCAGATGTTTTCTTATGTATATCTAAACAGAATAAAGACCGATGATAATACAGTTACCGTACCTGAATAACGAACGACCCCTCATAGTAATATCTACCTGAGCACCCCATCGATTTCCGACTATTATTCTTCTAAATACAATGACGCTGTATGAGATACGACGTGTTATTTATCTCTAAAATTTTCTGAACTTTTTAAAAAGTTGAATTGCCTTAAGCTAGCAATTTATATAGATAGTTATATGTTTGTATGTTAAAGCTATATGTAGGTTGGCACCACTCCATAATAAGATGGTAGGTAGTCTGTAGACTAGTTTTGTTTCTAGTATTTATTTATTTATACGTTCTAAAACAAAGTGTATTCCTAAACAATACAAGAAAATATGACATCAAATTTAACACGCATACATATACACATCATTAGAACATAAGCAATCTATCAAAGGAAAAACTTAAACAAGCAACCACAAAAATAAAATAATAACTAAACCTAAAAAAATAAAAAATAACTATAATAACCAAAACTAAATGAAAACTTAAACATCCTTAAGAGGATGATCAACAAAGTTACAGTTAGTTGTAAGAAATTTGTAAAACACATCAATATTTTCATCGATGTTAATAATCAAGTTGTAAGAGCGAGACAGACTATTTACTGGACCATTCAAAGTAGCAGATAAGGGAGCCGTAGGTACGAAAAGAAGACTTAGTTCGATCTTATCTAGTCGATAGTATCTTCTTTTTTTATCTAAAATGGTAGAATAGTACTTACTGCATAAGGCAGACATTTGAACGCCAAGGATTTAGAGAGAAGAAATTTAAACGCTGCTTTCATTTTTTAAAATAAATCTTAAATTATGGTATAATATTATATTCTGCTTAATCTATTAACGGTATTTAGTTACTTGGTCAACGTATGGGTATGAATACAGCGAGGAAGGAAAGATACCACTTTTTATTTTATTATTCTCTTTATATACAGTTTAGGTTAAGATATGTATTATATGTTATTAACTATTGTATACTAGTATTATTTCGTGATATATAAATACACCATTACTACTATAGAGAAGTAATATTCAATATAGTTTATGATTACTTTTAACATGATATAATAGGTACTTATTTCTCAAAACACAATAAAGTATCATAAACAAAACAGTAGCCCTTACTAAATGAATAGGTTAAATGGCAATATCTTCAATGGTAAATTAAAATTGACATCTTTAACTGTGTCTTAATAATAATTATTGTAGTAAGAAATGGTAACACTAAAAGCAGTCCTCACTGATAAATATAATAATAAGGTTCTTATTCCACTTCGCTTTAAATATTATTATACGATACAATCTTATATACATTTACACTTAGCTTTGAGCAAAGCTCTTTTGTTCAACTTCTTCGAATTGTCAAGTATCATAAACTGGTCATCATAAATTATTTTCTCGGAATGACAAGCGCTGGTCAATTATTGTGATCGTTATAAAGCTAAGGTACTTTTTGTATTTTTATCAATTTCCTCCATAATGTACCCGTCACACATATGTCTACCTGGTAAGTTTTGGTTAGTTCCTGAAATTCCATACATAAATAAGTTTAGTAGGCCCAGTCCTTAGGGAGGAATAACGAAAATTATAGCAGGAATCATAATACAGTGCAACCTCATTATAACGACTTCCTCAAATGATTTAACAAATTCTCCGTAATACCCTTCATTGTCCATAAGAGTCAATGTAAAATATCCCGTTACATTACGAACATTCGCGAAAATCTTTATAACGAATTTTCAACTATCAAGAAAGAGTACCTCTAATTAGCGAATTATGTAAAGTTCCCACCAATGTTGAGGTGAATTACTCTTTTTTTACCTCTTTATAACGAATTTTAGACCAACCTTATCTCAACAAAGCAGACCTCAGTTTACCGAATTACTTGATAAAACGAATATTTACTTGTCCCTTCCGATTTGTTATATCGAGGTTGCACTGTATAAATAAAAGGGAATAATTTGAAATTAAATTAAAAGCGATAAAAAGTAATACCGATTCATTGCACACTAATATAATAAAATGTTTGTTATATTCGTGTATAGCTGTTTGGCTTAGTATTAATTTTGTCTGTTAGATATATCATGGTTATATCAAATCACGGTACTTTGACTATAATGAATAATGTAAGATTATCAATATATCTTTTTATAAAATGTTTTTCAAATAGATACCTACACTTGCGAATCTATTAATTATTTACTAAGGACTATAAGTTAAAACTAAAATAATAAAAAAAAACAGTGACACTACAACTTTTTTAGGTCTGGGCCTCTGTAGGCGACCAGCCTCCTGTGCCTGACACACGTCGACTTTTGGGTCAAAGGCAAGCCGGTTTCCTCACGATTTCCATCACCGTTCGAGCGAATGTTAAATACGCACATAGAAAGTCCATTTATGCACAGCCGGGGATCGAACCTACGACCTCAGGTATGAGAGTAGCACGCTGAAGCCACTAGGCCAACAATGCACTTAAAATAAGCTACCATTACAGATTACTAAACAAGGCGTATGTTTGTTATTTCTATACGTATGTATAGAAAAAACAAACATAAAACAATAATAATAATGTAATATTTACAAAAAGACTCACTATTTCTAGCAAAATAGGAATTGACAACGGACAACTAAAAACGTCTGTTAATCTATGCAGTTCATCATATATTTCCATACATCGTGTCATGTGTGCCCTTATCGAGAGGTTAGTTTTTGCTTCGGGTACGAATAGTAACGGCGGTCAGTGTCACCTTTTAACGTAGCCATCAGGCAACCTGAGGCCTAGACACTGAAGTACTGCCGGATTGTTTTCCTTTCCACGTAATAACTTTATCAGATACATGCTAAGCACAAATTCTTGCGTTAAGTTGAAGAATTGTGTTTATCTGTAGGTATGTTTTAAAGCATTCTTCTCCTAGGTTCGATTCCAGATTGTTTCGGATTGCACAAGGATAATCGACTATGTATTTGCGTGTTTTTCCCACGAGATTGTAAGTGCGTACTCCTATTTCAACATGCCTACTTCTGATAGAGGACAAATCTTAGTTTTTTATTAGTTGATTATTTAAAGATGTCATGTGGAATGGTGTAATGGTTGCAGCTCCTTACAAACATTTATAATCTACAAGCTCCCACCTTTTCAGAATGCCAAGTCATAAAATGACTGCTTCACGACTGATTTGAGAGCGACCGCCGATGCGAAAACCGCTGTGTGAGTTCGAAAAGTGAGTTACAGAATCGCAGGGCAGTTCTACTCGTCCGTTCCGCACCTCACGATTATAATCATTTAATATGTAATTCTTTTTTGACGTTCATATGTGTACCTTAATGAATAAATGATTTTGAATTTTGGAAACAACTCGCTAATAAATAAAATACGTCCATTGGGTGAAAGGTCACAAGAATCGCATTTTCATTTCTCATACATTCCATTATTATCGGTGTTATCAACTGTTGCGTATGACGCATTTGTATTGAAATATTGTGAAATAAATGAATGGCGTTGTAAAAATCTTAACGCTCTGATGCAACATTAGATATAGCGGCCGTATAAGTCTGTGATTTCATTAGGAAAAAGCTTTCACTGACCGGAAGTGACCGGAAGGACACTGTTCTCTGATCAAATTGTATTGTATAGAACTTTTCTACAATAAACTCGCAATGGTAGTTTGGAAGAACTCTACAGTAGAAGTTAATACATTTCAATAAAAACTATCCATTCTAATATAATTTAACAGAACTACTAATTTGACTGAATAAATAATTAAAAATTAATGATTCCATACAAAAATTGATCAAAAAAATTGATGAAAATCTTAATATGAGTATTAGTTGTGTTGTGTTGTGTCAGTATAAGTTCTAAAAAATTAAGTTAGTTTTTTTAGTTAGTTTATTTCTCTGATTTGTCTCAATGAAGTGTTCAAATCTAATTGTCGTCCTTGGGTGAAAGGGATCTTACGTTAAAGGAAATTGTTTGAATTATTGTTTAATTTCCTTTTTTATTTTTATTGAAGTCCTGTTCTTCAATGGACATGGTATAGAAACACCAGGAATGCACCAGCCCCGCCTCTGCACCTCTTTATTTGTCTTTAGGTCCCTGGAACACTCGCATAAGTAAGAAAAATTCAATAAATCAATAAAGCTTTTTATAAGTTAGACGATTATTTATATGATCCTAATCCTTAGGATTGATTTGCTCCAGTTTAAACAATTATGACTTAAAACTTGGCGATCAAATAGAGTAGCGGAGAGTTTCTTTCAGTTCTTCTTGCCCGCTCTACGCGCTTGACTTGCCAAGTGGTAGTAAATGTAAATTTAGAATCAATTTAACATCTTTTCTGTTGACGTTGATAAGTGTGCTTGGTATTGGAATAAAGCTATTTTGAGTTTAAGTTAGGTATATAATATCGAAACCGTGGAGAGAAACCATCTTACTTTACTCCGCGGTTTATAATAAACCCTACTGTTAAGCAAAGAAGGTTTAAGTTAAATAAAAAAAATATTTGAGTAAAAAGAATTTAGACCCTTCAAGAATGATAATTCTATTTAAAAAAATCATTTTTTATAAATAAAGAATTCTTATGTGTTAAACCTGCTGCTGAAATATTTCATTTCGTCTAAGTGTCTGGTTGACGACGAAAAATTTTGGATTTCGGCGAATAATATTTATATATAATAATTTACATACTATGCATAACTATTCTCATTTATATTTAATAATAGGTTGTTTATTGAAATAAAACCTAAATATAACAATCAAATATACAGTATTTACAAGTTTCTTAATCTACATAATAATTATTAAAAATTTAAACAAATTTTAAAAGTTTGGTCCGTGTCTTTAGTTCAAATGTAATAATAAATGATATATAGGTACAAATAAATGTGAATTAATGTATTCTTATATTATTTATCTGTTTTAGTTTACTGTATTAGTAAGATAAGGTTTGTCAAGTTATCTTTATTAGAAATAACAAACTAACTTACAAAATATCATAGGCAGCTCCTTAGGAGCTCCTAAGTCCATGATGGTTCTTTTGTTTACTTAATACAGAATTAGTTTTCAGTAGTGTATTTGCCATGTTGAATTTAAAAAGTTTTGGGCCCGCATGGTCACAAGATTAAAGCTACGTAATAAAGGTGATAACAGTAAAATTAAATAAGCTTTCCATGTATTTCTTAGCTTGTTTGTATAGCTAGTTAATATGGAAAGAAATGTTAAGTCGATTGACAATTGTAATTACAGATATCTGCGATTTCCACAAAACTTAGTTTTTTATATCTGTATTCAATAGAAAATAATTGTTATACTTAGTTGTTATTTAATCTGAATCTTCTAGGGGTAATTTTAATATTTACATACGCGATTTTAAGAGACATGAATAATAGCCCCCTTGAATAATTAGAATGAATTGCTACCAACCAATCTTGGACTTCCGCAGCTTCCAAAGGCTTGCTAATGCGTTGGTGGTTTTGCCACAAAAAATCTATGAAAATGGCGGATGACTTTTGCATAAAAATATATGTACAGACAGTTTATTTAGATATGTAAATAAAACACTTACCTCGATATATTATATTATTTATTACCTTAACTTATACAAAGTTGTTTATCAAGGGTCTTATTAATCATATTTATAATAAGGTGCTATTTTGATACCACACAAGAGTCTTTATCCAATTATGGCTTATAGTGCGTATACAAACGATACAGTATACAGGTATGGTTAAATGCTGAGCAAAATGTTTGTTTGTTTGTTGTTTGTTTTCCAATACCTAATTACATATATTTTTATATAATAGAGGTCAAACGAGCCAACGGGACGCTCATAAAAGGCAGTCATCGCAGCCCATTGATACCCATTTTTAGGGGTACGTTGCCGGCCTTTGAGGGAGGAGAACACTCTAACTTTGAAAGTGCCCTGTGTAACGGACTGTGGAAGACTTCCAGCCGTCAAGGGGATGTTGATACAATTAAAAGACCATAAAGTTGATAGGTTGGTACTCAAATGAGGAGCAGTACGCGTTGTTACCAGAACCTTCTTAATTTTAAGCTGTGATTAAAATTAAGAAATGATTACTTTACATTGTCAAGTAATAACAATGATATGAGATTTTTATCAATTGTGTAAACTAGACGCTACGTAGGGTGAAAGAATATCATAGATCAGAAGTATTTAATCCTAAAGTCAATAGCGTGTTATAAAATTAACAATACGTACTCCGTCAGAGTATGTATCGTCAGAGTATCGGAATTAATCTATTTTTAAGAACCCTAATAACAACGCGAATGTAATCAAATCACTGTTATTGATATCTCAAAGTATTTAACCGTAAATCCTACGAATCCTAACCAAAGCTTTAAGAGATCACAAAAGTCCTACGACCCATATTTCGTCATAGTCCTAGAATAGTGACGGATCTGACAAATAGTAAACTTTACAGGGCAGCCATTTCAAAATAATATAATCATGTTAGTTTTTATCATAACTATTGTAATTCATATTCTGTTATTATGAAAATTGGCATACAAGCAAACAAAAGGGTTTGTTTTGAAACAAAATAAAAATAATAACAGTAAATTACACAGTTTTCTAGAAAAATCACATGCTTCTCAAATTCGTCACTTTACCGACTGATTGATTTGAAATTTAAAACACATTATTTTTTTTTAATTTAGCAGAAATATTTAGTCAATATTAAATATGATGAGAATTTAGTATCCAAATATGATGTGTGGATTTTGGATTTTCAAATTCGATATTTTTCTACGATCAGGAAGATTTTTTTTAAATAAAATAAAATATGTTTATTATGAAACATACGATACATACGCATCACTTATTCCACGTCATTAAATTTGAATCTGTAGGCATCCCTACTCATCGGCAAAGAAGACAGAGGGTGTAGGCCAAGAGAAAAAGCAGGCGTAAAAAACTCTCGGTACTCTTTTAAAATAGCAAATCAAAACGAAATTACAATTATAAGCTGGGTATCGAAGTTAATAACTTAAGTAAATATAGGAATATCCAAATAACAAATGTACAGTTATTCCAAGAAGTTCACGGCGAAGCCCCGCGATGTATCGATTGTTAGAGAATTTTGATGATTCACAATTCCTTAACTCTTAGGTAATGTCTGTTTATATAGTATTGTAATTACTGATTGGGGTTGGTTTACCCAACTTTCCATTGTAATTAAGACAACAATTAGTACTACAAAATTATGGGTATATTTTGGTGAATTTTAAAATGTGTATTAAAAGCCAAATTAGTCGGCCTCTGTGTTCCTCCGGGTGAGGTTTTTTATAAGGCGAAGAGCACCATTTCTGGACACTTAAGGTAATGGGAATAAATGTATTACAGTATTTTTTTAATAATATTTGTGTGTCTAACCTAGACACAATATTTTATTTAGTAGCTACTCTCTCGTGAATCTAGCGAAAGTATTCTCTTGAATATTAATAAAATTATAGTTAAATTAAAAAAAGTTCCATTTACAGTTTTTTTTTTAATTTTAGTAAAACCAGTTGTCCATCGAAACTATTCGACTAACGGTCCTTTCAGAAAAGGCCAGTAACGCAATTGCAAGCCTTCTGACATTGTGTATGACCATGGGCAGCAGTATAAGGTAAACTTCTTGCCCGTTCTTTAAGAAATAAATTATTTATTTCCCACAAAATTCCGACGTGATATCGTGTTGTCAACTCCCGTAAAAGCTTTGTTTAATCTCGCATAAATCAAATAAACTTATCGTATTAATATTTTTTAACAGTTTTGACATTAACGTCAATTAACAATTTATAAGCCTACGTCACAATTCAATGTATGCAAATGACTGGTAACGTCGCTCCGAGTACTATTATCAGACATTTACAAACTCAATTTAAGTATAGAAAATAACTTTTGTTTATATCTATTATCATAAAACAAAGTTTATGAAAGTAGCTGTAAAACACATTAGGTATTTCTAAGCATTTCGTAATTAATTAATGACCTTCCTACAAACGACGCTAATGACCATTTAATTACACCTAAGCATTTAGTAAAATCCAAACATGTTAACACACGAAATTAAATAAATATTTATAAGTAATTTTCGGAAGTAGACATAAATCTTGAAACATCACTTCCTACAGGACCTTGTACTCAATGTTTATGACTTTTTAATAATAATATTTAATTATAAAAATCCGCACAATCAGAAATATATAAATAGGCATGCAAATTTAATTTTATAATGTCTTATAATAAGAAGATTATATTATATTATATAAGGCTTTGTTTTCAATGCATTTCAATTGAAATAAGTTCAACGGTTTAACGACTAAACATGTAAGAAAACGTAGTTTTTTTTTTTATAGAACGGGGGGCAAACGGGCAGGAGGCTCATCTGATGTTAAGTGATACCGCCGCCCATGGACACTCTCAATGCCAGAGGGCTCGCGAGTGCGTTGCCGGCCTTTTAAGAATTGGTACGCTCTTTTCTTGAAGGACCCTAAGTCGAATTAGTTCGTTAACATTAGTTTTAACCACTCGTTCGCATACAGATAAGTGTAAAATAAATTATGAGTGGGACAGCTAGTTTCTTCCTGTTCACTGGGTAAAGATAGTGCTTAAACTTAATTAACTGATGAAGAATAGAAACAGCTTGAGTTTGGGCATATGACAGGTTGAAAGATACAAGGAAGTGTGGGTCCGAAAGATAACTACGTATTTGCGGATTTTCTATTCCCTTGGTTAGAAAGTTGATGATGTTTCATCCCTGTTCTTTAAAGTCTAATCCGAATATGTTCTTGCGAAGGTCGTCTTGGACATCCACAGGATAGGGAAGTTATGTCTGCACAGACATGAGCAGTATCCTCCTTGATACACTGGATATTGCCAGTCTCTATAGAGGTTAATAGTGGATTCGTAAAATATTAGTTGACCTATGTTTAAAAAGTTTTTGGACATACCAGGATTGGTCATTCATATTCAAAATATGCAAATTTTAAGTAGATTTAGTTGAAGGTTATATATAAAATAAATAGATCACATATGGACTTAGACTCCAGAGATATTTTTAATACATAAAAAAACCCAAATGATCCACAATCGTTCTAAACAAATTGTTCGACATTTACAACAAACCCCCAAGAACTTTTAGAATCCTTTAACGTGATATGGTATTTTGTTTTTATATATACCTACCCCCTTACATGAAACCTTAATGGATATAATTGCACCATCTGAACAAACGCACTGTCTTTTTTCATCATGATGTTTACGCCATGATGAAATGTTTATGCAGTTTGACTGAACGAGACAAGAGGATAGGTGCATCAATTTCTTTGGCACTCGGTAAATGGCGTGTTTTTTTGTTTGGGTGAGGTTAGGTTTTATTAGACGTTTAAAGTTAGGTTAGAGGGAATAACACAAACTGTTAGAAGCTGCATTATTTCTAATTCTTTAATTTCTTGCTATGATCTTTGCAATTGTCTTATGTTTGCTCAGGCATTAGTTCGTTTGATTCAAGTAAGTTAAGAAATCATTAGTAATACTTACCTATTATTCGCGTTCCTTATAACCTTCTTTATAATGTTAACCACCTTCTTTATAACGTTAATCTTCGTATGTTATGCCCTTTCAACAAAACCATGCATAGCATTTATATAATGTCCTTGAAAATACAAACCATAATAAAAAAAAATTACATAATAAACTTACGAAACCAAATCAATTTACGATTACTTACCAGCTATTATTACGTCGATACCTACAGTCTAGACTAGAGTCTAGTCCAGAGAAGGGAATTTATTGGTTTAACTTGTAACAACAGAAACGTGTAAAATCTGTTTATCCACAAAATACTTTTCATATTTTTCAACATAACCTAATAATGAAATCTAACTGCCACATTTTGTAACTAATGATAAATATGAAAGCGTGTTTTGCCAAGGTCAAATATCTAAACCAGCTATAATTAATAAAGCTAACTCATAAACGATCCCCTGTAACTAAAAACCTACAGAAACACAAAGAAATAGAGCAAAATAAAGTTTTAAAATCGATAAAAAGATGCCAACGTGGACGATTCGTGTTAAAAGACGAGCCAACGTACATAAAGAATACATAGACAGTGAATATGTATGTATACAACATATATTTGACGTCGCAAACATCATTTACATACTATACGTTTAGCTGATAATAATAATCAGAACCACGCTTAATTAAATATTCTTGATACACAAGTTATAATAAGAAACAACCCTTTAAATCGATTATAATTACAGGTGTACAATAACATTCTGAAAGCGTACGACCTTGGACATTACCTAGCTAGTTAATCATTTATCTTATTACGTAATCAATCCGTAAATGTTATTGATTCCTTGCTCACGTTACGAACTTAACTTTAAACATTCATAAGCCGTAGTTTTAATGCTAATAACCTTTAAAATACCCATAATATACTGAAAATCATGTCAAAGCGCTTGGCAAACGCAATAAGATATAGAAAAGTTGTTTCGAACAAAGAAGTGTGGTCGAGTCGAAAATAAAATATATCATGTAGTGAGGCCCAGAAGCGGATGTTATATAGCTACGTAGATAAAACCTTCCGCCGTCGCCAGCGCCCCTAGTGGTGACTGAATGAAATAAACTTCATGCTGCGTACCCTAAGCAAAACAAGTTTCGGCAGCGTGCCTTAATGGTTTATTTATTCATTGCACATTTTGTTAGCGTTCGCGTTTTGGCGTTCTTGCTTGTTCGATGATTAATAAGATTATGTAAGTATGTAATAATTAATAACTATGTCTGTAATATTAATCATGGATGAACATTAACTTTGAATTTAGTTCAAAATAACTAATTAGCTTTAAGCTATGTAATAATTTTCAAACATAATATATAATATAGTAGTTTTGTTATAAAGTTTAAGGAACAGTGAAATTATTGACCGTAAATTATTATTTTTTTTTTTTAAATATATTTTTAAAACCTAGCCCTCGACTATAGCCCTAATTTTAGAAAATCTTTAAAATAGAGTAAGAGGAATAAAATAAACAAACAATAGACTAAAATTATTTTATTTATTTTTCAAAGCCCTAGAATCCTTTACTATGCGCCCATTCTTTCAAAGCATTGACATAATCCCCTTTAAACTCAATAAATTTAGATAATTCATGAACTCTGGATTCGATGTAACGATTATATCTCTTTTTCAAGTACTCTTTTAACTCATCATTCAGTAACCAAATATCCCCTTCGATTTTTTTCACTTTGGAAATTTTTCGCATCCCTCTACAAGAGATATCTAAATATATGGATAATTCTTCATTTTTTGTTCTCTGAAGAAAATATGGCAAATTGCTCGCTTCTTCTTTTCGTGGAATCCAACCCGAAGGATAACATTCCTTAGGTGTTACTTTTGGTATGCCTTCAAATGGTAGAAGTCTTTCAACATAAGACCATTCTGGAGGATTTTTTACTACTTCAAACTCATACTGTTCCTGTATTCTCCTTACAAAAGGAGAATTTCCATAGTTTGAGTATAGTCTTTTTGAAACCTGAAAAAAAAGGAACGTTTATTTTTTTGGTATACATTGTTAACCTACCCTTTGTACTTGAAATAGGTTATGAATTTAATATATAAAATTAAAAGTAGAATTAACAAAACCAACATCTAACAATCAAACAATATCATTTTTTACAACCTGAAAATATAATACTGCAAAAAAAACTTGACACAAACTTGTTTTGACGAGTGTACGCCCATAGTTCTGTCACATGTCGCGGCCAAAACGACATTACAACGAGACGCGGGTGTAAATAATTAAATAATTACCGATATTGAATCCGGGCGTACTTTTGAACCCAAATCTGCAGTGTTGTTCAGGATCAACCCGGTTTTTCCAGCAAAAAATCGTGCAAACGCGCACTGTGAACGCCACACGGTCGCCATTTTGAATAGCGAATAGAGCGATTGCTTGCTACAAGAGCAATAAGAACTATATTATTCGTTTCGAAGGAAACATTATGGCGGACGCCTGCAGACATTTGGGCTTTTCAAAAATCGTTTTCTAAGTTTATTTGCGTGTTTTTATTGAACTTTTTCGCATATTATGGTGCATTAAGTGTTTAATTACCTTTTTATTGTGGTTTTTGGGAGTTTCGTGGAATAAAGTGTGAGTATTTAATGAGTACATAACGGAGGTGCGCCACGGGTAGGGAAATGATTTGGTGCTTTCTGTCTCTCGCCCGAGTCGACGCACACGCAGCGCTCAGCTGTAGGTGGCGTTGCGGTCATATGAACATCAAAACATGACGATTTTCATGACTTTTCCGAACATTATTTTTGCGCACTGGACTATTCAAACGTAAATATTATTTTGTTTTTCGTATTTTCAAACATCGGCTTTATCTTTTAATGTATAAATTTGAGATATTTCTTATTAAAAATATGTCAAAATTGTGCGCGAACTTTAGTGACTAACGTGCTTTGCTTTTGTTTATCACGTAATTAAAGCACGATTTATGGCCGATATACTTTAATTATTACTATATCTTAGATGTTTATGTTATAATGAAACTATAAATATACAGTATTGTGTGCATTTACCTTAAATTAAACATTAAATTTACTATTACACTGCTACAAACATAATTTGGAAACATTTCATTTAATACTAAAGTAACTTATTATTTCTTTTCATATTCCTAGTAACAGTTGTATTTAATTTATAAAATTTAATTTCAGATAAAAATTATTGGGATTATGATTAAACACCAGAAGAAAAGAAGGAGCTTGTTCTTCAGATTGTTCTAGTGTGAACATTTTTAAGTAGGATTATAAAAGAGATATTATATATTTTAATACAAAGGAACATACATAAACTATAGTTTTTTTTCATTCGTTGTATAAATCTGCACATACAAGGAGTTAAAAGTTATAGGGTTGACTACTAGTTCCCTAATGTCGGAAGAACAGGAAAGAGTTTCATTCTATATTCCAACATGAAAACTAAACAGCCTAAAGAAGAAACCGACAAGAGTATTGATGAGGATACTGTTGAGCCAAAAACTCGAGCAAGAAAGAAAGCTTCAGACTTGGAAGAAGAGAAATCAAAAGCAAGTCAGGATGAAGCTAAAATTCCTCAAGAAACTAAAAAGCCAGTGGCAAAACCTAAAGGTGTAATAAGGAAACGGCCACTTGGTATCCGAAAAACAAAAAAATTAAGAAGTAAAAAGGTTCCAGTCATAAAGAAAAATGTTATCAAGCAAAAAGGAAAAAGAGGTAGGAAACCATTAAAGAAGCCTGATAATTCTCAAGAGAAGGAAGCAATCCCTTTGATACCTGCTTCTGAAATTAAAAAAGAGCCAGTTGACGATACTACACCCAACTCTAGGTCATCCAGTCCTAAAACAGCAGGTCGTCGGTCCAGATTAAGCTCTGATATGCTCATGATGAAATCTGTTCTTGGAGACTCTCCTAGTAGCTTGATTCTTGGCCCCCGCACAAGCCCATATTCTATGCGGTCTGAAAGAAGTAATAGTCCTTCATTGTTTGAAGGCAAAAACTTGAGGAGCGGGAAACCTAGAAAGTTAAAGAACAATCTTTTAAATGAAGTTGTGATTAAAGAACAAAAGAAGCGGACAAGGCTCCCATCAGATTCAAAACAAGAAATGCCAGATTCTTCAGAAGACTGTAAAAGAATTAAAAGGGGTCGCTCCTGCTCTCGAGATGGAAGTGAAATCTCAAAATGCTCAGATATTACAGAGTCTGACATAAGCTTAAATGAAACGCTTACTGAACCTGATAAGGAGCTCAACAAGAAAACAGATAAACTTAAGACTGAACTAGACGTAGATATTGATACAAATGTACAGATCTCAACTATTGAAAAAGTGCCTTCCCCAAATGTTGACTCCAAACCAGAAATAAAGCTTGACCCAGAACCTAGTTCCTTAGAGAAAGACAAAAGAAGATTGAGCTTGAAAAGAAGTACTTCATTAGATTCTGACAACAATAATAGTAATAGAGTTAAGATTAACAATTTAAATACGGCAGATATTGAACTCAAATTGTTTGAGACTGAAAATGATAAGCTTTTAGAGGATCGTAGTAGTATTTTAAATTGTATGTCCAAGACATTTAATTCAAAGGAAGTTTCCAAAAATATAAGGAAAGCAAGAAGAGGAAAGAAGACTGCCACAACACCACGGGCCGGGGCCAATCAAGTAGGGAAAAGTAACTCTTTAGATACTGAAATATCAGAGCCAATAGATACTGTTGACAGTTTGTCTAAGGAGATCACTGATCTCATTCACAACTTGGACCAGAACATAGACTGTGATCAGGAAAGCACAATTGAGAGTAATTCAATGGTAGTTGATCAGATGCAATCAAAATCAGTTCGCCAATTCTATGGATTATCAAAACCTTTAGGAGATAACAACAGTATTGTTAGTGAAACTCCCGCTAAAGAAAAAGAACCTAGCATGCAAATAGCCAATGAAGGCACACCCATCAAGGATGATAGTGAAAATATAAGATTGCACTATGAAGATTCAGAAGAAAAATCTTCAGAAAGTAAGCCTGAAATAACTTACAAACGTGCAACAGTAGCTAGCATAGATAAGTTAATGGATAGACTGAAAGAGTTTGAAGAGTTTGATAAGCGAAGGAAGAGACAACAATCAGAATCCAAATCAAATGATAAGACCGTCATGGTTACGAATGACGTCGTTCTAATACCAAAGTCTGGGGCAGACATTAAGCCCTTAAAAGATATGCAACCTGAGAAATCACCAGAAAGGTTTATTGAAAAAGAAAATGTTTTAAGCTGTTTCGAAAATAACTCTGCTATTTCTATAGTTAAACGGGATCAAGTTCGTCGGTCAATAGAGGTCGATCTTCCGAATTCCGTTACCTTAATAAAACGAAACAGCGTCAGTGCGCGCAAAGAATCTACCAGTTCCAATCACTCAAAGGAATCAGATGCCATTAGTATATTTGAAAAATCCCTGGGCAAAGATGTGACATTGACAGAAATACGGAAATCGGTTGATAAACCGGTACCGTCGCCACAAGTCGACTTACATCAGTTTGCAACTTTACAACCCAACAATCCTACACAAACCATAGGCGGAGTTACACTAGATTCCAGCCAAATATCTATAACACCCCGAAATGTGGAATCGAAATTAAATTATTCTGATATTCAAATTATGAAGCGGAATTCCAGAGAGTCTATTTCGCGGAAGTCGTCTGGCTCGAGCGCCGATATAGATGATAAAATGGCTACATTGGAAAAAATTAAATCACCACAACATATCAAAAAGTTTGAAATTTCCATCACGTCAACGCCCGTTGCTGTAAGGTCGCCTGAGGTGACACAGCCTGTTGAAACCGAAGCATTAGCACCTCCTCTGGTGGATGTTAGGTCAACTCCTGAAAACATATCCAGTTCCGAAACTGTTAAAGCTGAAAAAATGGAAACTGTTGACATCCCTACAGCTGTTACTGATGTAACTAAGACCATCGTAAAATCCGAAGAGAAAATTGACGCAAAGCCGGCAGAGGATGTCAAAAAGCATGAGCCATCCGTGGCTGAGAAGCCTGAAGAAGCCAAAACTGTACAACTTAACAAACCCAAAACTGAAACCTCCGTCAAAATAGAAGACCAGAAGTTATCAAAGCCGGTTACGAGAACCAAATCGCGTAGTTCAACGGAAATGCCAGGACCTAGCAACCTTCTTCACGAGACACCAGAGAGTCAAAAACGAAAGGAGAACGTGCTAAGAACATTAGGTTTATTAACACATAAAGCGGCAAATGAAGCTAAAGCAAAGAAATTGAAAGAAAAGGAGCTAATTTATGGGGCAAACTACAATATCATGGGGAAGGGAAAAGCCTCAAAGTCAGATTACACGGGCACTTTGAAGACTGTGATAAAATTGAACCGAGGTGAAAAGAAGAGGCACAGGAGTTCCCTAAAAATGACCTTTCAGAAAAGCAAACATCGGGGCAAGCCATTGGTGGAGGTTGGAGAAGCTGGCTGCGATGACGAAGCTTACTACACCATAGAAAGGCGAGAGGTAACTGTCATTTTAATATTTTTGTTAAATCATAAATTAACGAATGGAATAACCCTAAAAAAAGTGTGTATGTTTGATTGTCAACTTGTTTCGTTATTACAAGTTACTATTCATTTAATATGTTGCATATAACATAAAAGACCTGGGTCCCGCTACCAAGACAATTATTGCTTCTTTTGTAAGATACAATAGACTTCTTACCTACTTGCTTGAAATGGTTCTAGACAGATAGTAAGTAGTAGTAGGTTGAAATATATTTTGTTCACCCTTTAAGTACCTTAAAACTACATTAAATCTAGGAACTTAATTAGAAACACACTAGTAACCGAAAATAGCTAATGTTTGTTCTTAATTTGCTAATCAATAAACAGGATAGGATCATATTTATTAACCTATATTAATAAATAAGATTTGCATAAAGCTCTCACATCTTGCTCTTACCTGAGCTTTTTGAACTTGAATTTGTTTTTATGTTAAGCCTCCATAGCTAAATTTATAAAACTCTGGGTTTGTATAAATTCATTTAATCCTGGGTTGGATGTGTGGAAAACCACTTTCGGGAAGAAAGCTCATCATAGAAATCTTCAGTGTAACTTAATAAAGCTTGTTGATAATGATGTTGCCCAGTTTATTAGAGAATTATCACTTAATAAATTTAAAGCCCTCGTTAAACGAAAATTAATCAACAAAGCTTTTTATACATTTGAGGACTACTTAAATGATCCTAATCCTTGGGATTGAATTGCTCCAGTTCAAACAATTTGTATGACAATACTTGGCGATTAAAAAGAGTGGCGGAAAGTTTCTTGCCAGTTCTTCTTACCCGCTCTACGCCCTTGACTTGCGAACTGGTAGTAAATGTAAATTTACGATTAATTTAACTTGACGATTTAAAAGTGTACTTGGTTACCCACTTGAATAAAGATATTTTGAGTTTGAGTTTATTTAATAGATTTAACTTATTTTTACTAATCTTGTAGATGTTCGTTCGTTAGAGCAGTGTTGACCTAGTAGCTGTGTACGACTCTCATCCCTGAGGTCGTAGGTTCGATCCCCGGCTGTGCACCAATGGACTTTATTTCTATGTCCTCATTTAACATTTGCTCAAACGGTGAAGGAAATCATCGTGAGGAAACCGACATGTCTTAGACCCTAAAAGTTGACGGCGTGTGTCAGAAATCTGAGGCCAAGACCTAAAGAGGTTGTAGCGCCACTGATTTATTTATTTATTTTATAGATGTTCGTTATATATGTTTTTATTGAAAAAATTGACAAAATATATTTTTGTTTGCAGGGTGTCGCAGGCGCAACATTGGACGGTGGGCACAGAAAGTCACATTACAGTAATAGAAGTAACAATCATGGTTTGTGGACATTACTAATATTAATTTTGTATGAGCCAACCAACTATTTTAACAACAAAAAACATTTTTTAACGAGTTAAGATTCGTCTTATTTTTAAACTTGATACCGATAATTTGATTGAAATTTTATAGTAATTTTAAGTGTTGAACATCAAAACGCTTGCAAAATAAAATTGTTTGGCCCATAATATGTAAATAGCATGTTTAAAACTAAAATCTAACTCTGAATGCGTGATTTCAAATTACAATTGAGATATTTACAGAAGACGTTTTATTAATTAAAATAAACATTACTATTAAATACTAAGCAGCGTAATGTATATACAATTTGTCTACCAAACGTATGGTATAAATTTATTGCTGTCTGAAATTGATATAATCGATGTAGACTTAACCAAATAATCGGAAATTAAGTCAAAAAAGTCTAATAATTGTTTTTTCAACTAGGCCTATTAAAAAGGCACTTTTGAAAGCCAAATTACAATTTAAAAATATGACTCTAGTTGCCCCTTCTTAAAGGTATCTTCATATGGAGAAGAATCTGCAAGAAACTCCATTATTACTATTTTAAAATAGTTTTTACAATATTTTGTATACATTGATTTGATAATTATATGTGAAGCTAAAGGTATTTGTTCTTCGCCACAGAATTATCAACCAGTCGTTGCAAATACGACTCGTTGGTGTAATTCCTACTTTGAGGCAACTTACTCTTAATTCTAATTGATCGAAAAGATGAAATGCGAAATATATTAATTCTAATTGAATATTTTTAGTTGAATATTATGGGTTTAAATCAAGTTAAATAGATTACAAAATATGTAAATATTTCTGTTCCTTCGCCCTTGAACTTAGCCATAGTACTAAAGAATGCTGTAATAGATGTGTAGTTTTAGAAGATTCCGAGATACTTTTGTTTTTGCGAATAACATGTTATTTTGATTAACCTTCGTTATCTAACACCAACTAACCTATTCATAACATCTGGTGGTGGTTTTTTATCATTTTGTTCTACTATCTATAAAATATAATTGGAATTCCCATTTGTTAACATTTTCCTTTTGTAATTAATAAATGCTAATAACATTCATTATTATTACATTTATTAATATCCCTTTTTTCTAATCAAAGTCTAAATGCAAATTAAAGGAACAGTATTCGCGTAGTTAGTTTTCCGTTATCCTCCTATTTATTATGTTTTTTAGTATTCCTACAGGGAACATAAATTATACACAACCAAGAACAATTATACGTAACATATAGCCAAAGATGGAATACATAATACATACAGACTTCATTTATTACGACCTCAGTTGTAGCGACCATTTAGCTATAACGTCGTTAAATCTAAGCATCAAATCATTTAAAGCATAATTTAGCACAAAATTCGTGGTGTGGTTGTAAAGCCAAAATTGGGTGTAGCGACTGTTTTTAATGAATCATTTGTAACGAATTACTAGAAATCACATGCAGATATTGCGACCGGAGAGCTAAAGACACACAGTTTTATTTATTTCACAAACATTTCGTATATTTTGCTTACATTCACACAGTTGGCCAACGACTGTCCTTTACCTTTTGTATCAGCTAAGTAGGTAGGTAAGCGTTTGCGTTTGGAGTTAAATTTATGGGTCAGTTTCAAAGTGACATTCTGACTAGAAACAGGGTAAAGTAATCTTTTAAATAAGTCTCGCTGTTTGACGCTCATTCACTGTCAAAGAAAAGGCGAAAATCATATCAAAATTTTAAAACGGTGAAAACAATGCTGATTCTTGCAAAGAATACAAAGTTTCCCATTCAACAATAACTACTATGTGGAAATACCGTGAAAGAAAATCCGCAAAACGTCGGCATCAAGATGCCGAAAATGCCCTTCTTATGCGGGTCATATACAAAAGAGGCCAACACGTACCTTTGAGCAGTCTCCTGCAAGAAAAGGGTATCATATTGCCAGGCTATTTGGAAAATGCATGTTGAGTGTTCGGAAAGCTGGACCTACCGATTTCGTCAACGACACGATATTTTGGTAGAAAAAGTTTTTGGAAAAGCCGCTAGTGTATCGCAAAGTGACTGTGAGAACTGGCTAAAAACATCTATTAGTGAAATTATTGAAACGGTTGTAAAATCACATACGACGCAAGATGAGTAAAATCAGGAAGAAGATTGTAAGGAAGGTGAGATTCCTACAACTGAGGATGTGGTAGGTGTTATCACAAAGCCTAAAAGACATTGTTTATTTGGTGGAAAGAATATTATGGATATTGAAGCAGTAATGAAAATATGACACACTCGCGTACACAAGCACAAAAAATTTAAACATATAAGTTATATTACAGAATTTTTAAAATGTTCCAGTGAATAACTGTGTGCAAATGTTTTCAATAATAAATTAATATAAACAGATGTACGTGTCTTTAACGACGAAATCGGAGTGGTCCCTTCGTTACCCGCAAAAATCACTGTATATACAAAATGGTTCAAATATTTACGAAAGGAAAAAATCAAAACTATTAAATACGTTATGCCTAATTTGGCTGTCTTGTGTCATGGTGTGTATGTAGGGTGTGCTCATGATGCAGGTGATTATGGATTCTTAATACTCGCATATTCCTCGATAGCTTAAACAAGTCAAGGCTTAAATAGTGGTCGTTGTATGTGATTCAGAGTTTTGAGTTTTCACTAGAAATTTAGGGCGTTCTGAAAGAATTAATAATCTGAAATATTATAATATATATTAATCCTTCTCTTTAGTTTACAAATACTTCTTATTTAAATATATAATAAAGGATATTTATAATATATACATGTATATTTGACCTAGCGAACATTGTATCACCTACATAATATATTTGTGTCAAAACTTAATCCAAACTCAGACTAAAGAGATCGGACTAATAACAACAGCTACGAAACACAAATATATGACAATTAAGTTAATTTTTTTTATTTCTTGAAAGACAAAAAACTTCAACTAGTTCCCAGCTAGGAACAGTTTTTATTGGAAAATTCATTGGTCTTTTTCTTTACTATTTATGTTTCCCACCGTTTAAACCTTCCCTGAACTTCCACAAATAATTCAAGATATATCTAGCCAAATCGGTCCACTTCTCGAATTTTAGCGAGTGACGAACACCAATTTATATACATATTATATATATTATACTAGCTGACCCGCAAACGTTGTTTTGCCATTTACGTCTATATTATTCCTAGGAAACATTTTTTAGTAATAAAATTACTAAAAAAAAAAATTAATATTAAAAAATAGGGTAAGAGAGGGGTGAAAATTAAAGGTTGTATGTATTTTTGTATACTGTATCATAATTAATCTTTTTTATACGGTAAATGTCCCTTATCGCTTAGGGGTTTGAAAGATAGTAGTGGATTCTCAGAATTACTGAATATGCATAGAAAACTTCATAAGAATCAGTCGAGCCGTTTCGGAGGAGTATGGGAACGAACATTGTGACACGAGAATTATATACGTAGAACCTTGTTAAGTCGAACCTCGATAAGTCAAAAACCTCCAATTCTCGAAAAAAAATTTTGTTCCCTTCCCTTAAAACACCAAAACCTCCATTACTTGAAATCTTGACCCTCTGTTAATCGAAATAATCACCGAGTCCCTCCAAGCCATTTTGGTACATATTTTCACTCTATAACTCGAAAAATTAAATTTGACCTCTGTATCTCGAACATAGGAACGTTTTATTTTACAACCTTTACAACTTGATCATTTGGAATTTATTATCTCTATTGTTCGAACAAAAATAAGTTACCGACTTTAAGAACTTGCCGACAATGTGAGTACACTATTGTTTCTTAGAAAACATTTTAGGAGTGTACAATAATAAATTTATGACTCATGGAAACACGTGTTTGCTTGCTTTGTGTCAGGTGTTCAATTTTGATTCCCTTTGAAATTTAGCTAAGCCAGTCATTTGTTTTCGTCTTCGACTGTCAGAAGTAGTTTGGTTCTACTGCAATACACATCAATTACAACAGTTAACATGAGTGCTGTGAAACGTAAACTAAAAACTTTGAGTCTTGCTGAAAAATTAGAAGTGCTCGAAGCTGTGAAGAGCTGTCAAAAAAAGAAAGATGTTGCTGAACAATTTGGCCTGCCAATGAGTACTCTTTCAACAATAATAAAAAATGAATTAGACATCATGAGAAAAATACAAAACGGTCAAAGTTTGTCCTGCAAAAGACGACGAATTGCAAAATATCCGGGCTTGGAGGAGTGCTTACTTAAATGGTTTGAGCAGTGTCGCAGCCAAAATATTAGTGTTAGTGGACCACTGTTACAAGAAAAGGCCCAAATTTTCTCTAAATCATTGGGAATCGTTAATTTCAGAGCCAGTAATGGATGGTTAGAAAAATTCAAAAGAAGACAGGAACTTGTTTTTAAAAAAGTTTGTGGGGAAAGTAACAAATGGAAAAGTGAATTGCAAGATTTGTTACATGGTTACGAACCTGACGATATCTTCTTCGAAACAGGCCTGTTTTTTAAATGTCTTCCTGGTAAGACTCTCACTTTTAAAAATGATAAATGCCATGGTGGGAAGCATAGCAAGGAACGTTTGAATCCTCCATAAGTTGAAAACTATAACTCGAATTTTTGGCGTCTCCCTTGATGTTCGACTTATGGCCGATTTACATTATCTTAGTGTTTAGCAGAGTGCTTTAGGATAGTACTTTAGTTGAAACATGTAAACGCTACTTGCTTTAGTACGGTTCTACTTGACTTTCAAGTTGAATCAAAATAGAATCGCTTTTTATTTTTGTTTCAAGTGATACCCCTCCCGCACCCGCGCATCCCCCGAGATCTTCCCTCTTTGTGTGTAAACACGTAATTTAGTAAAATGTTTAGGAGAGTACACAAGTGCCGTGAAACGCGTGCGTCTTTTTTGATTTTTAAAAATGGCTAAATTGTTGGAAGATACAACTATCTAATTTGTGTCTGAATATGTTGTTTACGAATGTTTGTGGAACGTTAGAAACAATGTATACAAAAACAATCAGGCTAGGCATTCGGCATACACTGCCTTAAAAGAAGCTATTTTATTTATTATTTATATTTAGTTTATTTATTTCGAATAAAATCTCGTCTTCTATTTATTCCATAACTACAGTTAGTATTTTGCGTAGAATAGAGCGTATTTGCCGACGTCGTTGCGCGTTCATTGTGGCGCTGTAATGATACTCTACTGGAAGAAATGTTGAAAAAGTTGTATTAAAATACTCTCCTAAACACTAAGATAATGTAAATCGGCCCTTATAGAGGTTCTACTGTATATTATATGTACATATATCTTCCAGTATTTTTGCATTTGTGGTCAGCAATATCCTACCGGCTACCACATATTAGTTGAATTTGTTGATTACAGTCTAAATGATAATTATAAATTAAAAAATCCCGTGTTAAATAAGTGTATTCCTTTAGGTTAATATCTATTAACCTCTTTAGACACAGAAGCGACACCCGAACCGGATCCAAAGGAAACGGTTAATCTGGTCATCCCGGAGAAGGCGTCTTCATTCAGCATCCACCCTGGACGATTGTGTATGGACCAGTGTTTCTATTGTGGCGGAAAATTTGGACTGTTTGACACGCCCTGTCATATCGCGCAGATGAAGAGTAGCGAGAGACAGAAGAAAGTGCTTGATAGTAAGTTATAAATGCACCCCCTATTCATACAGTAATAAAGTACACTTTCGTCTCTATATATTAAATTGTGATGGCGCTATAATAAATTAGATTATTTTTTTATGAAATAGAGAAAAAAAAAAGTTAAATGTTTGTTTCTGTGCTTAACACAACACATTATCCACAGACGAAGAGAAGTTGACAATTGACAGTTGTCTATGTGACGCGTGCTATCGTCATGTGGACCGCAGAGCCAATTGCCCATCATACAGGAAGCGGCCCATGGACAAACCATTAGATGTACCGCAGCCTCCCTCCCCGCCTAATAATGCGTAAGTTTAATTGATACTTATTTATTTCCCGACTACAAAAAAGGTGATTATACGTAAGTATCTCGGTAATTAAAATTTCCAAGTCCATCAAAATCAGTTCAGTGGTTTTTGAGATATCCACCTATTTTTGTTTTTGAAATCTTTTGTTTTAAATACTACTATACTTAAACAACATAAACTTCAGGTACTTATTCCACTTTTGCAGAGGTACTGATAAGCCAGTAAGCCCCCCACTGGAAGAAGAGAGCGAAGAGGAACCATCAGAGGCTCCGGGAAGACTGGCCACCTGTCACACGAGTGGGTGTGTCCTACCCGCGGAGCATTCCATACGACGCAAGTGGCTTATTAAGATGAGATCCAGTGTTAATAAGCTGGTGAGTACATTATGTATACGTTATTTATTATAAAACTAGCAGCTCCTTACAAACTTTGTATATAAAAAAACTTGGCGATTAAATAGAGTGGCGGAGAGTTTATTGCCAGTTCTTCTCTTCAGTTCTACGCCCTTGATTTGAGAACTGGCAGTAAATGTAAAATTTGAAGCATTTAATGTATATTTCTTTTTTGATGTTCATAAGTGTACATTGAGTTACATAAACGATTTTTCACTTTTGACTTTGACTTTGTACAATCATTTCTATATTTTAGATTTTGTAAGTAAATTTAAAAAGCTTTTATTGTAATGTCCGATGGAAAATCTTTTTTAAATAAATATAGACTATTTCTATCTCTTTCTATCGAATTGTACGCTGTGATGGAAAGAGACAGTTACCACTACGCAAGACGTGTTAATACTGATTGACGAAAGGGTAGTAATATAATAATACATTTATATGAAATTCTTTCAGCTCAAGCTAGACGGAGACTACCCTGGACTGCACACGATACCACTATGCGGCGAGCATTACCGAATTCTGGTACCGCTGATGGCTTGTGTTCTGTGCCGACGACGACTGACCAAACACCACAATTTACATTTCATACATCATGTAAGTTATTTGTTTAGTACCATTTTATGTACAGATTCTTATAATCAACTAGATGACCCCGTGAACTTTGTTTCACCAACACATATTTGTGTCAAAACTTTTAAAACAGACCAAAGAGGTCGGCCCTCATACAGTAGACTACATACTAATACTGTGAAACACATATTTTTGAAAGTATCTACAAATATGTAAATGACAACCAAGTGACAATTTTTGAAGTGAAACTTCTTTATCGGGGTTGGAAAAAATTTTGTGTAACATTTTTTCGTTACGCGTCACATTTTTCGGTTACGCGTCACATTTGACCGTTACGCGCGTCTTTTTCTTGTCCCTACCAGGGTTGATTCAAAGAGATTCTAAACCATTAATAACTAAAATGTATAATAACGATAACAATGATACTAAAAATTCTATTACAATTTATGAAATCCTGCAATAATCTTAGTGGTAATAAGTTAAAATGAAATAATTGTATTATTTGTATTCAAGTCTGTGATATTAAAAGCCTTTTGTTGAACTTTATCTAATTTAACTTTATTTAACCAATTTCTGTAAAGTTGCATATAGATAATTTTTCGAAAAATAAGGTAATAAAGAAGTTTCATTTCTAACGTGTGTACACTAGTACACGCACATTTTTTTTTTTATTTCTAAAAAGACGTCCAATTTCCCATCTAAGAACTGCAATGCAAACTGCATTGGGAAATTCAATTGTCGTTTTTAGTATTTTTCTTTAATTATTTTTTACGTTTCCCATCGTTTAAACCTTCCCTGATCTTCCACATAATTATCCAAATCGGTCCAGCCGTTTTCGAGTTTTAGCGAGACTAACGAACAGCAATTCATTTTTATATATATAGATATTCAGAATCTCGATGACTCGAATGTCAAGGGACGCGTTTCGACTTAACAAGAACTTCAAGATACATATGACTTACTGCTGAAATTTCGATTTACAGAGGCGCGATATCTAAGTGTATTTTTTCGATTTGTAGAGTCGAATTTGATTCTTAGTTTAGTTGTACATATTTTTTTATGAATGTATTCATTCATTGCACGTGGACAAGACAAAAATAATATATGAGAAGCTTCAAAACCGAACATTTATTTTGAATTTTATTGCTTTTATTTCGGGGAATTTCAAGTAAGACGTCATTTTACTGACTTCAACTTACTGAGTCTCCTTTTTGAAATTCGAGTTATAGAATATAAGAATGTCAATACTTCGTAGGGAAATAACATTTTGTTCGAGTTACAAAGCCTAAATAATTTAAGAGTTCAGCGGAAGGGAATTGCAAATTTTCGACTTACTGAGGATTTCGACTTTTCGAGTATAGACATTTCACTGCATAATTGTTTGTTTGTTGTTTATTATTATAAATAAGTAATTGTAAAAAAAACACAAGAACGTATAGCACTTTGCTTTTGTCGACCTATAATTCTATTAGCAATAGAAAACACTATGTCAGCATATCAAAAGTCAGCTGTTAGGAGGTAACTTTTAAGAAGGCTTTCAATATGATTTCTGACTAAACGAGGACATTTTGAAAGATTTATTTAAAGGCACTATAGACTAGTGTGTTTGCTAATTTCCACAAATTCCTACGAATTAAATTAGACTTGTTTTAAATGTATAGGGATTAACAAATAAACTCTAAATTCCAGGGCTACACAGACTTGAACCCAATGCTTAAAGAAGCCGGGATTCCCGTGCAGTTCACCGAAAGACCAGTTCTTTGTAAGGTGTGTCGGTATTACTGCACTTTGCTACAACGACCCGGTCATAATGATAACCACGCCAGAGCTTACCGACGGAAGTGAGTATTTTAACTTATTTTATATTCCAATGTTTACACATACCTAAGAAATCCTATAACATTATTGATCTTTTGTGTTGCAGGCCTAATTTATTTTTTGAATTTTCAGATTGCTTGAGATCTACAATATAGACATACCACCCGAGTTGGAACAACAGACCGAAGACACCTCCGCATTAGAAGACTGCAACAATGTTGCCAACAGACAGAAAAAGAAAACCAAAATAAAGATAAAGCAACGCAAATCCACAGAACCAGAAACGAGTGAATCGTCCGAAAGAACAACAGAAAGCTCGCCAGAAAAAGAGAAGTTATTGGAAGAATTAGAACCGCATAAGAATACTCATTTAGAGGAAGATATAGAGAGCCTCATATCATCCAATAAGATACCAGTTCCCGGAGCGAAGCCACCCGAATCGGCCCAAAGTGACTGCTCTGAATCAGAAATGGCAGTAGATGAGACACAAATGATAGGCGTCGACAAACAAACAGAATTACGATACCTCCTACAGAAACAAAACAATCCAGCGCGGTTCCAAAACTTAAATCTCACACAGAAAAGCCGGAATATACTTAAAGTGCAGAATGTTGGCATACAAAAAGTTGGACAGCAGCACAGAATCGCCGATAAGAATGTTAAGAGGATACAAAAGCTCGGTCAGATTGTCGCGCACAAGGAGAAACCCAAGAAAGAGACTGAAATAGAAGAATTCGAGGCGGACAAGTCAGAAGACGTAATTAAAAACATTTCCCTAAACGATGAATGTACGATCGAGACTATACCAAACAAACGACCGGCCGATATCAATACGTTGAAGAACAAATGGCAGTTGTCAGAAAGCTTCAGCCAAGTCAAGAAGAACCTCAGCGAGCTGTCTAAAAAGGTCGACAAAGATCCGAAGAAGCCTTCGGAATCAAAATACTCAAATCCAGTCAAGAGACTAGAAACAAATCCATCCATATCGGTACGAGAATTATTCCCTGGCGAAGAAGAAATGAACCTTCAGTGCAATGTTGAGTTTAATAACGTGAAGGGGGTCACTCCAGCCGGCTGGGAGAAGTGTAATTCTCTTATACAATTCGATGTGGAAACGAAAAAGTTGTGGAACGAACTACAGAGGCCCTACGGAAACCAATCGAGTTTCCTACGACATCTGATTTTGTTGGAGAAGTACTTCAGGAGTGGGGACTTGATTTTATCCCATAATGCATCCCCTCACGCCGCCATCTACAGTAATTCCATGCAAAAACGATTGAAGGCGTACGATAACGTGGCGACTCCTGCCGAAACACCGAAGACGTCCAGTCTCATCGAATTCCGGAAGAAACCGTCGGTGAACGGAAAGAGTTTGCTGAAATCGAGCCAAAACCCTGAAAAGAAATTCATGCCGCCTCCAGATTTTACAAAACCTTCCCCCAAATCGAAGAAAACTAAACAGTTGCCTCCAGAATTAATAGCTATTAACACACCAAATGCTCAAGGAAGGAAGGCCATACAAAATGTATTGCACAACATTCAACAATTGGTCAAGGGCGTGTCGGCCTCGGACCCTACAGAAGTGGCCGCTGCCCCTTTGCCCCCACCGAAGTTTGAGCCTCCAAAAGAAAAGAAGGAACCCCCTAAAGAGCAGAAAGAAAAGAAGGAAACACCGAAGGAACCGAAAGAAAGGAAAGAGTCTAAGAAACAAAAGTCTAATAACAAGGGTTGGAGACCTACCCTGATGCCCATAACTCAGGTAATATCTTTTAACTATGTCTCGTCATTTAAACATATTACAACTCATAATAATATAAGCAAATTCAATTGTTTTTAATAACATTTATATATATAGCTAAAACAATAAATTATTTGTATTCCAGGAGAACGTGGCAAAGATCGCCCGAGAGCCGCTCAAAACAGCCGTCGACGGTCACAGCTTGCCAAGCTTGGTGCAAGTTATATCATCAGGGAACCGATACCACATATCCTTCGAGGACTATAACAAAATGTGTCTCATCCGGAAAGAGAGACAGCAACGGCTTCACGAGAAGAAGTCCATTAAACCCTCAACCGAGGAGACGTCCGTAGTCACAGAGGTCCAGACCTCCGCAATGCTCGGGAACGGAGGCACGGTGGTCCAAAATATAACCACCGAGAAGGATGAGAAGACTGACGCCCAATTGACTACAAACGCCGCCACGATACTTAAAAACGTCGGTCTCAAAAACATCACCATCGCCCCGATTCCGCCTAAAACGTCGACTATGACGTCACAAACCCTATCTCTAGTGACGTCACAGCCCCTCTCCGTCGTGACGCCACAGATTATAACCAACGCCGTGAAGCCGCTGACGGCAGTCGACAATTCGATGTCACTCCCCAAAATACCGAAATCCCTAACCGTGATCCCGCAGGTTGTCCCGCAAATAGTGCCGGTCGTCACGACGGCCCCGTCCCAGACTGACAGTAGACCATAACGAAACCTGTACTTTTTGGTTGTATAACAACCGGACTCGGCAAAACCGTTGTGGATTGTGAAAAAGTGATAGTGAATAGTGAAACTATAGTGAAGTTAGTGGTTTTGTTCGCGTGTGACGATTGAACGCAATAGTGAGAGCCAAGAAGCCTTATTTGTAAATATTATCGAGCTGTGAATACGCCGCCGCAAATGGTATGAAGTCTATTATTTATTTCACATCAACAATTTTTATAGCGATTGACACTTAAATCATTGTGTAATTTTTGTTCAAAATTATTAAATGATACTTATTAAATATTAGTCATTATCTCTTGACGAAACATAATATTCGGTATAAATATAAAAATCGTCTTTAGTTTAATAAGATTTTGACATTCAAAATTGTCTAGTCAGGATCAAAAATGCATTTATAATTTATTTTCATACAAAAATTCATCAGCTTCATATCATTTGCGTTATAGACAATTGTGTAGTGGATTGTTTTGAAATTATTATATTCCTATCTGTAGTAAAAGACATTTCAAATTAGGTTTAGTTAGGTCCATTTTAGTTCCTTGAAATGTACAGGCTTGTTTTTCATATTGACAGAAAAACACACCGATCTTATATAGATTTATGTTTAATATATGATAATGTCAAAATAACAGAATAATCATAAATGTGCAGTGTATATTAGGGTAGTATGTATAAAAATGTATGTGCAAATTTGCTCAATGTCATATTTTTTGGCATGTTTCGATGCAATCAGGCCTTCCTTATGATAGCGTAGCAGTGTAATGACTTCAAAACAATCAAGGAATATAATAATAATTATGAATATATCACTCAAAACATATTTTTCCATGTTATCATAATAATTAATGTTTCATAGAAACTAATACATGTATCACTTAGTTAAGCGCACCGATCAACCAAATCGCATGGTACGATGTCATCAACGCCCAAAGGCGAAAGCCCTAGATCTAGTGTTTCGGAATTAAACAAAAGCAACGGAATGTGGCTCCAGTATGAATGTTCTATGTTATTGTTGAATTTGTTTCCATACAATTTCGTATGTATTTTTGAGTAAACGCCCCTGAAACCGGAGTTACTTCGTAAGCTAGATTAATTTGGGCGCCATAATCGTACCGTGTTATTCGACAATATTCACCTAACATAAAACCCCGACCAAATATTTTCGAAATGTCAGTACATAAAATCTTTAATAGTGCCTCTTTGTCAGAACATTGTAAATATTACTCATGGTTGATTCTAAGTAAATGCGTTATAATATTGTTGAATATGGATATAATAGTATTTTATTTTGGTTCTATATATTAGAGTATGGTCCAAGTTTACATTTAGGTGTTACAGGTGTGGTAGGGGGTTGCTTACACGTTACTTGTAACTAATTCTTTCCATTTTTGCGATATATTGACAAATGTGGTCCTGCCAAGGAGATTTCATATAGAGCGGGCATTGGATACATATAAATCTTGTCATGTTTTCTCACACTAGAATGAATATAACCTTTTTTTTCGATTTTCGTTTATAATGCCCGCTTTATTGATTATATATTTATGTCTCTTTGGCTTATAGCAGCCTGAATGTTATATGCTTTAACGCATCTGAAAACAGAACTTTCAACTATCTGTAAATATTTCTTCAAATAAGTACCTATTTTCGCGTTTAGTTAATCTATTTTATATATATGAACATGGATTCTGTTGTATCCTAAGCATGAATGGTGTTAATTACGAGCGCAATTTCAACTTTAGTTATTGACTTTGACTCGTATTACAAAACGTATCAAGTCTTGAGCACTGTCAAAAGTGTCATTTGTCACTTTTGACAGATCTCGAAACTCGATTAAAGCTTGCTTCACGTTCTGTATACGGCTGGTAGAAATGTAAATATTCTGAAGTAAGCAATCACCCTAACACGTAAAAATTGTTATATAACTATTTTAGTATTTGGAAGTTTGATAATCTGTGCTCAGAACAAAATGGCTGCCACCGCCCAATGTTTAGTTTCTTCCAAAGATAGCTTTTTAGTTTACAATATTGTATTTTGGTTTAGTTTCTACAGTCAGGCCGGTTGTTCCGCGCCCGAGGTATGAATTTGTGTAATAAACATATCCTTATCTCATGATTTCTTGTTTTTTTAACTTACCTACCGATAATTAGTTAACAATTTTCATTGGCACTCCCGAATGACGAAGCCTAATTGCGATGTCTATCAATATCCACAGCCTTGATGTCGCAAACAAACATTAATTCAACAGGGAATAAAAAGATTGGTGAATTGAAAAAAGATTTTATTGTTATATAATATAAAATATCCTTACATATGATATTGGCGATTTTCGTATTGGCCACATTGGCCTAAAATATCGCCTCTTTGGTTAAGAATCCCAAATTAAATTTCTACAGCTATTTACTTGTGCATTTGTTTTTCCCGATTTAATTTTTTTCTTTGCGTCACTGTATAAAATGGAAAACATGAAAAATCCTGTTATATTCGAAATTTGGATAACTTCTTGCAACGTATAAAATTCAACTTGGATGGGGCCGTCAAAACCGCCTTCAAAGATTTTATTGATTTCCGTCCGAATGGTTTTTTTAGTAAAGGGGTACGTAAATGAACAACATATAAGATGGCAAAAGTGCATATATAGCATTGGTTATACATTGATTTATTAAATATATTCTATTTAAAAAAATCTACTTTTTGTTCCTCCCATACAAAACGCCAATTTCATATGAAAGGACCTAATAACATCTGAATACCAATTTCAAGATCTGGTTTGTGAGGCTTTTTAAACCATGATGATGGATGTTACGCTGCAAACGCTAAATATATTCAGGATTTGTATACAAAATATTTATTAGTTTAATAAAATATTTTTTTTGTAAATTAGTTCTTTCTCTTTGCGTTTTTAGTTCCCTTAGTGCGTTTCCATTTCATTCTTCTGTTTTGAAACCAAACTTTTACCTAAAAATTAAACATCTCGGATATAGAACACTTTTTGATAACACTTTCTCACTATAGAACACTCCTTTAAATCTTATTTGATATTGATTCATTGCAAAGGTCTGTACCTTCTAAAGATAATTACTAAAGTTTTAGTATAAAGTCCTAAATAGTTCCAAATTAGTAGGGTTCGGAACTTCAACGTTAAAAGTCGATATTCTTTATTCATATAGATTTTACACCACCCCTTCGTGTCAACAAACCCAAAACAAAAAATTCTAAATAGTTTAAATTTACACCAAATTATAATTTTAGCGTAAATTATATTTGACAGAAAGAGATAATAGTGCCCTTTTTAAAATGAATGCAATTAGATTGTTTTAGTTTTTAATAATTATTAATTATGTTTAAGTAATTCGTTAATTATTAATTTTCGTTCTCTCTGAAAACGTAACTACTTACTTATTTCTAAGTTTGTCTCTTCACGAGCAAGTCTAACGACACTTAAATATGTTTTTGTGTATGAATGTCGTCTTACAATATGAAAAGTATATTTATATGATATACCTGTCTTTCAGTTAGATTGAGTGCGACTGCAATTTCATATCTTCGCAATCGTGTAAGATAATTGGCTCGCACAAACTCTGTCTCCAGACTTTGTATTTGTGCTTTGCTGAACGCTGTACGCTCTTTTCGTGTTACTGCTGGGGACAGGACATCTGAAACAAACCTAAGTATTAAAATAAATTCAACTTGAAGCTGAAACCGAGGTTTCAAATATGTATTTTGATAAAGATATAATTTTACACTTAGTTATAAAAATCAGTACAAATTACGTAAACAGCGCAAATTTTGAAAGAATTTCAAAGAATACAATTTTAATTACCAATTGTTGGGTTAAATTTATTGTATTCCTAGTTATATATAAAGGTGAATTTATTTCGCTGAACGAAATAAAACATAATTAGTGCCATAATAATAAGCTTTTTTAATTTTTACAGTGGATCAATTTCACTATTTATGAGTTATTAGTACGTTTAAAATGTCACTACGATCGGAGATCTCAAGACAGTGTTACGTTCTTAACTTAAAATGTTCATATACAGAACAGAGTATTAACACTGTAGAATGTTTTATGTATGATATGGTGAACTATAAAGAAATAAAAAGTAATATTAGAAACTTGCTTAAATTAGGGTATTAATAATAAGCCGCATCCTCATCCACATATACATAGACATTTTACTACTTTCATCCAATTTTTTCCAGCAACCCTTTCGATCCCGTCGGCCCATCGCTCTGGTCCTTGTTCAGTATTTTTGGACCAGTCCATTCGGTTACTGTTTTATACCATCTGTGATCTATATAACGGCCTGCCCAGTGCCCATCTCCATTTAAGTTGTATGTTTAAAAGTGAATCTTAGATTAACAATGTTTATAATTTGTTTTTAGAGTAAATCCCATGGGCATCTTCCATTACCTTCCAATATTGTCTGATTTTATAACAAATAGTGTTATTTCTTTCCAATTACATTAGGATTCCTAAATTTACGAAATAATTTTTTTATATTTGTGTGCAGAGTATCAACTTTTGTACATGATTTTATTATAGTCTTAAATAACATTCAATACCTTTCAATATTCCCTATAAGATTTAGCGTGTGTTAAAAATTGTCCATAGATTTACACAAGTATTAAGAAACAACGATAGTATCGTGTCACAAGATTTAAGCCATGACTTAATCAATAAAATCCACCTGCACAGGAAAACTATAACTGTTGTAAATTGTAAACAATTTAGCGCCGGCGCCTGCACATGTTTTCATTTACAGTGCATTTTGCATTTAATGATTGATTAGAAGAGCTCCAATTTAAAATAATTAATATCTGTAACATTAAAACGCTATTTCCTTTTAAATGTTTAAGAATGTCGTGAGTTAAATTCGGGGGCGGTTGATGGAGGGATGTTCAAATAAATGAAACTCTGATTGAATCTGGGTGGCAATTGACATTTATCGGTAACAACATGAGCATAAAATTAGGGGTTGCGACGCTAACAAAAAACTAACTTGACTTATTGGGTTCTTAAATCTGTGACACTTCAATATAAGTGTAGTCGACCTATTGGACACTGTCGGAAAGAGAATGTTATATATATTACAATTTAGGATAGTATGAAAAACGAAAGGGAACATTTATTACTAAACTGACGTATTATAATTTATTGGCTACAATAATTGTAAGTTGATTGCTAACATTTAGATTACTATTCTAATTATTAAATAATATATATGTAACTTAACTTATGTTAGGTTACATAACTCTTGTTTAGGCGTCTGGCGTATATTATTAAACCTACTTCGCACTTCGCAGACCACAGATGTAACATTTAACAGAATTAAGAAACTTAATAAACATAAGTTGTTTGTTATAACCTTTAACGTTTTTAACATTAAATTAAGTTTTAAGTTCCCTGTAGTGTTTTATTTTTTTTCTGTTTTGTGTAATGGTTTATAATGTACATAAAGCCATGATTATCTAAACAAGAAATATAAGTTTTGTTAAAACAACAAAAAACTACTGAATTGAATGTAGGATTGTTCAGGGAATTAGAGAAATAGAATACAAAATATGTCTCCTACAAAGAAGGACAAATAAAAAAGTTGTATAATAATGAAGACAGAACTTTACCAACGCGTGGTTGATTAAAGAAACAGAAGGTGCATGGCAGAGAGTGACACAGTGCAGAGAGGAATGGCGGGATTTGGAGGAGGCATTTGCCAAAAAATGGCACCTAAAAGAAGATTGAAATAGAAACGTTTTTAAATGTATCTGAATTAAAAGGCTATTATTATTATTATACAGTTGATGTAGAACTGGAAAAACAGATACAACAACAGGTAAGCAGGTATTCAGAATGAAAATAATAATGAAAATCTCACCTTCTTCACTGTAACTCAAATTCGTTGATTCAGTCTCCTCCTTCATCTCATTCTGCCAATCCCATCCCTCATCACACCTCTCATTAGCCCTTTCGTAAAAAACTTGCAGAAAATTGGGACAAAAATCATCATAATTGTAATTAATCTCTGGGTATGTGTTAAAATGTGTTTCTTCATCTTGAATTAGAAAATTTGTGCGAATAAATTCCATTTTTACGAATGAATATAAACTAATAAGGTACACGACTTAACAACCCTAGTTTCAGCGTTTAACTGTACGTGTAAGCGTTTTTCAGTTTCAACTCCTGCGCAGTAAGTACAGTCCACTGACCTTATAGTTGTACATGATTGGTTTTACTAAAATTATTAGAATACTATATTATGGAACTACGACCAATGATAACGTGCAGGTCGTGTTTCTAACATGCACTCTTAGGCAAAAGGTAGAATCGAGTGGTTAGTTTAGGTTACTTGAATCTGAACATAGCGATTGTTGCCTAACTTTGATGATCGATCAATCTCCAGTCGATTTAAAACCGACGAATAACTGGTTGAATCTCAACTTTTAAGTCTTGACCAGCGCCTTTCAGTCTTCTATACATTGAACTCCGGAAAATACTACATCCAACAACTAAATCCAAACAACTACACACTGATTCCGTTGTCCCCTTTCTAACAACGCTCACCTAGAAGCATGCTGGAGTGTGACCCCTTCGTTGATGACATCCCCAAATGCCGCACTGCATAATTGAGTTCGTCATTTATTATAAAAACAGCAAAGGAGTGGAACCCCTGGCCCCCTTCCATCTTCTTTAAACATTATGATTTGGGTTCATTCGGCGGCGGTTGAATAGGCATCTCCTGCACAGGTGTGCCCTCCAATAGGCCACGTCTCTCTTAATATAATGTGGGATTGTATTGTCAAACGTACGTTCAGTCCCGTATGTCTGCATAAAAAACCTATTAATTTTGCCTTTGTTTATTTTGATCTTATTGAACAACTATGAAATATATGGACTGTCGGAAATGGCGGCGTCTTTTGGGAAGGCCACTCCAGTAGGTACTAGTTAATGTGATAATTAATTATATGGTTCTCCAGTTTATTGATAAATTTTTTACGACACATTTATATGCCTAGGTTCGATTACTAGATCTGGAATATAAACATTTAAACTGCGTTATTAATCTTTGCTTATACGTTGAAAGAAACATCGTGAGAAAATCGGCATGTATTAAATTTGGGGTGAAACTGAAATTGTAGCAGCATTTTTTATATTTGTGAAAAAATACAGGTCAAATAATAAGTTCATTGAAGATGTTGCTCTGAAAATGATATATTTTGTAGATATGAATGTGTTGAAACAAAATTGTTTTGCTAGATCACGCAGCTTTAAATAAAATTAAAAGTGTTTTCGATTATACAAATTAATTGATGTTTTAATTAAGATTTAAGTGTGAAGTAACATGGAGCAAGGTGGCGAATCCCTTGAGAGAAAGGTCCACCCTTCGATTCCCACGACGAAGTTGACGATAGATAGATTGCACTTGTGTATAAAAACTTAAGATTTTAGTTAACTTTTGACCATAAACTATACCATATACTCAGTAAAACAAATTATCTCTAATAATAGATAAATTCGGTATTTTCTAAGAACTTCAGTTCCTTAGTTGATTCAAAGGAAAGTTATCCGTTGAATCTAATGTGAACTTTTTTAAATCTTGAGCAGTGTTAGAGGCTTCAGCGTGCTACTCTCATACCTGAGGTCGTAGGTTTGAACCCAACTGTAACAGTCGACTTTCTGTATCTAGAGCTCATCTATCTGTCATCCGTATCTAATACTCGCTCGTACGGTGAAAGCATCGAGAGGACACCCGCCTTAGACCCAAAAAATAGACAGCTTGTGTCGGGCATATAAGGATGGTCATCTACCTTTAGAAAAAAACAAATTGTCACGCAGAAGATACAGGAATCTGAAGTCCAGACCTATAAGTTGTACCGCCGTGTATTTAATTGTCGTAAACATTACCTTTTGCATAAGTAACCTTTATCTTTTAATTTACTAAGATCTAAAAAATTATAATAAGATCAACTAGCCAGATAAAACTCACCGCCTCTGCCCCACTGTCTGCAGTTTGCTTATTTTCGGATACTTGCATTATGCCGAATTAAATAAATAAAAAATCTTATGGTTTACTAATGCCTCTAGCAGTGTTTTTCTACCTTTTTTGAGTCATGTCCCACCTTAGCCCACCATAAATTTGTTAGCATATTTCTTAGCATGTTTAATATTAAAAATTGAATTGTACACTTAAATAACTTAAATGATAGGGTTTAGAAAGAAACCACTACGACTTCGGGGTTGTAAATATAAAACTTGGGAGTTGTAAACGGAACACAGTAAATAAATTCTCAAAATATATAATGTAAAACGCCGAGCCCATTTTCGAATTACCCCCCCTTAACAATTAAATTGCCCCTAATTAGCAGAAGCCGATCTTTTTCCTTTTCAAGTACATGCGCAAACTTTTCACCAGCAAAATGCCGTGCCGTTACTTACACCTTAAAATTACATTTCAATGCACAGGAAGTTAATATAGTGTTTAGAAGTCTAGAATTGACCTAGTTTTTAGTTATAATGGCTTCGTCATGACCACGGATAGGATATTGCAATGAAGCGTGTAACCAGGCGGCTTCTCTGAACATTACTTGTTATCTACTCTATTAAAAGCTTGTCTGTGATTTCACAACCTCTCCTTTTGGCCTCACCCTTTTGTATGTAAACTCTTTTGCAAAGAATATACTGAAATACGTGTGAAGTGAATTCTGGCAAGTATGGTCGGCAATAAAGACAAGAATATTTTTTTAGTTAAATAAAGTTACAAATGTATAACCTAATAGCAAGAGTGACCTCTTGCCAAGAGCACAGCTTGAATCCTTCTGGGCATTTTTAAAATGGAATCTATCTATTGGCCTTGAGGGCCTTTACAGCTCAGCTCGGACTGTTTTCTCGAGCGTAGCTCGGCCGGTATGGGCGGCTTACCGCGACTAGCACAAGGGTGTCTCCTGCAAGACTCGGACCTTGGGCAGCGCTGGGAATGTTTTCCACGATAGTTTTAATAACGTTTTGAGGAATTAGTTTCCACTCTTCTGCAATGACACTTTTTAGCTCCCTGATGTTTTGTGGAGTAGGTTGCACTAATTTTACTCGTCTTTTAGCCATCCCTGACATGCTCAATTGGATTAAGGTTAGAACGTCGAGCTGGCCAATCTTAAAACGACGGATCCCAACTTCTTACATATAAGTTTCCACGTCGCCAGAACGGTGCTGGAGAGTATTGTCGTCCATAAATATTAATAAATAATAAAAACTTTATTTATGACAAAAGGCTGATTAAAAAAATTCCAAGAATACTTCTTACATTAATCTACACGATTATAAGTCATTTAATTAACTGTAATTGACCTTATACCGTAAATTTCCATAGGTGTCCGTTATTTTAGCAAAATAGTTTATTTCCTTTTTCTTTGTATATAGCCTGACCTTACGGTGATTATTGGGCCTAGGGTCTGTTGATGAAGGGAACTGTGCTGTTCCATAAACCTTAAGGGAGAGTGCTCGACCAAAAATCCAGTTGCTGGCATGTTGAGCGGTCGGAAACGATGCTTCAGCGCGATTCAGGGTATGATGTCATTGCAATAGCTACAGGCCTTACTTTCATACTGTAAAAGAATGGACTGTAGCGAGTATTCATAGATTTAAAAATCCATTGCTACCACAGCCAACATTAATTTAACGGCCTAATTAAGCTAGTTGGCTGCGACATTTAAATGGAATAGTGTAAGAGAGAAGCTTTTTGGTGTTTTAGACACGTTTTGATAGACTTACAAGATATTTAAATATTATTTTTAACATTCCCAATTATATTTTTTTATAAAATAGAGAACTTAGGGTAGATATGAGAACTTTATAAATATTGTGTATGAAAGGCGTAGTTGATTTAAAATACTTACAATATTATTAACGTTTCAATAGAATACTAACCTATCAAGAGCGTAATTACGTAAAAAATATTAGTGTAAAAAATGAGATGAGCAATTTATTGTCCGACAACACTGCGCACGCGTTGCAGCTGCCCAAACAAAAGGGGGACAATTTATATGTATTATGATCATGGTGAAGAATTTGTGATGAAAGTTACCAGTTTCATATTTATTACAATTTGTTATCGGGGAAAATATATCTGTTTAATGTTGTGCTATAATTATTAGTGCAGTAATATTATTAGTACCTAATCGCTTTCGTATTGTTTAATTAAATAATGCTCTTAGACAAAGCCCGAATCTTAAAGCATTTGTAGTCATAAATTATGTACACTCAAAGGAGTCGATAAAAAATAGAAACAGAAGAAGATGAATGAGTGGGATTAACGTTACTGTCAGGGTTTTCATAAAAAATCTTAAAGACGTTCATAAGGTACTCAAAAAAAAAAGATTGAGTCCCTTCTTACAAACTCTGACGGGACATCATGTTGTGTTTGCCGAATATCTCAACTCAAAATATCTTTATTCAAGTGGGTAACCAAGTACACTTTTGAATCGTCAAGTTAAATTAATCGTAAATTTACATTTACTACCAGTTCGCAAGTCAAGGGCGTAGAGCGGGTAAGAAGAACTGGCAAGAAACTTTCCGCCACTCTTTTTAATCGCCAGGTATTGTCATACAAATTCTTTGAACTGGAGCAATTCAATCCCAAGGATTAGGATCATTTAAGTAGTCCTCAAATTTATAAAAAGCTTTGTTGATTAGTTTCCGTTTAACGACAGCTTTGAATTTATTTAGTGATAATACTCTAATTTCGCTTGGGAGTTTGTTGTAAAAACGAATACAATTTCCATATAAGGAGTGGTTTATCTTTTGGAGCCTGGTTGGTCGTACACTCAAATTAGTTCTATTTCGCGTATTATACTGGTGAAAGTCACCATTTGTTTTAAAGTCGTTTATATTTTTTTGGACATACAACAAGGCTTCAAGAATATATTGACCAGATAGTGTCATAATATTTAATTCCTTAAACTTATTCCGTACCGACTCCCTCGGAGAAACACAACAAATACCCCGAACAGCCCGCTTCTGCAGCACAAATATGGATTGAACCTCTGCAGCAGCACCCCACAGTAAAATACCGTACGACATTACGCTGTGAAAGTAGCTATGATAAACAATTTTTGCCGTGTCCTTATCAGTAAACTGTCGGATTTTCTTTACTGCATATGCTGCAGAGCTGAGCCTATTCGAAAGAGTATCTATGTGCGGGCCCCATTGGAGTTTACTATCTATTGTTATGCCTAGAAAAACAGTTTTGTCAACAAAGTTTAGTTCACTGTCCTTAATTTTCAGGTTACCAATATCTCGCTTTACGCTAGTAGTTGTAAATCTAATACATTTTGTTTTATTCTCATTAAGCAGTAAGTTATTTACATTAAACCAGTTAACTATACGAGAGATAGAATTGTTTACATCGTCCAATAATACGTTATTCCTATTCACTTTAAATAGAAGTGAAGTGTCATCAGCAAACAATACCATCTCATGAACTTCGTTGACAAAGAATGGGAGGTCATTTATGTAAATCAGAAATAAGAAAGGCCCGAGAATCGATCCTTGGGGGACGCCCATTGATACCTGCGAACCCGGAGAGGTGACTCCATTGACATGAACTCTTTGGATCCTTCCCTTTAAATGTGAATTCATCAGGCTGGAAGCTTTGCCATCAACGCCATAGTGTTGAAGCTTTCCAACGAGTATATCAGGATGAACACAGTCAAAGGCCTTTGACAGGTCACAAAAGACGCCGACTCCATCATATGATTCCTCCCAGGCGTTAAATATGTCCGAAATCAACTTCACACCGGCATCGATTGTGGAGCGACCCTTAGTGAAACCATACTGTTTATTATGTAAGAGTTTATTTTTATTAAAATGTAAAGAAAGCTGGTCTAGCATTATCTTTTCAAAAACTTTGCTCAACGCAGGGAGCACGGAAACAGGTCTGAAGTTTGACGGATCAGACTCACTACCTGCCTTGAACAACGGTGTAATCTTACTTAATTTCATTTCGTCCGGAAAGACTCCACAATCGATACATCTGTTAAAAATGATAGACAATTCAGAGCTTATTACATTAATAACGGAATTTAAAATGACTGTTGACATACCCCATATATCTTTACTTTTTTTAAATTAATAAGCTTAAAAGTTTTAACGATATCATTACAAGTTATATGTTTAAACTGAAATTTAATATTACATTCAGGTACATATTTTTCTAGCAATGAGATCGCAGCAGCAGGTGAAGAATCTAGGGACTTGGTCGTATTTAGTGGTACATTTGTAAAGAACTCTTCAAGAGAAGAAGCTACCTCTGGGTCAGATTTTATTAATTTCCCTTTAACTTTTAACATATAATCAGTTCGCTTGTCAGACGTTTTACCTGATTCTTCATTTATTATTTTCCAGGTAGCTTTTACTTTATCCATGCTATTTTTTATTTTTGGACTTAAATATTGAGACTTTGCAGTTTTTTTGAAATTATTTGAATACAACCTAACATATTCCCTAAATTCCACACTAGTGTTATATTGCATTTCGTCATACATTTCATATAATTTTAACCTTTTCCTGTGTAACTCCTCATTTGCCCAGTCACAGAAACTTGTTTTCTCAGAGACCAATAAAGTCTTTTGAGTAAATACTTTCTTGAATTCATCAATAAATGATCCAAAAAAAAGTACTGTATAAATTATTAGGGGATGAGTTGCCACACAGAAATGGCATTCTATAGACCAATGCTTCTCTAAATCTGTCCAAACGGTCATTTGTAATAGGAGTTATCACAATTTTCTTCTTTTTACATGTTTTTTGCTTCCTTAATTGGAATTCAAACCATTGACCAGTATACATAGCTTTCATTTGAAAACAAGTTCTGCTTGTATCTGTCACTCCTAAGTCCAATAAAGCGTATTACACTCCTAAAATATCCAATATACCTAAGGATAACGCAGTGGTTAGACTAAGTAATAGATTGCGATACAAAGAAGAAACAAGAGCGATTTATGAATATTGTTGAGAATTAAGATAACTGTTTTTGTCTGTATTCAAGCAATATATTTACTTGACTTGTCCTGACATGTCCTATATAGGTAGGGGTTATAACCCCTCGATGGGGCAGAGGGGCGTCCACAGTGAGTTCCAATCGCGTTCGGTCTTGAGCCTCGAATTTAGCTCACTCCCAAGTCTTTCGAGCTCTCTTCGCCTCATCTGCAACGGTACGCCAGGTTTGCTTGGTACTACCAAGCTTCCGCTATGATTGGAACCTCTTCGGAGTGTATGGCTAATCCATGTCCACTTGCGTCGCCTGATCTGCTGGCTAATCTGGGTTTCTCGGCAGCGCTACCAAAGTCGCTCTTTAGAGATCTTCTCAAAAAGATTTAAGTATTTCATGCCGTGCAAACTAATTTTTATTTCTATGTGCATTTGTTTGTTTGGTGAACGAATAAATCGTGAGATAACCAGAAGGCTGATCACAGAGATTAATTAAAAATTAAATTACTCTTGAAGATATATATTCTGCTAACCAAGAATCCGCACATTTTTTTATTGAGAAAAATTTACAGCTTATTACTAACTTACTAAATACAATGTTCTTTTACGCCATTAAATAAATCTTTACAAATAGTTAAGTATTAATAATATTAACTTGATAGGTAACAATAAAATGATTTTATTCAACTAAATAAATATATATCAAAGAAAAAAAACTAAGTAATAATTGGTTAGGTAACACTAAACAGTTTAGTATAACTTATATGTACACTTATAAAAGCTTATGGTTCATCATTCGTTCCACCGAGGAGCTCAGCCCTGTGATTCTGTAACTCACTTCACGACTCACACAGCGGTTTTCGCATCGGCGGTCTCTCTCAAATCAGTCGTAAAGCAGTCATTTTATGATTTGGCATTCTGATAAACAATAAAGTACAAGCTCCCACCTTTTCAAAATGCCAAATCATAAAATGACTGCTTAACGACTGATTTGAGAGAGACCGCCGATGCGAAAACCGCTGTGTGAGTCGTGAAGTGAGTTACAGAATCACAGGGCAGATGTCATAGCTCTCCTTGCCGACACCACACTTGAGGCGAATAGGTCAATATCACAAGTTAGACTATAAAACTTACTCAACAATAGTGAATACAAAACAAACATTCATGTTAAACTCAAACTCAAATCTTTATTGCATTCCTTATGTACATAATTTATTACAATAATAAATAAGGACCTTGGCTAGGCACAGCAATGTTATGAGAGGGCATGCTTTAATTAGTTCATTAATACATTCCTATTCTTATAAGATACATTATTTATTTGGTATATTCACTTTGGTTTCACGTTGCGAAAAGGTACTTAACTTTATTTATAAACTTAATTTTTATAAAGAAATTAAAATCTATCTGTCAGATACTCTGTTACAGTGTAATAACACTTCCTATATAATAATTCCTTTAGAAATTTGGTAAACCTCAGATTATTTGTTTCATTTTTCAATTTGTCTGGTAATTTGTTATATATTTTTATGGAGGAGGTCAATGGTCCTGATTGGTGTAACTTTAGTCTGGATGTAGGTGGAATAAGTTGGTTTTTTCGTACTTTTTTTACGTTTTTTTTTACGTTTACTATTATCATTGTTCAAATTTTGAAAAGTTTCTTCATATTTAATAGGATGAAACCGCAGCATTCAACTAGCTATGAATAATTTGGACATTCGTAACACTGATGTCTTTACCAGAGGCGATTAAAGTCGACCGTCGCGTTCTTTATCTCGCATGCTTAATAATTTTGACGTAATTTATTTAATGGGGATATAATGACGAAACTCCAAAATGTTTTGTCCTCACACTGAACACATTACAATTTAATAAATTTCTATAAGTCTTTCTTTGTCGTCCTATTCAGAAAAAATAGTTTTCCGTGTATTTCGTCAGAATTTCGGGAATATGTTTGTAAGCCCTGGAAACGGTGTGCATTATTTAGATTCAAATTCATTTATCAAGTCCTTTAATTGACGTAAGAGAACCTCCAACACTTTTAAGAAGTTTGGTTGTTTGAGTTCAATGGTAATTAGCGGAAATTGTCAAAAAATAACTAAGGAATATTTATTTTACAAATTATAGTAAGATGATATTTGTGAACGGACATTTTAGACACACCTAGACTTGGCGCTGAATCATGTTTGCGAATCCTTAAGGGCTCTTTGCAACTCTCAATCATTTCATTGGAATCGAACTAGGGTTATAAATATTCAAAGGTATGCCTTAAGCTTTCAATAAAAAAGTTCAGCTGTTTTTAAATAACGATCAAAATCAGTCGTTAAAATGAATTTTATCATAAATCCAATAATGGATTTTGGGTCCTAGACCCTCAAAAAGGTAGATGAATAAAACACAGTATACTTTTAAGAATAAATATATTAATTGCAATTTTAAATAATACTTGAGATCAAATGGTTAAATAATTCGTGACTTAACCTATAAAATGCATTAGCACATGTTTGGCTTATTAAAAACTACACATTTTAAAATAATCCTTTTTAAAGTAATCCAAATCATCTTTTACTAAAGCATTCAAAACTAAATGATTACTATTTTTAAATAAAACTTTAATGGGTTAAAAGCGAATTTATTATTTTACTTACAAAATTCCATTATTCACGGTGCAGTGAAAAGCACTCGAAAGAATAATATGTATAATGTATATAATATAATAAATTCGTGTTTGTATCTGTTATTTAAGCTTAATATAAATGTAGTTCTCGCGTAAACCAAAGACAATATTATAATCTATTTTATGTCCAATTGTAAAATACCGTCAAATTTAACTGTCTATGCCCTATGGCGTAGTCTACTCTTATGGCCTCGACTTCGAAATATACTTAGGTTTAGTTGTAAGCCTATAATATAAATTATCATGTCGGCTTTTGAGTTTTCGAACCTCGTTTTGCAACATCATTGTTATCGAAGTTCAGTTTCGTAATTATTGAAAAACTATATTACAAAGACGCTCATTTAATGTGCCCGTGACTGTTCAGATTGTTAAAACCATTTGACCGGCATTTTACACTTGATACGCCAATTAAATCTAATGTGCGGAAGCTTCTTTAGTCTCACAGTAGTGTAAATCGCAATATTCTACTTTAAAATTATTCAATTTCTTATCACGTATATTTGAGAAATGCTCTGCTGATTTATTCCGTTTATACAATATCTAAAGCAAAGCGGAATATTTATTTGACGACTAAAGCAAGCTTTTCCTTCTTCCCAACTCTAACCTTCCAGTCTTTCGTATAACTGGTGCTAGTTCTGAGTTACTTTAACGCCAATTAGTTAAATAATATTGTCACTTGTTAATTTTTTTTACTAAGTATTTAAATAAAAGCAATAAGTATAAGCAAGTTTATAATTTACGCAAGATGAATCCTGTTAAGATGTTTTATCTAATGCATTTTTGACTCCTGTAACTCGATGTTAACCAAAATTAGCACCAGAGCAAGTTAATCTAACAAAACTTCCAGACTGTCCAACATTTTTCAAGTATCTTTTAGACCTAAGGACCTAGAAAAACCACTGACGTATAAGTCCGACGACCAAGGGGCTACCATAAAGAACTAAAATTTCCTTACATACATTTTTCATACTTTTTATAAACTGAGAAACATTTGTTTGAATGTCTTTAAATGCTAAGATCAGAAAATCAATGGACCGAATAATTGCCAGCTGTGCGAACTCGTTAAGATATCAACAGACCGACCAGCGAGTGTGCACAGCCACTGTTATATTATTTTTCTACTTTTGACCTTGTCATTTAATATATGGTAACCCCAAAGCTCACTCATATTTATTCTATTTCGCATTTGCCATCACGACTGCAATGTGACGAGTCTTACGATGGTAGTGGTGATGTAGACCAGAAGAGTCCCAGTGGCGCTCCGCTAGCTTCCCTCCGAAGGATTATTGAGCTCGCACAGGGAGCTTGCGCGCTTCATGCTAGGGAATAAATTTATCGAAAGCTTAATTAGATGACTTTTTTATTAAGCTTGAAACCAGTAATACGGTTTTTAGGAAAATTAGCCAGAACTGTATCTCAAAGATTACTAAATATATCTAAACATAATTGGTATATCTCTTAGATTATTTAACGACAGATTGATATACGCATAGGGCAGGAGCTTTTGATTGGATGTAAAGTAAAGTCATTTAAATATTTACTATTAGTTCGACTTGTAATGGACGACTGAGTACCTACGGCTAGTAATAGTTCCAAAAATATTTTATCAGTGTTTTCGATCTATGAATTTATTGTATATATGTATATTTTTAAAACCTAATGTACAAGAACACATCGGAATAGGTAAAATATCTACAAACTATCAAAAACATACTTAATATAAATAATCTAAGCAAAAGCAAACATTACTTACCTCATTAATTATATGATATCACGAAATCTATCTACCAAACATGACGAAAACTCTCAACTTTCGAGAGGAAAACCAATGCTTAATTCTATAACGTGGGTAGACACAAAAAACAGATATTTGAAGGTAGACACAAAATCTGAGTAAATTTTCTAAAATTAACTAGTGATTTCCCTCAAATTGCCTCTTAAGCATAAGCTAAAAAGCGTGTTCTAACCTCTCAGGATCAGTGAAGTCTACGTCAGGCAAGGTGGCAGAATGTCGGCCCGTTAACCGATGATAAAGTCTGGCAGAGGATCGCTTCAAGGATTCGCGTAGTTTCACAAAACTTGCGCTGCGCGACACCTCGGGACCCTGCCCCGTGTTATGCAATTTATAAGGTCAAACACTAATAGACTACAAAGGTTTGTGCTCTAAAAACGATAGAGATTTCTACGTGTGTACGCTACGCAAAAGCTCACTACTAGTTCCGACTACGTAGAAAGTCACTGTCAAAGGAATAAATCTAGTGAACTTAATGAAATTCTAGGGGCCGGATTCAGGGGGGAATCCGATGAATTCTGGAGAGGAGGAAATAAATAATAAATGTATGGTGTTACTAAATGTGACTGTGTGACCCCTGATCCGATTACTGGATCTGCTTTTTCTACAGGTTTGTATTGATCAGTGTTGTTAAAAATACTATAGATCAACTATAGTTTTGCTTTGATAATGATACTTCTTTAAACTTATTCTGTAAAAAAAAAATATATTTTACTAACATGCATAATTTGAAAACATCTGCGTTTTCCCATTACGTAACCTTAAAAAACCCTTCACCACTTAAAGACATTTTCCGTGCGTTCTATAAATTGCATAACACCAGACTTGTAAAGAAAACCAAAAAGACTGTTATATAAATATTTATTAACAATTAAAAATTATCATTCATATTGTGACATGGGATTGAATATCAGAGATTCGTTTCTTTCAAATTATTTTCGTAAAATTTAAAAAACTCCGATTATTAAGCGTTCGCAAAATATCAATTATAAAAATACAATAAAATCTATTTTATAAAGCTTACACCAAAATAACACTACATTGGAATGAAAAGACTTGTATAAATATTAAAACAGATAAAAAATCTCGGTCGCATAGATAATAAATGGCAAGCGGGCGAATTTTTCATTGATCGCCATCTTGATTTTTCGCGCGCTTACTTTTACAATAAAATTACATGCATAATACATTCAACTATAAAAACGGCAAAAAAAATTTAAAATAAGCAAAATAATCGTTGTAACACATACTCATATTCACAAATAAATGCAAATTCGATTGACGTGGTATGATATTAAAAAATCCGTCGGACGGTACATGATTTATTGATTGCAATATAAAATATTTTTTTTATTATTTTTTTATCGCATGCTAATAAATAATCTACGTACACCCGCCCTTTTGCGTTTGTCTTAGGGTTACCATGCTTAAATAAAAAAATACTACAAAAACAAAAGAGCGGGCTTAGTGGCACGTGAATTCTCTTGATGAGCAAATAATCGATTGATAAAATTCCCTTTGTATTGGTATGTTATCTAAAGCTGGCGGCTTCAACACATTTACACTTTGTGCTTGTGTAGTGTCTGTGAATAAGCGCGAGGCGTATTGTCATACTGAAAATGCATCATGAAAAGACTCCGTCTCTTTCGCGCTCGGTCAAGCTTATGAGTATAAAAGTGACAGTTATTGTTTTGCTTTTGCTACTGTTTATGTTAATCTTTTTTCTCATTATTATTTCGTCTGTGATTGTTTACTTCTTTGGTTGGAGGTTAGAATTCTTTGAAAAAAATGTCTTATGAAATATATTCCGTATAAACATTAACAGGACAATCTCGTGAAATGTTTTTAATTATTTTAAGCATCTTAATAAAAACAGTTTAATGAAAAAATGTTATTTTGAATTTTACATCAGATGCGACTGGTGTTTCTAAGAGGAGTATTGAAAGAATAGTTAGTGAAGTTAGAGTGAAGTGTGTTGAGCTAGATGGAGCTTATGTCGAAAAATGAAAAAATATTTACACAAACTACTCCGTTCTTGGGGGCTTAGAACTTTTGGATATCGTATGGACATAATATTTATATGTATTTGACACATTTTTATTTTTTTACAATCCACCCAACCTTACTAAGACCAGAGTAGACTAAAATATATAGCTTGGCAAAAAAGTCATATTTTTAAACATAGTGTATAGTGAAATTGCATTAGTGTGAGTACTGTGAACGCGCCAGCTTTCGATAACCGACCTATATCACGGTTCCTTATTCTAAAACTCAAGCTTGAAACTCGTATTAGACATAATTTTGGTACATTTAAGAGAATTCACGTGAGAAGCGAGTGAGCACTTAAAATAAACTTAATCTAGGCTAGGTCTAATTCTAGGCTACTGGTGGGGCGAATTCCCTGTGATACCTAGCGCATTGAAAAGTTTCGACTTTAAGTTCATTCGTGGCTCGTTTGCTTGATTCGTGCCCTATGGACAAAAAAAAACATAAATGTGCAAATCAAAATAAGCGTGATCGGCAACACAATACAAATACACAATTTGGGTTGCCAGAAGCGGGGCCGAACCACCTTTTTAAAGCCATAAAAACGCCATTTCAATTCATGAAGATTAAATTCGTGTTCTAAACAAGGTTTTGACAGTTCAACAAGGATGTTTTGGCAATTGACATTTGACAGCGGCATTTTTTGGGTGTTAGCGGTTTGATATTGCCCCATGACCCTATGATTGAATGGACCGAAAATCATTTTTATTCGGCAATTCAATAAGTAGTGCAGTAAAACAATTGGTGACTAGATTAAAGCCCTGTTGAACTCCACTGTCCACTAAAGTCAGATTCTTCTAATATTTTTTCATTTAGGGCATTGTGAGTCTTGGTAAATGGTCTTGGAAGATGGTTACATCACCAGCCAAAATTTCAAAGAAAACGATTCTTTATGATACTAGAAAATTGCCAAAATAAACTTGTAGCGCTGTACCTAGATTATGATTGCTCATTGCTGAACCTTTTAGAACATGAAATGAGATATCCCTCCATAAAACTAAATCAGTATTACAGAGATTAAATACTCTTTCGTCTCTTTCTGCCACTTTGCATGTACACTGTTATGAAGAGAGATAGAAGTATGACTAAGCAATGTACCATCAAAAAATACTGCTTTTTTTAAAATGAAATCGCGTATAATATATCTTATGGTATTTCTTTAAACATATGAGTAAGAATCCACTTAATTCTATGTATGATAAGGGTTATGTTGTCATGGAAAAAGTAATTAGGATAACGTGGCAATGGAATTTGGAATGTTTAATAAAATGGCGTTATAGCTATGATATTCTCGCTCCCAACAGCAACAAACTCCCACAGACAAAGCGTGGACACGACACAGTGCGATTTGCAATTTTGAAGAGTTGCTGGTTTAAAGTTGAACTAGTTTTATTTGTAAGACTTCGGTACTTTCAAAATCTGAATCCCAAATTAAAAAAGGAGAATATATCCCCGATAACTTTTGACTTAATAATGTTGGTGCTATTTGGTAACTTATAGGTGAAGATGTGAAATCACTTATACCCCCATAAAATAACTTGGCGCTTTCGCCATCAGAACTTCTGATTTATCAGCGCTTAAAAAATAATATAAATTAAATATGTAACGCTGCTCGATAACGAACAAAATGTAGCACCTTTAAATGCCTTCATTGGAGACAAGAGATTCATTTTATAATGTTGTTTTTCAATAAACCACTCAACATAAACCAGCAACGCAAACACAACCAATAAAGCACACTCAACCGACCGTAATTTCTTCGTCGTTCTGTTCGAGCGAGTCGCGAGCTCGTCCACGTCCTCGGGACTGCTTCATCACGTCCAAGGCCTACACATATGTACGATCATACCTATCTGCCGTATGTGTAGACAGACCATTTGAGTACACATACTACTACTAATACCCTACTAAGTTAGTAATAATAATCAAAAGAAAAATCATCAGAATTTTTAAAAAATCTGTTTATAGCTTTTTATTCTTCGCAAAACGAAAGGTTTTTGCTAAGTTCGTCATCTAAGCTATTAATAGGGAATTTATATTTATCCGTAGGTAAATGTAATTTTAATTTAAAGAGAACAGCCTTGCGATTCTGTAACTCACTTTTCGAACTCTCACAGCGGCGGTCGCGCTCAAATCAGTCGTGAAGCAGTCATTTTACGATTTGGCATTCGCCGCTGTGAGTGTTCGAAAAGTGAGTTACAGAATCGCAAGGCAGTACTTAGCGGGACAGACTAACAGTTATTTTCAATTGATAATATAAAATTTAAAATTGACCATACTAAATAATATTCTAAGGGAGTATTGAGTACGTATGAGATATATATATATATATATCAATAAATATATATGTATACAGATTGAAAATATACTAAAATTCATTACAAATATGCAATATCATGCATACATAACTTTATGTGGGGTTAATGTTTGAAAACGTACGTTCTTGAAATCTCTTACATTTTTTTTAAACAAAAAATCAATACATCTTTTTTAAACTGAGTTAAACTTTAGAAATACAGATTTCAAAGCGTATACGACTTATACGCTGCACTGCGTATACGTACAACGTATACAACGTCCACTATGTTGTTACCTCTTTTCGGCTACGCAAAGCACAGTCTTCGAGTGTTTCAGCTGCCTCGTACTTGCCCTGACGCCGGTAGAGGGCGCCCAGGTTCTTCAATGTGGTGGTCACTGTTGGAGAGTCTACCTGAAAATCAAGTGCATAATACGATTAAATTTAAATTGAATTAATGAAGTACAAAGATTCTGAGCCACTGGAAATTATAATTTAGTAAGATCTTAAATTAGGGGCCTCATAGCTTAGCTAGCGGTCTTATTAAGTGGCAGGTAAATGAGGGGTACCGGGTTCGATTCCCGGTTCGAGGGCAAGTTTTAATTTAATTTAAATTTGTTCTCGGCCTTTGGGAGGGTTGTGCGGTACCGGGCGAGTGCTTAAGCCGTACATGCAAGACACGGTCGAATTTCTAAAGGCAAGCACGAGTTATAAAAAATCTTATACTTGACGCTGGCTAATGCACAAACCGTGCCATAAAAAAATTGAAATTACCTTAGCAGCCTTATGCCATCCACCATATTCGCCATATGGAGCATTCTCCTTCTGCAAATGTTTGTTTTCCTCTCGCTCTTCAGCCACTTGCCAGATCGGCTTGTTGTCATCTGCACAATAGTTTATATTAGTGGATTGTAATTGAATTAAAAAAGAAAGAAACAAAAGTGCCTTATAAGGACATAAACTGACAATATTAGTGTTTTAGTATTTTTTAACACGAGTTCCTTTCTAACTTATCATAACTATGAATATGGTTTGAGTATGCAGATTTAATGGAATATTCTCATAGATTTATATCGTTAGATAGGCCCTTACCGCAGGGAGACCGCGCCGTGTTGTCGCACAGTCGAAGTGAGTGAGCTCACTAACCTGGGATCAGTGAACCCCTAAACACCGGACGTGTTGTAAAGGACATTTGCGAGCAGTTTAGTGTCACAAAATGCCATCGTGTGCCTTTCTAAAGTGCAACAACAATTCTAGAAACACAAATAAAGCCAGAGGTGTAACATTTCACTCGTAAGAATTGCGATTTGATTTAAAAACTTTTATTTTTCCTTCCGCACTGTCTAAAATAACAAATTTAAATGGTGAGTGCACGAAAGAGAAAGTAGTGTTTGCAACTAATGTAGGAGAAAAAGAGATGACACTATTTTCTCAGTACACTTGTTGTGTATAGATTGCACAGGTGTTGTCGGCATTTTGTTAACGCACACATTCAAAAACAATGCCACAGTTTTTGGTGTCGGGGCCTATCTAACGCTATAAATCTATGAATATTCTAGAACAAATAGCTCACGAATAAATTATGCAATATTTTAAACCGATTCAATATTGTCAACTTAATTCCATATAAGTAAGTGACACAAGTTGGAAAGGCGTGACACAACTGGCAGGAACTTAGAATATTCTATGCAATACTTTTTATACGCATACGTTATCTGTTTTATAAAATAAACAAACTTACTAAGTTCGAACATAATAGTCCGGTTATTATACGCTTGTAGCACTATAAAACCCTTCCTACCTGTGCCACTGTTAATATACCAATCTTGTGTCACTCACCTATTAACGATGTTAACAAGTCATCCCCAAAATAAAATAAAAATATAAATTTACAATCAATATATTCAACACATACTATATATTTTTATAAAAGGCACATATTTGGCAATTTCGGCATCGGATTGAAAATATTTGTATTATAATCACATTCACTTTGGCAATAAATATATTTAGTGATTTAAGAAGTATTCGCAGATCTATATATGACGCACTTTCATTTAGTGTGTATATATAGACATATGTGTATAGAAAAGTTCTTAATATATTAAACAGTGGAATTTTTTACTAAAATAATTCAACATTATATGTCATTTTCATCGAATACTTGTCAAATCAACTAAATTACGACTATCACAAAAATGTTTTTAATTAAAAAAAGCATACGTGATAGTCGCTCAATTACACCACTTGGCACTACGAAACATGCGCTCCGTAGTCAAATTCTCTTAAAAATATATAAAAAATATTTTATAGAATGAATATCTACTTGAAAATCTGTTTGCAAATATATTACGTTGTGCAGTGAAAGCTGATCATTTAATTGTCCTATGTTTTCAAAAATCCGTATAATTAGGTTCAAAGATACTTTATTTCTCAAAGAATTACATTCACTTAGCGAGAAAATTTAGAGTAAGTTAGTTATGTACTATGAAATTATTTGAAAATACACTATATAAAATAAAAATATTAGTTTCTAGCAATATGTACTATATTTGTTACCAAAGTATCGATGTTACAACAGGCATTATGTGTAAATGCTAGAATAGCCTTTTTGATGTTTTGTAAATACATGAATTATTCCATTAATTCATATTATATAGAATATGGTTGTTTTTATTTTTGTTATTTTATAGGTATGTTGTTAATTATATGTACTTTTAAAAGTTTTTTAAATTTGTAGAAAGGTTTTATTTCTAAGTTAATTAAGAACGGTAACATCGTGCGGCACTTCATGGTACCAAATATAAACAACCTTAATTTAGACTTTGAATATGCGTGTCCAGAACAATGGTAAAGAAGTATGTCAAAGTCAAAGGTCAATATCGCTAGTGTAGTCACAAAGGCAAACACAGCTCTTCTCCCTCTACACAGTACAAAGTCAGATAGGAAAATCTTTTCGATAACCTTAGATGTTCATTCTATACGTATATCACAACACATTATATCACTAAGCTGCAACACAATTCATTTGTACACATTTTTTGGGTTTTTTCTTTTATTTGGAATAACAAAATCATAAGCTAGAAAGCCGACATGAAATTGCGAATGAAGACGTATTTCTGTTTACGTGCTATGCAGACGATGTCTAAGGATCCGAAATATCAACTGTTCTGACGTCAGAACGACACGTAGTACGTACGTAGTAAAAGCTGGTATTTTGATAATAATAGAAGATTGACAATGTATTTTAATGTTTTTAATAAATCATCTTCATTCACATTTCTACTTAAAATTAGGCAAGAAAATCTACCGCTACTGAAAACATTCGAGTTTTTACCAAATGCAGAAAGAGATCTAAAATATATATTCAATGCAGACGATCTACAACAGTTTACAATATTTTTTTTAGGACTGGGGGCAAACGGGCAGGGTCATCTGATGTGATACCGCCGCTTATGAACACTCAATGCCAGAGGGCTCGCGAGTGCGTAGCCGGCCTTTAAAGAATTGGTACGCTCTTTTCTTGAAGGACATAAACATTGCATGGCTATTAATTAATTAGTGATATTTGTTTTAAAATAAGTGTTGTTTGATATAGTCATTTTGTATGATGATTTGCTATTTTAAAAGAGTACCGAGAGTTTTTTACGTCGGCTTTTTCTCTCGGCCTTACACCCTCTGTCTCCTTTGCCGATGAGTAGGGATGTCTACCGGTTCAAATTTAGTGACGTGGAATAAGTGATAGTAAAAATATTTTATTTTATTAATAATAGTTATACAAAAACTAGATATATTCTCGAAAAATAACTGATCTCTTGTTGAAAAATTTACTGGGGTCTAATAAACATTTTATAAATGCCACCGATCCGGGCATTTAGTCAATATGCCTTAAGAGTAGTGTGGTAGAAAGGTCGTGTTGACAAAGGCCCCCGGTCTGTTTGATCGCAATCTCAAAACTAACGAACGGATTTTTGTATGGAGGAAGGTTTAGGTGTATCTCAAGCAAAAGCGGTAGGTACCAAGCATCATGAGTCATTATGGTTGTACTGAAATATAACGATTATTGCTGATATCGCAAAAATCTAAGCCAATTAGATATTTTTTAGATGAAAATTTTCAAATGAAACGTTGTATCTCGTCTACATTGAATTAATGAGTATAAGAAATAATTATTCTATGGTAATAAAATTTTCAATTAAAACATGCAGGTAACTCAGTTTCATTCTAGTACAAAATATAAAAATATGCGAACCGGACTAATAATCTAGTGAATAATTGGGAGAGAAATCTTTAACTAGCAGCTCTTGTGAACCGACATCATAGACTCAAGGATTTTGCATCTTACATTCAGACTCAATGTCCTGCAAATCTAGAGTCGAGCCAAATCATTTAAAAAACGCGTTAGTGCAATTGCACATGCCTTGGAAGAGCAGGCAAAGCCGCGATACACATGTGGTTTTAAGAAACTTTCTATTAGGGGTTGCAAATGCGCACACGCAGCACATACTAAATAACGTAAATCGAGTCTAAGACTCCAGACCATCATAATCGTAAATTTTTTTTTTAATAAAAAAATTAACTGTAAAACATTTTTGTTTATATTATAAAATATCAGGAATATCAGGCTTTTTAAAGTTTTCTATACCAACTATTGGTTATGCTTTATACCTGTTTTTATTAACTTTAAAGCTTTAACTACACTATTAAAAAAAATATATTTTCTAAATCAATCAAAATTATATAAATTTGGATAATAATAATTAATAATCTTAACGGCAGAGGCCAGCAAATTATGCTGAAATTTATTCGCGAGACTTAAAATCATAAATAATATAGATTATCGGATTAAAATGGAATAACCTCAACTGTAACTAATTAATCTGCGACCATATTTCGGGGTTAAAACACTTTTTGCAACTTTAAAATCAAAATATTTTGTAAAATAAATAATATGACCGAAACATTTAATGCAGTTAAAACTAACCTTAGCTCTACCGATAATCAATCTAATTTTTATTGTTTAATAATGCACTTCTTGCACTTTACCCTTATGTTTTTATTTTAGTATTGTCCTAACTTGGAAGAGAGATCGCTTGTTAGCGATAAGCCCCTCATAATTTATGTTAATTATTTTTATTTTAATGTAACGAAATTTAAATAAATAAAAAATTGCGGACCCCTGCCAAAAGAAATATACGCCAATTAAACAGGTATCGAATAAAAATCTGACGCAAAGTTCCAATTTATTAAATTAATAAGTATCTATATATTCGAAAACGATTTCATAGTTCAACTCATTTAAAATTATAAATTTTTATTTGTCATATTTGGTGTACATATAAAAATAACTGTTTCACTGATAATTTGCTATCTATATGGAATACTTTGATTAAATAACAATAAAAAAATATATCTTGTACGTTAATAAGTATTTGTTTTATTCTATAGGAATGCACGTCCATAATTAATAGCTAAGGGGACGATTTGTTAATGACCTTATTAGGTTTTTTTAATGACTGTATATACTCTGAAAAATAAAAAAAAAACTGAAAAATTATGCCAACAAAAACTTTATCATATTAATGCGTTTTTTTATAAACTAAGCAATTTCAATTATTAATAAAAAATGATAGCTAATGTTCAAAGAGTTCTAAGAGTTTGTATAATTAGAATTAAAAAAAAAAGCAGTTAGGACTCACCATCAATAGTCCCGAATTCCCGTTCGTGGGCACGAGTCAACACTTGTTTGTAAAGAGTTTCGGCTTCCTTGTATTTGCCCTGGAATTATTTACTGTTTAATGACTATTCAATAGGCGAAATATTTAATATTTCCTGTTGTGGAAGTTTTTAATAATATTAGTCAACATTGAAGGATATCTGATGATAACCATGTAATGTTATTATATAATTTAAAAAAAAATGTGCAGAAGATAAAGTATTTTACTAGGATTTTCTGTGTCCGGGGCTAGTTTCTTTCATTTGTCATAACTTATGTTTAAAACTATACATAATAAATTCTACATATCACTTATCAAAATTTTAAGTCAGTTTTAAACATATAAAGTTTTGAAGCGAGAGTAAAAAGCATTATAATACATTATAATTAAGTACAGTATGAATTTTTCAATTAAGTTTTTATAATTTCTTGCAAACAAATCTACCCACAGGATAGATGCCACTGGGACAGGTTTATATGAAATCCTTTAAGCTAGTTTCTTATTAACCATAAATAATAGAAAAGGTGATGATTTTAATCACACAGTATTTATTATATCTGTAATTACTACGCTTTAACAAAGCTGTGTATGTGATTTAATTAAATTTGCGTGCGTACAAAGTACACATGTCAGAAGTGAAACTAAATTTATAATTCGTCATGTGAGTATTCAATAAATTATTTTGCATAAAATATAATTATTTCATAACTTCTTTACGAAGTTTTAATTTTAAAAATAGCATTACTATAAGGTAATTCGCCCTTCTGACTATCTCTCAATCGGTTTCAATCCCTTTCTCCCTTTGACAAAAACGCTGCACATCTTCGTGACGTTTTCTTAAAATTTAACACCTAAAGAAATTTTACTTCAAAAATATCACTTCTACTTTAATGTCTAAAAAGCCCAATGGCGCTACAACTCCGGGGGTTGCCTTCAGATTGTCGTGATCGTTAAGTTTAAATAGCCAAGTTGGTGATCCGCCCTAAGCCGGCCTTTGTTTGAAGCCTATTGCAAGCAAGTAATAAATGTTGTCGTAACGTTAGCCACGTTACCTGTTTGAGATAGCAAGAAGCGAGGTTATTCTTGGTCTTAGCCACGTTGGGATCGTCGACTCCCAATCTGCCTTCATAGATCTCCAATGCACGCTGGTAGTACTGTTCCACTTCTTCGTATTTGTTCTGAAATCGTATGGCATTTTATGGTCCTTCGAGACGGAATTATTTCGACCTTTAAATTAATTCAGTTTAGTTGTAATGAAATGTGTCATATATGATATTTTAAAGAGCTACAGAAGTATTGTTGAATACGGCAAAGGTCTTGTTTATATCATATTCTATCATTTCTTGCTCGCCTACTTTTCAAGACATCTGAAATCATTAAATTTTTATATATGAATTATTAATTTACGCCAGATTACTATAGATAGTACTGTCGTTCCAATTTGCTCCACTGTTAGGAACTTGGGCATTACCTTGGATACAACCCTTTCTTGGCAGCCCCAAATTAACGAACTGAGCAGGACGATCTTTTATTCTTCTAATGCGCTTAATAAGTTACGCAACTTTTGCCTATCCCTACTAAAATTTCTCTTGTTCATTCTCTTTTACTTTCTATTCTTGATTATGCAGATGTGTGTTATCCAGATTTAACTTAGTTGCAGCTTGATAAGTTAGAGCGCTTACAAAATGTTTGCATCAGATTCATATTTGGACTTCGTAAATTGACTATATTTTGGAGTTCCGAAGATAGCTTAATTGGCTACCTATTCGATCGCGGCGTAAGATGCACATTTTACAACTTCTCTATAATGTTCTTTTTAATCCTAAAACTCCTAGTTACTTAAAGCAAAATTTTATGTTCTTCTCTGGCGGTAGTTTTGATTTGCGTTCCCTAGACAATCTAATTCTTGAAACTCCTATTCATAAAACTGAATTTACTCCTCCTTTACCGCGCACAGTATCCTGCCATGGAATTCCCTACCAATTGATATTAGACGAGCTCAGTTCTTAAATTTATTTAAAGAGCTTCTTTTTGATCATTTTCGTTCTGCCTCGTAATTAGCTCTGCTGATATGTATTAATTATTGTAACTCTGTTAACCTTTTGATTGTATTTTAAATTTTTGTTTCTACATATTTTTATTCATTATTATTGTTATTTTATTTTAGTTTTTTTTGTTAAAAATTTTTGCATTACTTTTACTCTACCCTCTGTAGGTCTTTTTCATTGTTCCATATTAGGGTTGCCTGGAAGAAATCGCTTGTTAGCGATAAGGCCACCCGTTGCCTTTGAACTTTAGTAACCTGCTTTTTTATTTTTGTTATGTTTATGTTTTTGATTAAGGGAGCCTTCAAGTATTACGTCACGCAATTTTGGCGATTATTGACCCCCATGTATATAGTATAGTAAAATGTTTCGTGACCACTTAGTGACTCTTTATTCCTAAAAGTTACCATTATGTGGTGTAAAGTACTGGAAAGTCGAATATAATATTAACAATAACGCGTAATTCAATACCCGCCCCGCATCGTTCGTTACGTTTTACAAAAAGACCCCCAAAATTCGTTACGTAATATACTTGAACGCTCCCAAGGTAATGAAGTATAAATAAATAATTTTCACGAATAAAAGGTATGACGTTATTTCCTGTAGAAGAAACTGTGAAGTACCTGGTTTTGACAAAGTAGTGCCAAGTTGTTGAGTTGTTTGGCGACATCGGGGTGATCGCGACCCAATACATTCTCGCGGATACATAGAGCACGCTTGCACAACGGCTCAGCTTCACGGTACTTGCCTGAAAGATATATTTGTCTGATATAAATACTCGTGCAGACTTGAAGAGACTTTTGAAGGAAGCTAGTGAATGAATTTACCTCGTTTTCCATACAAAACGGCCAGATTATTGAGCGTAGCGGCAACGGCTGGATGGTTTTCTCCGAGGGTCTTCTCACGGATCGAGAGAGCATCGTTCAGAAGATTTGCTGCTTCTTTGTATTTACTTTGATCCCTGTATGGTACCATTCAATATTTACTGTTTATGTTATGTAGTTATAATCTCATATTTAATCAAAATTTTTTTTTTTAAAATAGGTAACACTATCTTATGAACATCAATAAAAAAGAACATTTAAATGAAATGATTTTAAATTTACATAACTGTCAGTTATTAAAAGGCATATAACGGATAAGAAGAACTGGTAATAAACTTTGCCACTCTTTTTAATTGGCAAGTTTTAGTTTAATAAAACGAATGTTTAATCTTTATTTGAAATAGTAAAAATATGAGCACTCGCTTAAATATATATGCGAACACGGTACTATTAAGTTGAATCAAGGTAGAAATAGTAAATGTTAGTATAATTTATATAATCTCATTCGCTGATGGCATATTTTATTTACATACTTCTTTAGGACAATTAAAAAATTAAATTAAAGCATTATTCTCCTAACAAAACAATGCTTTAAAACAATTTTTTAATTATTAAAGTACAATGTGTCCCAACCAAGGAGGTTTTAATTTAATTTAAGTACACATAATCTGTGGAGAGTGCTGGTTCCGAGCCAATAGACCAATAACTTTTACTTCTTTCATATTGCATTTTATTTAATGTATCTATAGCCATGAGATTAAATAGAATAGTGTTATGCAACTGCATATAATTAGGTATTATATGACAGGTGCATGAACTACTATTTTGTAACTGAATACGAGTGAAAAACTAGCCCGAAGACCGAACCATTTTGTAAAATTATATTCTTACTGTTTTTCATAATCTACGTTATTAGAACAGATTGTCTTTTAAACTGTTTTCCCAGAAATCATCATTTTTTTATATAGGCAAACAGGCAGGAGGCTAATCTGATGTTAACCACGGACACTCAATGTCAGAGGCTCGCGGGTAAGTTGCCGGCCTTTTAAGAATTGGTACGCTCTTTTCTTGAAGGACCCTAAGTCGAATTAGTTCGAAAATACTTCAGTGGGAAACTGGTTCCATATAGTGGTGGTGCGCGGGAAAAACTGTCTTAAGAAACGCTCAGTTGTGGAACGGCGGACGTCTCTGTGACCAGCAGTACTTTTAAGTGACAACAAAGAAAAAACTTCACCTGTAAACCAGCGCCAAAATATTAAGCATAGTGGCGACATCTGGGTGATCATGTCCGGAGGTCTTCTCCAGGTCTTCCAGGGCCTGTTTGCACAGAGGCACTGCCACCTCGTATCTGCCTTGAGACGCGTATTGGATCACCAAGTTGTGCAATGTGCGCAGACGGGCCGGGATCTCGTACCCCGCGTTCACCTGCTGCGCGAATTGGGATGGCGGTGTTGGAGACATCGCTGAAATTATTAAATAACGTCTACGTGATATATTTATTATAAGTTTTTAATTTATTTATTATATAAAACATGTAACAAATTCTTGAGATACAGCCAACGAAAACTGGTAATTGATCATTAACTCGAAAAATAAGAAAAAGTAGAAAGCCATCAAATGCCGGAATGAAAGGGTAACTTACACTTATTATTCCTGTTATCCTCGTGGTCATCATCAGGAAAGAGATCCACCATTGGATCATCCCGCTTGTTGTCAGTCTGTCCGCTGCGGTGATTATCATTTTCCTCGGTTATGTCGCTATCGTATTTACTGAAAACGAAAAAAGTATTGTTTTAATTTAACATCAGTTGCATTTTGGTTGGTAACAAATGATATGATAATAAAACTTGGGGCCCGGATTTGAAAGATTGATTTAAATAAAGCCTCTATCGGATAAGTCAAATTTTGTAATAAATAAAAAGTTTAAAAAGTCAAAGATGTTTTGTCTTCTTCCTTTTTATATTTACCGAATAGAAGCCATAAACTCCAGATGTTTGTTCTCCTCTTCCAGCTGTGCGACACGCTGTTCTGATGCCTGGAGCCGCTGCTGGGCAGCAGCCAGCTCATCACGCAACCAGGCATTTTCCTGGCAAAGGCGTCGCACCTGGGTGCGCAGCTTCTGTTTCTCCGCCTCAACCGATTGCAGGTGGGAGGCGAGGGCCATCATCACCTGGATTACATAATAAACATTGAGTATGATACGTTGGTGTATACTTATCGATACATTGTATTATTTTCTCAAATACCAGATCAACGAATTAAGAAGCGCAGACTATAAGAATTTCGTGATCTGATTCCAAGTGGGGTCTGCCCCCAGTTTTGACTGTAGTTGGCGGCGGCGCTGGTGTCGTTCTGTCTCTCTTGCTATCGTAGTTAAGATACACTGGGAAACGTCCGTCACTCTCGCTCTCTTCTTCGTGTAGCTTATTATTCAGTTAGGCATACGTCTTACTTCGTTGGAGCGACTACCACTGCCGGCAATTTGGGTCGCAGAAAGTCTTCAGAGCACCCATAAGAGCTGTGCCACCTCTCCCAGATGGCCAATTCATGTAGTTTAGTAAGACAATATTTAACGAGCTGTTCATCAAACTGATTTGCAACATTATACTAATCTTTTTTCGGTATCGAATTAGAGCAAGTACCTATTAAAACTCAAGCTCTCGTTTGTTCAAAAGAAGCAATATCTTATTACTTGCATAAAACAGTAGACATAATTTATTGATTTGATAACAGAATTTAGTATAAGGAAATCGGGCTAGAGGTATTAATGCGACAATAGCTTTGTTCAAATTAATTTCCGGTATTTTCGCTTCTGTCATTAAACTAATAAGTCGACAAACAATTTAGCTCGCAGACAACCCCTTAAGTTCAACAACCGGAGGGGGCGGCATTCTTTTGCAATGAGCTCATTACGTGAGCGCTCTTAATAACTATTGCGTATACAATATTTGAGTTTAGTCTAACGCACTTTTAATATCTGACACAAAACCCCTTGTCTTTGTATGCTGCCTAGGTTTTAAGGAGTTGAAGTTATTTTTAATCAATATTATTAATTTGATTGATGCACACGATATCGTTCTTGTAACGAATGTTGAAATGGAAAACTTGGAATTAAGATATATAGTATTACTAGCTGACCCGGCAAACATTGTTTTGCCATGTATATTATTTCTAGGAAACAGTTTTTTTGTCCAATAAAAATAACTACCTACTATAATAAAAAATAGCGGTTGATCGTAGAGGGGTGAAAATGAAGGGTTGAATGTATTTTTGTATGCTGTATCATTAAAAAATAAAAACAAAAATGTTCTAAAGAATAAAACATAAATTTTTGGGGTGGACACCCCTTATGACTTAGGGGTTTGAAATATAGATAGTAGCCGATTCTCAGACTTACTGAAAATGCATTAAAAAATTAATAAGAATCGGTCGAGCCGTTTCGGAGGAGTATGGGAACGAACACTGTGACACGAGAATTTTATATTATATTAGATTAGATTATTGTAATAAAACGACTGCTCAGTCAATTGAAGACATGAAAATACTAAACATATATGTTTAATTACGTTCAAAAATATTGTTGAAGATATTTTATCATATATGGTAGGGGAGCCCACGATGCTAAATGGGGATTTACTCGAGCGTCGTAGAGACCTATTGGGATGCAAAGCTTAGATGATAAGAAGAAAAAAATGTTATATGATATATACCTTTTCATCAGTGGGGGAAGCGGCTATAGATTGTTAAATATGTAAAAAAAAACTGATGCATGGACATCCTCGAGCGCGTCAGATATTGATAGCATCAATGCCCTACGTATTTTTAATAATGTACGTATGTTAATCTGATCGTTTGCATGATGCGGGTGGATGTATTTAAGGGTTGAAAATGAAAAAAAAACAAAAATTATCGAGCGCGTCAGATTTTCTAAGAGAGTGTTAAGGGCACCAAAAAAAAGCTCTCATTCACTAATCTGACGATTTCGATGGGACGCAAACCCACGGCCACTTTCATAATTTGCAAAAAAAAAATCGCAATTTTGAAATACTCAAGCGCGTCAGATTAAGATATATATGGTTCATCTTAATGTTATAAACGTACTGTCTCATAATCTGACGAATATCTAGAGGGATTCGCCTGATCTGACAAAAAAAAATTAGAAAAACGGTACACCTAAAACCATCCCTGCAACTTCCCGCTAATTCCATTCCTGGGCGCTTAAAATTGATATTTTGAGCTCGCTGCTTTCAAAGAAATAATATTTCTATGCATTTGAGCTCTCCCAGCTCGAAAGTCTGATAGAAGTTTCATAGAACACTATTTTTGGAATTTTCAAACCACAATAACTTTTGAATGGATCAAGAAATTTTCACGCGGTTGGCGGCATTCGACGCAGTTTTATCATCCTCATAACTCATAAGTAATTTTGCAATTTTAATTGATCAAACCACAAATTTCGGAGTAATAAAAAAAAAACACTTTTTCGGGTTTCTTTCGTTCACGATATCTCTCGAACGAATCAACCGCTTTTGACCAGCTTGGTGGCGATCGACGTGGTTTTTCAAGCTCAAAGGCGGATTAGTGTTTACCGGAGTAGTTTTTGAAGTTGATCGATAAAGAAACCATTTAAAAAAAAAATATTTCTTATTTTTTTAAGATTTTTCAAAATTTCTCAAAATCTATCGGTCCGAATCGGTTCAAATTCACAGGAAATGTAATTTTGAGGGAAATATTTAGAACGCCGTTTCGTAGATTCCGATCGGTTTAAGGAAATGTAGGCATCACGCAGCTGCACGCATTTAACTTTATCGACGAATTTTAGTTATTTCGGCTTGCGGAAATCGTCAGATTATATATTTATCATTATTCTTGAGTTATTTCCTTCAAAATAAAAAAAAAATGGCTACGCTCGAGAATGTCGGATGACGTTTTTTTTACAACTTTGGTGCCCTCTCCTTTTTTTACGTCACTCTCAAATTGTCAGATTTGTGGAATATACACTTTTTAGGATGTAATTAATTCACCCTACCTTAATCTGACGCGCTCGGGAATTTCTGATGGTCATTTTTTTTTTACTAATCTGATCCTGTCTCCTTCACGGGCGGCCTTATATATGGGCCTCATGTTTTGTGAAGGTACTTAGCCGGGTACAAGGTATCCCCCTATATATTAATCTGCCGCGCTTTAGTAAATCCCGAAATCCCCTCTTGGGCTCCCCTACCAATACATACAGTAGTCGACAACTTAGAAATTCCCTGGCTCCACCGAGGCTACATACCTACTAATCCACTTTTATAGAAATGCGAAAGAATAAGCTGTTTATTTCAACTGCATTTCATAAACTAACAGATAGCAATTGGGGAGTAGTAAAATTAGAAAATTTTTGAAAGGAAACCTGACATTATAAAACACCAAATAAGTTACAAAACTTAATACAATTAATGAAAACCGATACTCAAAAGAATCGTAGCGTATTATGCAGTCATTTTATTCCTAGATATTTTCTTTTTAATACGTGTGTCTTTATTAAGACATGGAACATTACGATCAAACTCAAACTCAAAATATCTTTATTCAAGTGGGTACCCAAGTACACTTTTGAATCGTCAAGTTAAATTAATCGTAAATTTACATTTACTACCAGTTCGCAAGTCAAGGGCGTAGAGCGGGTAAGAAGAACTGGCAAGAAACTTTCCGCCACTCTTTTTAATCGCCAAGTATTGTCATACAAATTGTTTGAACTGGAGCAAATCAATCCCAAGGATTAGGATCATTTAATTAGTCCTCAAATTTATAAAAAGCTTTATAAGATCTAGCTAACTTATGAAATTGCATTATATATATATATTTCCTTGTATCTGCAAACCAAGTAAACGTTAAAAGCCCTGAGAGCCCATTTCCGCATGTCCGTATGTTTTCACCTCTTTAGCTTGGTTTAAGGTCAACTGAGTCATGTACAGTGTTGCATGCAATGTCAGGGCTTGAACAATTTAACAACAAATTTACTTGCCAAAACAATATATAAATTGTCGAAAAAAAATTGCATCCTTTACAATATATGACCAATGCGACAAAACTTATAGCATAACAAATGTACACTTGTTCTTAAAAAAACATCGCAAATGAAAATAATTGAAATCATTTACATGATCATGTGGACGTAACAGGTATATTCAAGAACGCGCCCTTTGAGTATTTACATGAAAGGCATTTAATTGTAATTGGACAAAGGTACATGACGTTATCATGTCTGTCTACGCGTATTGAACAGTTGTAGACCAATCATAAAAGAAAAGTCCTTACATTCTCAATTGATCTGAGACCCAAGAAACGGTTATTTTTCCGAAAAGCTTACTACATTACTATTTTGCAGAGGTACGAACAGACCACCAATCTAATTTATGCCACCATTTCGAATAATAAAAATTGAGAAAGATTACAGTAAATTTTTACGAACATTCATAAAGTAGAACATTATTTTGGCAAAATACTTTTGAATTAATTACATTTGTTAGAAAAGATTATTTTCTACGGTGAAAAGAGGAAACTGATATGGCTAAGACCTACATATCGTAGTCGGTCTATGTAGGTCTGTTTCAGGTAGAACAATCATAGGTTATGATAAAAATTCAGAACAAAAATTGTTCATCAAACAGATTTCTTTATCTGAGGTCAATACCGTCCAATATAGATATTTAGTCATACAATTCTTTACCTAAAGCAGTGTTTCTCTACCTATCTTGTGGTATGCCCCACTTTGGCCTTCCTAAAATACTTATGGCAGTGGAACATACATAATTTTTAATATCTAAAATTGAATTGCTAAGAAATTACGAATTATAAAAAAAATAAAATCGAAAAGCCCTGTGGGGCGTGGGCGCTGACAAACACTGGCCTAAATTGTTCACACACTACGTGAGTACCAGGTCACTAGCTCTTATCTACCTCAATCGAGATATAAGGTGCTATTCGGAACACCCTTTGAGGCTGGCGTCAAAGCCTGTCCTATTTTTCCTTTATCCGAAGTAAACCGAGAATTTCACTCGAGATAAATAGGTCTCACTTTTAATAATACAAGTAAATGAGTTTTATATATGTACCGCCACATTAAGATGTAACACATTTAAGCTGTAATTTATGAAGAAGAAAAAACATATTTAACCTCTTTTTCTTTAAAACACATTTCATTAACGAAACCTGAAGTTTCTCCAATTTTATTTAAAAAAAAATTACATCTTAGCTAATTTTACAGTCTCCAATAAATTGTGTTGTATTTTTCATTTGTATAACACTCTCAATTAACTCAAAAAGTAAAAAAAATGATTTATTCATATAGGTAACACAATGTACACTTATAAACATTCAATTAAGCCAAATTACATTACGAAATTAGTGGCATGCATGTGATATCAGTTTAACGAAAGTAGTGTCATTACATGCGACGACAATATCATTTCTTCTGTTTCTTGAGGAAGTTGGCATAACTATTCAGCCATAATTTGTTTAGATTGGTTTTTAAACAAATTATAGCTCAACAGTTACATATTCATCATTAGTAGAATCTTCATCAGTAGGGGATCTTTTATTCTTCTTTTATTTCTTCGGAATCTGAAGTAGAAATTGCCTAGGTATTTGATGCCTGAAACAATAAGTTTTTTTTTTTTTTCTTTATACATGAACATAGAAGAAACTTGGAGATAGTTGATGGTTTTAGTTACATCTGTAATTTTCCGTTATGGGGCCGTTTAAGTATTGCGTACGCAGATTAACTGCAATTTATCCCCCCCACCATTCCTCTTGAACTAATCCTCGAAAATACATTTCGTTTCAAGCATAGAGAATGTGTGGGTAATATGAGTAAAAAAAAAAAATAATTACTGTTGACGAAATCACTACATAAGAAAAACAAAGACACCTCCCCCCATAATGGGCTGAAAACTATTTCATCAACTTATATAGAACCGGGTTTGATTGATGAAGGAAATCCAGAAACGGGAGAAGTAGTGGAAGGTACATGGCGACGATAACCCAAAAAGCTATTCCTCACTCCGTAATCTGGGTAGAAATCATTCTAGAAATGCAACCTTTACAAGACAAGGTTTCACCGACTACTTCGTTGGACATGGGCGTTTAGAATAGTAAGAGAGAATGATTTTTTTAAATGCAACGAGGCGATAGCGAAACATTTATTGTAATATTCTATATAATAAATTATACTTACCACATTTTCGGATTTTCTCTAGTGTAGCTGTCAATATTTTTCAAAAAATCCAAACAGCCAAGAAATTTTAGAAATATACAGTTTATTTGTTCCTTTAGAAGTATGACATTTTTTCTGCCTTTAACAACTTAATGTTGTAAGTATTTTGAAGGGAGCGTATTTTACCAAAACTTCTTTGACATTTTGCATCTCCATAGTTCCTATAATTGCTTTGTAGGCCGCATCTCGGGCATCCCCAAGTTTAAATTGTGGGTGATTCGGGTCCCAGAGACATGTTCTCGCTGATTGATTCATTAATGAATTGTATATTTTTATCTGCAGCCTATCGTTAGTTTTCCATTTTCAACGCTGGAAGCGCGCCCAAAATACACACTTTCTCACACCACAGGCGCTTTCGCGACACTAGATTCACGTCACATCACCATCATGAAATGAGTTACATAAAGTTTTATTTTTATATGATACAGCATACAAAACTACATACAACCCCTTATTTTCACCCCTCTATGATCAACTCCAATTTTTTATTATAGTAGATAGTTATTTTTATTGAACTAAAACTTTTTTTCCTAGAAATACATCACCAAACAACGTTTGCCGGGTCAGCTAGTGATTTTATAAACTTCACTATACCACTCTAAGGGTATTCAGAAAACTTAGCGTTAAGTATGACTCACGTTTGTTAACTTTTTAACTTGTTTGACATTAAGTTTTCCCGTCTACATTTCGAATCATGTAAAAATCTCTCCAGAAACGTAAAATTTGTAATAAATTCATTTAATTAATCAGTAATTATATGGCATTACGGGCAATAACCGCTCAAAGGTCGCTTCGATAAATATTATGGAAAGGGCTAAAAACTTGTTAATATTTACTCAACCTTGTCCTCTCTTTAGAGTTCATTTCGGAAGTAATATAGTTACTAAAGGGGTTTTTATATACTTTTAGCTATACTGATATCAAATTGGTCACAATATCTGAGTAACCTGCACGACTTAGGCCAAAAATTAACAATAGTCAATCGACATTCTGGTCACCGTCTTATCTATAAAAGATTGGTATAAATAAAGTTTTATTAATAGATGCAAGGAGAAATCAATTTATATTTATTTATTTGCACATAATTATTATATATTTACAGTTACTACAGCGAATGAACACTATAATACCTACACCGATACGATAATCCTACAATTAAAAATCATATACGATATATACCTAGAATTTATAACCAAAATCAAAATCATTTATTAATATAGGTAACACAATGCTTCTAATTTTACATTTACTGCCAGTTCTTATTAATTCTCCGCCACTCTTATTAATCGCCAAGTTTTTTGTTTTACACAATGTTTGTAAGGAGCTGCAACCTCTATCACCATGTTCCACATGAAATCTTAAGTAATTAATAATAATAAAATAAATTAAAAACAAAGATTTGTCCTCTATCAGCAGGAGGCATTGTGAAATAGGAGCACGCATTTACATTCACGTGGAAACAACTAGTAATAAAGCAAGGAACTCTTGTGAACAGTGTACAAACAAATAGGTATAACTCGATAAAAGCTTTTGCCTTCCCCTATCTATACGAGCTATTGTCATTAGTTCAAAGGAGTCTTAATAACTATCACAGAGTTAGCTAGGAATTTGAAAGAAATATTGCGTGACATCTTACCTGTGCCTCCCCCAATCCGAGCTCAATAGCATCAATGCTCTTCCTCACGAGAGCCGCCTTCTCATGTTCATGATCAGTGTTCGCGGCCAGGCCGGCGAGCAGTTGCGTGTGCTCAGCCCGAAGGGCCTCGAGGCCGGCAGCCACAGTCCGGGCTCCGGCCACCATCTCCTCCTGCGTCATAGCCGTCATTCTTCCTAGTGACTCGATCTTCTTGCTGTTGAAAGAAACATTAATAAGTCATTTTCATAATTACAAAAACCAATATTCCCTTTCATTAATGCACTTCAAGCACTTAATAGTTATAGAAGTTTTGGTCCGTGTCACATTAAACAAATAAACGCAATATTTTTTTTTTTGACGTGATAACGTCGTTAAAATCGTTTTAGTCGAGTGACATGTTCAGAAACTTGTATCACACCAAAACCTCACGAGCGCGATCGCAGGTATAACGAGAGAGAGACGGACCGATCTCCCGTCTCATCTCACTCTAGCGGCATACAAACGAATGGAGATTTTCTCGTGCGGTTAAGTTTTGTAAGAAAAATGTATATCATAGTCGAATAAGTAAACTTGTCATTTTACACCCGAAATTTATCATCAAAAGTGTGAATAAAACGATAGATGTAATTTAAAATTTGAAAAAATTGTTATCTTCATTAATTCCTTACTTCCCAAAAACTTATATCACCAATAAGACGTTATCACGTAAACATCTCGATCGTAAACCTACTTTACAAACAACCAATATTTTTTTAAAGATAAATTTCCCAATATTTTCGACTCTTGTGGTGCGGGACCTTATTTTATACACATATTTTGTACAAATATATACATACATACATACAAATAAGAGTGTTATATCTTCTTCAAGGGATGAGCTGTTTAAGATTCGGATATTTACAATTTTTGTTTCTACACGAAACAATAGCAAAGAAACCACTTACATAAATCATTGGCGCTAAAACCATTTTAGGTCTGGCCCTCAGATTACTGTATCTCTTTCATTATTTATTGTTAGTCTAATAGGCAAGTAGTGAACGGTCTTCTGTGCCTGACACACGCCCTTTTTGTGCCTTAGGGCAAGCCGGTTTCCTCACGATGATTTCCTTCACCGTTTGAGCGAATGTTTACTGCACATAGAAAGTCCATTGGTGCACAGCCGGGGATCGAACCTACGACCTCAGGTGTGAGAGTCGCACGCTGAAGCCACTACTGCTTACACTTTCACTTACATATACTATAATCATTATTTCATTAAGAAATATAATTGTCAACATCAACATCTTAGTAAACCAAAACGGGATTAAAATCTAGTAACGTAAGTCATGTATACAAATATGGAAAAATCTAGATCGTATTATAGGATTAAATCAGCATACGTAATATAGATTATGTATATAGAGTTACATATAAGATACACTGACCGTGAAAAAAAACCTTGTGTATTGATTTACTTTAGAAAATAATACATTAAATCGAGCGGTGATTATTAATAAATCTAGGACACATTTTGATAATAGCACTCCTGCTGCATTCAAGATTTGTCGTTGTTCTGTGTTAACTGATATAAATGCAAATTTATTACATTAACATGACTAGACGATTTCCAATGAAGCTTTATGAACAAACGTTGAAAAACCTAACGCAGACAGTTCAATATCTATATATATTTGTGTGTATGTGTGTGGTGGTATAACCCTTGGCCTTGGCCTAAGGTTTTGTTGATCAATTGCTTTTTCTAATAAGCAAATAGGCCTTTTGTGATAATCGTCTTTTTGGGTCTATGACTATGGTCTTCAGTGTATGATGTGATAAATGTGTACAGCCTATATTACAGCCGGGGTTCGAACCTCCGACGTCAGAGATGAGTAGCACGCTCAAACCAGGACAAAACCGTTTATACAGACACTTGTTTAATACAACAAAATGTCAATGGAAGAAAGTATTTAATTGTATATATTTACATAATCTTATACACAATGACTTTGAGATAGTTTCTGAGGTTTGTTTAATCGAAGCCTATTTATAAATATTTGTATGTAGTAGGAGGCAAACGGGCAGGATGCTTTCTTATTGCTATAAATATAAAAGATAAAAGCTTGCCAAAGCTCGGCACACTGATACATCGGTAAAATAACCACATTATATAATTTTAATGTGACAAGCACTTATAGGCAAGCATGACATACGCGAAGAGATAATACAAATATTAAACAAAACAATTTAAATTAGAAAAAATAAACGAAAATCGATTTTAAAGTGTGAGGGGAGAAACTATGGTTATCCAGACCTAGCTCGTTTATCAGAATTCAGAATGCTCAATCTGGACATCGGTGACCTTTGACCAAAACGCGTTCTTAGGAAAGTGATACCGCCCGCCCATGGACACTCATAAATTAATTTAAGGATAATTTTATTCCTTTATAAAAATAACTATCTGATCTATCTTAACACACTCTATATAAAGTCAAAGAGTTGCCGCATGTAATTATAATTTTCAGTAAATCAAGACATTTCAATCAAAGAAACTTTAACAAGTAATAATTATACAGAAATGTTAAGCTCAAGAGGTAACAAGATAATAGTGTCAAAAGCGGAAATAACGACGTGGGAGTCACCGGTCGGAACACGACACTGTCGCAATCCAATGATATTGATGACAGATCATCCGTTGCAATACAATTACAAACGAATTGTGAGTGAACTCTTATAACCTTATAAAGGTTTATTTTATTTAGCAGTAGGTACCTACTACACATTGGGCAGTAAGTGTTTACCTCCTATTACTCTCCTTATGTTAAGTGTACGCTCTTTTCTTGAAGGAACCTAAGTGGAATTAGTTCGGAAATACATCAGTGGGCAGCAGGTCCCACATAGCGGTGATGCGCGGCAAAAACTGCCTTTAAAACGCTCAGGTGTGGAACGACGGAAATCGAGGTGATTACGGCTAATATTTTGTATTCTGCCTTGACATTCTATAATGAAACTCAGCTGCAGGTATTAGTCCGACACTGACACATATTATGTTAAAATTAATGTGAAAGACATCAGTGACTCACTAAGAATTTGAACTAAAATTAAAATAAAATAAAATATGTTTATTATGGAACAAAAGATACAGGTATCACTTATTCCACGTTATTAAATTTGAATTTTTAGGCATCCCTACTCATCGGCAAAGAAGACAGACGGTGAAGGCCGAGAGAAAAAGCGGGCGTAAAAAACTCTCGGTACTCTTTTAAAATAGCAAATCATCAAACAACACTTATTTTAATATATGTTTTAAAATTGTTGCAAATTAATTAATGAATAAACTCTTTTATCTCTTCTTTAATGTGTGTAGGGTAACATTTATTACTAATGAAACACACCAACAGAAACAAACAAAGTAATAATAATAATAATAAAAAAAGAAAAATAACAAAAAATTATGGAAAGAAAAAAAGGAATGAGGTACATTTTAAGTGTGTAATTTGTGTGTGTTGTGGTAATAACTGGCCCTGGCATTATGCTGTGGAGCAGACATGTTCCACAGTTCTGGTCATTCTGCCAGTGACCACAACAGTTAGTTTGCGCCTCAGACGCAAAAAAAATAAAAGTAAAAATTAACAAAGTAAGTAAAGAAGACTTGAAAGATTTGTGTGTAAAAGTATATATGAAGTAGTAAGTATAAAATATATGTCATGAAAGTCAGGAGTTGTTCTTTTTTATTTTACTTTACAACTGATCACAGGCGTATAAATACACCTTGATCAATGTAAAGGTCGACATAGACGGACCGCATGTTGCAGTCGAGACCGACTGCTCTAAAGCAGTTGTGTTCGACCGCAAAATAATACTGATGCGATTAACAAGATGGATTTCGATGAAGAAACACTGCTTCTTGTACTACTATTACGCAAGCGTAGGCGTAGCAGACACCGTAGTATGTGGGTGAGTCCAATACTACAATCAAGAGGAAGGGATTGGTACTCAGCGAGGTGCGGGGAGAGAGTGGCGCGCGGTTGTCAGCAACCGCTTGTAGCGTTCCGTGTATGTCCGGCAGCTCTAAGCAGTCGACCGCACGGCGAAACTCAACCGCAGAGGAATGCTCCGACCACTCAGGCACTGCTCGAGCGGTTGGTGTATTGCGGATATGAATTTAGTATGGAAACTGCAGATCGCCGTGCGACGACCGCTCTAGAGCAGTCGGTCTCGGCTGCATGCGGTCCGACTATGGCCAGCGTAACACTGATTATGAATTCATATTGAGAAGCTTAATTAGTTAGAAAACCGTAACAGGCCATAGGCCATTTTAGTTATTGTGGAGTGGCCTTGTTACTTGATACCAAAGCTGTATCATTATCAGATTTGCTTGATTGGATTTGAACAAACGACACATAGGTGTAGATTACCTAACCTGACGAAATACCTTGCGGTAACACCCAACCACATTTGTCGCTGGTTCATTTGTATGTTATTTTGCTTAAAGCGAAATAGACGGTTTGCAAAAACGAAAAGGATTTTCGAGATGTTTCAAATTTATGAATTTGGCCACTAAGACATACAACTAATAAAATACATAAAATCAGCGGCGCTACAACCTCTTTAGGTCTTGGCCTCGGATTTCTGAATCTGTTTCATGATCATTTTTCAATCTAATAGGCAAATGGTATGATCAGCCTCCTGGACCTGACGCACGCCGTCGACTTTTTGGGTCTAAGACATGTCGGTTTCCTCACGATGTTTTCCTTCACCGTTCGAGCGAATTTTAAATGCGCACATAGAAAGAAAGTCCAATGGTGCACAGCCGGGGATCGAACCTACGACCTCGGGTATGAGAGTCACAGGCTGCAGCCACTAGGCCAACACTGGACATACGGAAGAGGTAAATAGTGTTTAAAAAATGGGAGCCAAAAGGCCGTGAACCCAACTTCCGGCTATCGAGGTGTGCTGTTCTTTCGAGTAATTCTATCAATTCAACAGGTGTACAAACAAAACGGGATCACAATAAATATGGTTCGTTACGTGATGGAATTTAAATTGCGCTGCGCATTTAAATCATATGGGTCAATGGATTACGAATACTAATGTATGAAATTGAAAGTGCTTCAACCGTCTACTACTTGTATTTATCGGAATTAATAATAGTTTTAAACTATATTACAGAGCAGTGTTGGTCTAGTGGCTTCAGAGTACGAAACTCATCCGTGAGGTCGTAGTTTCGCTCTGTCTATGTGCGCATTTAACATTCGCTCGAACCGTGAAGGAAAACATCGTAGACACAAAAAGTTGGCGTGTGATTAGATTCACAAATGATCATAAAACAGATACAGAAATCTGAGGCCCAGACCTATATAGGTTGTAGCACCACTGATTTATTTATTTATTTTAATCATATTAAAGTTACGTGCTGACAAGAGTCATTTGGGTTTGGCAATAGATATCAGATCCTATAATATTACTTGCCATAAAAAAAAAATGTTTTATGGCAATTCCTTACAATATGTAACTTCATTCAATTAATTACTGGGTACCGTTCGCCATTAAAGCCTTAGGCGGGATAATTTTAACTAATAAAAACTTATCAGTCAGCACATATATTTATAATAATCAATACATTTTCAGAACATATCCAGAAATACTCAAAGTAATGCGATTTCACGTTCACGTTGGCATTATTGTACGGTTTACAAAAGCGAGGAATGTCAGGAATCTAGAACGATGGAATGCAATATAGCCCAGCACTATTATGTAATGGATATTACGAAAACCATTATTCATTTACGTTTATACATACTCGTGATACATAAATCTTGATTTTGCATTTACAACTAATTTATTTTCAGCTGACTACAATATAGTCAATAAAATACCCATCAAATATGTCACTTTTAACCCCCTAAACAATATTTTGGATTGAATCACAGCTCCAATTTTTTTTCTATCGTTCTTTACGACTTGTATGTAGTACCCCAAGTACTATGTTCATACAAATTGTTAAGTTGAGGGGATCAAACGTTTATCAGGAATGTCGAATGTACTCTACTTATTGGGGTTTTAAGAAGCTAGTTTTTCAGTATAATAATGAATTAAATAAGACAAAGTTAAGATAAATAATCTAATCCCGGCATATATTGTTTCAAATAAGAAGGAACAGACGTCCGACCTACTTGTGAAAGAAAATTATCAGTGTAACAGATGCGGCAACGTGTCTGCCCCATGGCCCATTACAATCCCTTATAATAACCATAACCGCCAATAAAAAAATTGGAGAGGATAAAGGTTTGTAATCGAAATATAGAAATATGGGAATACCCACATCCCAAAAACTACTGAACAGATTTCAAAGACACTTGGACTTACTTGGATTATATCGACACGACAAAATTTACGATAAATTTGTGTACAAACATACACTTACGAACTCAGTTTGTCTAAATAGATCAAAAGATAATTCTTATATTTTGTTCAGTTAAAAACATACAACACAAGAATTATCTTAATAAACTACCAACATTAATATAGCTCCTAACAAACTTCAGACAACCTAAAACAAAAATAAAATTCCATCCCTTTTCACTTCCTTTGAAAAGAAAGAGACGGTTGCTCGTTAGACATAATTGCCGCTTGCCGTGTCACATAGTTCATTAGGCACGTTTTCAAAACACCCCGCGAGGTTTCCACCCACTAAGTATTCGGTTCATTGAGTCCAAATATGTATATAAATTAAAATATTTCATATAAAGTTATAATTAATAGTTGTAATATATACTAAGTTTCACTTGAGTAAAAGGTCGGCAACGCACCCACTAAAATTGCCTTTTTTTTATAGGATCGCTTTTAAAATAAAAACAGAAGTCTTTTGTTAGCGATAAGGGCACCGACTCTCACTTATTTAAGCTTCCTAGTAATTTTAAGGAATTTTCAAATAAGAAAGATCAAAAAAATAACAAGAAATCAGAAGGTATCGCATTCGATACAAAACCCCTTATAGCGAAAAAAAATGATTGAAAAATCGATAAATACTTCCACTTCTAAAGGTTTTTAAAGTTACGTAAGCTACTTCAACTCCACCCCAATCGTATAAAACACATTCCAAATTTAAAATTCTCGCCAAGATCCGATTTACTTACACAACCTTACCCATACCCCGGAGCAAGTTTTATAGCCTCCTCGGGCAGTACGCGAGGAGCATAAAATACCGTTACCATGGTTACCAAGGGCGACAACCCCCCGAAGGCGCTACTAACGCTGTTTCTAGAGCAAATTGTATTAAGAATTCCAAATGTATACCGGCGAGAATAACACTATGTTCCTCTATGTATTACCGTGTGTCATAGATTGTAGATAGTAATCATATCTAAGATAAAAAGTAGAGTAGGCTAAGTAGATAAGTAATACTAGAAATTCAGACTTAATGATATTTTTTTTGTTTTATTCGTAATAGCAAACGGACCAAACTATGTTGCCGGCCTCTTAAGAATAAATATTGCCTATACTATAATCACAAAGCTATTGCATATTTTTAAGTCTATAGCTAAACTTAAAGGCAAGGAGATAAAATACAACTCATTTGTAGTCTGTATAAATTTACTAATGTAGGTTAATAACTTAATAAATGCGAGAGTAACGCTTTCACGCCTAAACCTCTGAATCACTTTTAATTAAATTCACGATAGTTTTGACCTTGGGGAAGACATAGGTCACCTTCTATCGTTCTAAATAGATTAAAGTTTTTATGGAAATTCCTCTTGGTCATGCAAAAGCCTAGTATTATTTTAAGTGCTTTTTATTTTAGATATGTCAGTAACAAAATGGTCCTATTTACTAATATTTATAAATTATATTATAATAACACAAAGTCAAAAGTATATTAGACAAAAAACAAAACTAACCGAGGCCGTATCACAAGCTTTCTTCACAAGCGACTAACATTTAATAAGTAAATACATACTAACAACATTTGAAATAGTAACTAATATGGAAAAAAGGCTTTATTATTATAGATAAACAACGCCATACAGATTCTGTTTTAATTAAAACAAATGTATTTAATAACTTTGTCATTGGAAGGGAACGCGATACGACGCCCTTTCAAATGACCACTTTTGTTAATATAATTTAATTTATGTTCACAATTTTCTAAACCTACATAGTAATAATAATTATTATTAAATGTAAAAAGTTTGGTCCCTGTGGCAGTGTGCCTTTAACGCTGGCAGCATTTCATTTCAGCGAAAGCACCAGATCTGGGGTCACCGGTACTATATACCAGATATTTATCTATCTAACGTCTTTATGTACATTTGTTCTATTAGCAACATTCTGATATATGTTCGCTTTTCTCGCACCCGTCCCATATGTTGCCTCCCCCGGCATTATTCATAATAGATACAATTTCATTGACAACATGAACAAAGTCAAAAAACAAAGAGAGTCCCCCTTGTGGCTATTCGCCAACTAGCCTTTTTATTGAATTTTGAACTTTAGGGGAAATTTGCGAATTTTTTTGATATCAGCGTAGGTAGGTACCTACTCTGTTTTTATTGTTATTTTCATTACACTCGCAAATCAGTAGCAATATTAGTTTTTATTAATAAAGGCTTTTTTCATATATAATACACCGTACGTACATACATAAGCTTTTTACATTTTTTTTGCAAATATTTAATAAATTACCGTCTAAAATCCGCTAATAATATTAGCGTCTTTAACCAATTCAAAATCAAGATAAATATCAAAATGAGCCTAGTAGACTAAAATTTGGACGGCTGTCTGATGGCGACGTGTATCTCGTTCTTATAGGTATATTAAGTTTCTAATGTAAAAAAAAAATTGTAATGAGAAATAGATAGTTCTTTTAACAATAATTTATACCGTGCCATATATAATCAAAATTGTAAAAATATTTAAGATAATTAATACTATAAAACTTATAACTTCGCAGTTTATTCAACTGAACACATTCAGTCGGTTCAACAAAGCAAACAATCAGTTACAACAAATCGATATGTCTAGACTTTAAAAAAAGCTATTGGGAATGAATGCCCAGATTTACTAACGTTTAGGACGAAAAAGCTATTTAGATTCAGAAAAACATCGCAGCCTTTTGAAGTTCCTTTATGTATACCATTACAGGAACATTTCAGCATTAACTATATTTTATTAATGCCGAAATGTACTCAATAAAATTAATAATTAATTTAAAAACTATGCACGGAGTTTCATACTTTCACCAATAAATATAGTGACTCTAATACCAGTTCATAGCTGGAATTCACTACTTTTTTATCTAAATAGGTTTCAGTCCTAAGCCTATTATTGTTCTATAGGGAATCGAAACTTCATCTCCGGTTATTTAAATTATTTAGTAAATGCATGTCTCATCTATAAATATTTGAATATGAATTGGCTTTGTCAGGTACCAAATCGATGTGTCTAGACTGGACAAAGGGGGAGCAATAACGATCATTAAAAATTTCTACACCCAACCAACATCCTCTCACTGTACAGTTAAAACAACAAACAGCGATTAAAAGCAGAAAACTTCTTTAAAATGCTTTTAAAAATATAACCCAGTGTCATAGATAATCATGATAAGCAATGAATAGCAATAAATCTAATTCTTGAAACTCCTATTCATAAATCTGAATTCTATCACTCCTCCTTTACTGTGCAAAGTATCCTGCCATGGAATTCCCTACCAATTGATATTAGACGAGCTCAGTTCTTAAATTTATTTAAAGAGCTTCTTTTTGATCATTTTCTTTCTGCCTCGTAATTAGCTCTGCTTATGTATAATAATTATTGCCACTCACTTAACCTTTTGATTGGCTTTTAAATTTTTGTTGATACATATTTTTATTTATTATTATTGTTATTTTGTCTTTAGATTTTACTTTATTTTATTAGTAACGTATTATTTTGAGTTTTTTTTTTAAATTATTTTTGCATTTCTTGTACTCTACCCTCATACCATTTGTACCATTTGGAGATTGGAAATATTTATTACCTATTATTCAATTGGAAATTATTAGAATAATTAAATCAATTATAACTAATTGTGTTATCAAATTGCATTTACCTATGCGATGAAAAGAGAGAGGAATAAACTGCTAGCAGCAAGACCGCCAACGTACATGCTTTGTCATCGCTTATTTTACTATTCTCCTCTTTTGTGTTAATGTGATGTAAATTAAGTGTAATAAGGCTTAGTTAGTGTTTACAGAAGCATAACATTTCCTTGGGTAATGTCTTTTAAAGAAACGATTAAAAAGACAATCGTAAATTTATATATCACTCGATTAAACTACATATCTACAAAGCACTAATACTCACATTCTATACGCGTTTAAGGTCTTCGACATTATAGAGCTGTCCTAGATAATATAATCCATTCCACAACACTAACACTATTACACTATACACTTACACTAATAAATTCCATAGAAAAATATGTCTATTTACTGGAAAAACAAAGAAAAATTTAGCGATACAAAAAAATACAAAATCAACGTAGAACTTATGTACCTACTACAAAATTGACGTCTGAAATAACGAAAATACCAATAGGTCACGTCCTACTAATAAAAATAATCAACCCAGCTCAAAACATAAAACCTTCTAGAGCCTTTGAAGGAAATAAACGAAATACAAGCGAATTTATTCCGCTTACGTTAATACAAATGACACAATGTATGTGCACATGCTCAGCGGTAATTCATATTACGCACGAAAATTTTAACACTTCACGCAATTGCAACAATTAATAAAGACGATCTGTTTATCAAGACATTTCTAAAGAGAAGAATACACTTCAGCTTAGAGTAAAGACAGACAAATCTCAACGAAAAGTAAAAGTCAATAATAACAAACGATTGATCTACATCCACGTGTAATTTGGCACACGTTATCCTTGCCAATAATTGCCTAACCCGAGACAGAGATAGTTAGATTATGTCATAGGAGTGAACGAGAGAGGAACTAATTTAAAATAGATCCACTCCTACGCAGTGTCGTTGATCCCTTTACACTACGTTTGTTTGTTTTTGCTCTCATATTTATTGATTGTATGAAGAAAAAACAAACAAATAGAATTGTTTTATATCGTCAGACTGGGTTCATTGTTAACTTTCAAACTCCAAGTAACTGCATAACAGTAAATAAGAGTTCAGATCGCCGTAATGAAGAAATTTTATAATTATTTTTGAAGTGAAACTTCTTTAGACGCAAGCATGAGGGTAAAATTTTTAATAATTTTAGTTCTGTTTTTCATTAGCCTAGTAACATTCATTAATATAGAAAGATTGGCAAAATTAAATTATGTGATTTGGGCAGCTGACTAATTAATTTACAAAGAAGTTTCACTTCTGACATGTGTACTTTGTACGCTCTTTTTTTTGTAGAACAGGTAGCAAACGGGCAGGAGGCTCACCTGATGTGATACCTCTGCCCATGGACACTTTCAATGCTAGTGGGATCGCGAGTATTGCCAGCCTTTAATACATTTGAACGCTCTTTTCTCGAAGGACCCCCTAAGTCGAATTGGTTCGGAAATATTTCAGGTTGACGCTAACAAAATTAGTTAAGACTCTATAAAAATCATTCATCGGACAAACATTGTAGATCAATGCGAAACATATTGAAAATTGGATATATTAACCAATAAATAATAAGCTAAACAATTCAGACAAAGGAATGTGAACAATAAATACAACCAACACGATGATGTCTAAACCAAAACGACAAGTGAGCTTCCTAACTAGACAAAGAAAGTAATGAAAGTGGCTATTTGAGAAATGCAGTAATTAGTGGGTAGGCAACAATGCAGAACGATCCGAATACAAATAGCAACTTCTATTCAAAATGGCTTATCATCTATAATTGCGACGATATAACGGTGTATTCACAATAATAATAAAAAAACGCCCAAAACTTTATTTAAGATCTCTAAGGAGAAGATAAAAAATGCAATTATTTAAGATCAAACGATGATTTGTAATACTGGTAATGATAATCTATTACAAAAGAAAAGTCATTTGCGATAAATCAAGCAAAACGAATAAATCCTACAGCCAAGAACGTCAAGAACAGACGTAGGCCATGACAAATTGATTTTTAATGACAGTTGAAAAAGTGAATCCGAAACAAAATACTAAAATATCGCAAACAAATACATTATTGGTATTTTATTTTTAATAATGTTTCAAAAATACTAGGTATTTTATTAGTGTGATAAACGTATTACATATAAAAATAATTTTATCTAGAGCTAATTAGAATGTTTAATCAATGCGAGTTGAAAAAATAAAACAGAAACAAAAGGCTAAAATGTCACAAATACGTATTTTTAATATTGTCTGAAAAATACTATTAGTTGAATTACCAAAATAAACCTATAATATAAAAATTATTTTAATCTATAGTCGAATTTTTAATTAGACGATATCAACTGACGTTTACGGTGTTGTCAGTTTTTAATGAAATAAAAATAGTGTTGTGACAAAGTAAAAACCCCTGAATTAATGATCGGTGATGGCACTAGTCGCCGCCCCGCGCTTTGTAATAAGACGTCAAAAAACTGATAGTAGTTACATAGTACTAGTACCTAACTTATATCAGAGCACTTTTATACAATTTTGAAATAGAAATAATATTCTTTTATTGTATGAAATGATTGACTATTCACACTCATTGTTCATTCATCTGATTGAACAAGAACTGAACGCATCACTATTACTTTAAATGTGGCAACATTATTTTACAAAGTGACATTAGCTACTGTCAGTTGGCTTCGTCTTATTAAAAATACGACTATAGACCTAAACTTTATTGTAGCGTGTCTAGCTGCTATTACTAGACAGGTATTGATAAGAAATATTTAACGAGCACCTTAATATTTTATGATTATTAAGGGTTTACAGAAAGTTTAATAAATATAAATGGATAATACTCATTACTCATTTAAAATAACATACAAAATAATTCCAAATAAATCAATTCGTCAAGCAAGACGGTCATTCGTCGCGGGAGTATTTTAGTATTTGCAAGTAAAATTACTATTTTTATACATAACTAGACAGTGATAACCGAAATATCACTTTACGGCTCAAAACATACAATGTCATTTCTTCCTACAAAAGTTTGCATTTGGTCCCTAAACATTTAAACTAAAATATAGAGACAACTATACTAAGAGAAAAACAATCAATTTACACTCCTCAAGGTTAACACGAATACGAAAAGTTTGACATAATGTACAAGGCATATAGTATGTTAACTAAATAACAGAGATACGTTGTTTTGGCAAACAAAAGAATGTTTTAAAATGACCTTCACCTATTAGTTACGCTTATAGATTCTTATTGATTCAAAATTTTTACAGACGCTAGTGAAAAACTAAAAGTGTGTGTCAAAAATTTTAATTGTGTCGACTCGAACTTGATATTTGTATAAGAATCAGCCTTACGTGTTAAAGTACTTTTAGTACATACAATTTAAAAACGATTTAATTATCCGCAGCATGAAATTGTATTAATGAATATTAATAAGGCATATCCGTTTGAAGAACGTTATCTGTATATTTCATGATAAATACTGATTAATATCGAAATAACAATCTGGAGAAATTGTGATTAAAATACCGTACGGTAAAAACTTGTCTAGACAGAAGAAAATCTATAGACGAACGCCTAAAGACAATTCTATTTTACCAAACGAAGCGTTGCACTAGACAGGAATTTTAATTGAACTAGAAATTGCTTCGAAGACCACTATCGCACGAAGGCAAGATTTTTGATAAATTAAAACATGCATGTCGACACAATGCGGTAATATAAGAAATAATCAATAATAACCGTATTTAAACACGCAATCATATTAAACAAAGAAACGATACACAATCATATCATAGTCGAAAAACACTAAACAACTCTACATACAATCACTATGTAGTTACCGAGAGTCCAGTCCGAATTATGCAAAACAAAGGCTAATTCCAGTACAAAAAGCAGGACGGTGAAAATGGACGCGTAATTCAGGCTGTGCCGGTAAAAAAAGGTGAGGCGATAGACGTCCAGCCACGACGATTGCTGGATGCGTACTAAACTGAAAGAGCCACTGAGCTAGAAGATAGAGCGGGCAGTGCGGTATCGATGCAGATACAAAATATATTATCGGTTATTGAATTAGGTCATATATTATGCTTTGACATTCTACATTCTAGTCTTATCGCAAGAATATCAAATAATTTTTATTACGCTATTAGTACTTTCAATTTTGAGACCAACGCATATATTTGTACAAGTGTTTGATAGGTTGCGTACAGTTTGAACAGTTTGAAACACATCTCAATACATATCTAGAATATATACACTTAAGCATAGAAATAAAAAAATCAATTCATAACATTAGATCTTTCAGACCCCATAGGTTCCTTTTTGTATATACAAGTCTATTATGTATTCCATCTTTAGTTAAGTATATGTTTAGTATAATTCTTTTTTATTGTATATAATTTATATTAGCTGTAGAATTACGATTCAGTCCGATTCAGAGTTGAAATTTTGCTAAGTACTATTCCCATGTGTCAATATCGTAATGGTTTAATTTGAGTAATCAAGGAATATAAATAAAATCACATTTAACTATCGAATATAAAGCGGCACATCACTACACGAAATGGGGTAATGGGGTGGCCACCCTCACTCGCACACATGCGCATTGTGCAACACCAACACACAAAATGCGTGAATCATGCTCGAATTGATAGAGCAAACTAGAGTTAATAATAGCACTCCAGACTCTTTAATATGCAACTAAAAATATTCAATAGCGGGTTTTTTTATTTACTAAGTTATTTCAATCAATGAAATTTACAGTCTCAGATAAACTAGTATAAGTCTCAATAGCGAATTTGTTGTTTTTCTCCTAAAATAAATGACGTAATGTACACAAATTTAAATAAAATAAGACATGGTCAGTCACGCAGGCGTTTGAACAAAAAACATTAGAATAATTGTATTTCTATAGCTATGACAGTGTCGTCAAGAATTAGCAAATAACCGTAGTTTAATTGCTTAGTTTTACGATTATATATATAGAGTCGTAATGCCCATTATATGGCAATTTTATAATTCCCCGATAGAAAAATATGTAATAGCTTCATGTTCAAACGTTACATTGTGTTTTCCTAACATTAAAAATATATTAAAGAATATTCTATTCAATGTCATTATTTTATTTTAATACATTTAATTGTAACTAATACATAGTTTGTCTGTTTAATGAAATCATTCAAACCCTCGAACAATTTCTTTTACTACTAAATTTATTTAAATAGTATATATTCAAAACATGTTCAAATCATATAATCAATAGAGTCTATACTAAGTCTTAAAAGTCAAGAATATATTTTTAAAAATTTGGTCCTTCGTTTGACGAAGTATCCTTAACGCAGAATCTCAAAACTACAAATTGGTTGTACCTATACAACGAAATTATTATTAGAGTAATCACCTAATATAATAACTGTCTGTGGTCTAACCTTCCGACAGTTTAAAACAAAGTTGCCAGATTTACGTAAGACAAGGTCAATCAATACTGTAGACGCCAGTACGTCTTGCTGAAAGTGTAGTTAATGGTATAATTAGTACATTGCCATCAAATATGTATAACGTATGTTGCTGCCACGAAAAACTTGTGAACATTATAGTTTTTATTTTTAGGTTTAAAAATATATAAGCTTAAATGTACAGGGCGTCCCAAACTTATGGGACATGAAGAGAAAGCACCTTAAATATCGTTGGGTATTTATTTAAAAGTTAGTAATAAAAAAAAAACACCCATACTTTTATGATGCCAATCGAAAGAATGGCCAAAAACTAATAAATCTTCTTCAGTAACATAGTATTTTAAAGGAAAGGAAAAGTTGGACAAGCACGAAATAGATTACCATTGTGAAAAATACTTAGGGAGACTAAAGCCCACATGGGGCTGTATAGCCATTGATGATGATAAGCCTAGCGGAGTGCAAGAAAACTTGCCAACCTTACAATTTATGAAGAACAAAATATTAAGAGCACAGACCGCAATAAAATAGTTAACTGTTAATAGGAATGCATAACGAATCCATTCATAGATAATAAGTACGTGAATTCCACACGGCCTTCATTGACGAATTGTTATAATTATTCTAACTGCGAAGAGGCTCGCTAATTAAAGCAACTTTCTTTATGAAGACCGTTACAGGATACGGTAACGAATCTACAGTCAAGACCTAAGTTTGACCGCAATACGACAAGGACCCTCGAGACACCTCGCACCTTCAATGTGTCTCCACGCAGTGTTTCTGCGCAATCCTAATGAAAAGGAAATTTTTATCATAAAACATATTTTTATTCGCGAATTTATGACATATATAACTAGAGGTGTCGAGGTTAGCGATAAGTGCATAATATAATATACGGTAAATACATTTTTTTAAGTACAGAGTACAGTATGTCCCTATAACGCGGTCCGGGTTAACAGCGTTGTAGGAGTATTCTCGTATAACCGTTTTGTTGAACAAATCAAAACCGAATTTAATAAAGTTTTTTAATTTAATTTTATATAACACAATTGAAACAGGTGCAAAGGGAAATGTATGCAATACTAATCTTGGCAGATCATTATAAATTTCACACTACAGAAATATAACTTGAGAAATATCCGCGTAAATACCGCGTTTAGGGGTACATATGAAGAATAGAAGATTCCAAGAATAATTTTAGACAGTAGCGGTAAAAAAAGTTGTTACCTATATATTAAAAAGTAAATAATTTGAGTAGGTACACCATTTTCTCAAATGCTATAGTTTTGGCCCACCAGACGACTGAAGCTTCGTCTGGCCCACAAAGAGTCTTAAAGAGGCCGAGATGCTTCAAAAAAGTCTTTAGGAAAAGGGAGTTAGACAGTCTCCTGCTGTCTAGCAGCTTGGCCAGACCTGCCTGATCGCCTGCATAGGCTATTAGGGGTTCTATATCAAAATATATGATTAACTATAGGTTCATTAAAAAACAACGTGAACAGGAAGATACAGATAACACCATTGAAATCAATTTTTTCTTATCTATAAAAGATATATTTTGAATATAGACTGAACTTAGTTTACGTAACATTTACAGAGATATTTCATTGCTTCCCAATTTATAAATACGAAACCCAGTAATAAAAAAAACATGCCTTGATGATAGGCGAAAGTGACTTTCATAGATTGGATTATTCAGACAATAGATGACGAACGAAGACAATGCATATTTGTTAGAGCTTTCGAAAGTATAGAGTCTATACTATAGAGTATAGACTACGGAAACAATACACAGATAATCAGTTTGAAAGTAATCTAAACTTTCGTGTAGTTGAGTCTATAATTTTTATTATGATCTTAGTAAAACCCTCGATACTGGATTATTTCGCAACTACAAAACTATGTTAGTCCCATAAGAAACCTCAACTCAATCAGGAATAGCCTGGGACGTCTTTCAAGATAAATTAAATAAATGTTGATTGTTTACTATCTGATCGTTCATGCAAATATTTGTTTCAAATCGTTTTTTATTCATCAACGTAATAAAATACCGTATCTACGAACACAAGGCAAATTCCAGCAAGAAACATATTATATTACTTATAACGCTCGATTTTTATATCTGAAATTCCGAACGTAACTTCTACCAGTCGTAATTTTTTTGTAAGAGCGGTTTAGCATAGGTAAAATAATAAATTACAAATACACTAAGGCCGGGTTCCCACTACGCCGGACCGGCAGATCTGCCGAAAACCGGACACCGGACAGAGTGTTCACATTACATCGGATCCCGGAAGAAATTCAGACAGTCCTCAGTTGAATTTGGACCTGCGCGCACAATGGACGACGAAATTGTTGTGTTGTGGTGGTATCTTAATAGAAGGCAAAATAAAAGAAAACATTGGGTACACCCTATTTTACGGGAAAGATTTTCACTTGGAACATTTGAAACATTAATGGGTGAACTTAGAAGAGAAGAATCAAAGTTCTTCAATTATTTTCGAATGACAGCAACCACTTTTGACGATTTACTGGGACGACTAGACATAAGAGTACGAGATACAAGTTTCAGAGAATGTATTTGCCCAGAACAAAGATTAGCCATATGTCTAAGGTAAGATTATTTTATGCACTAGATTGCGTAATAATAGTTTTGACGTAGGTACCTACTTAAGACTGTATGAATGAATGAATGTTTGCTATGTATGTTTGTTTCATGAATGTGAATATATATAATGTGTGTGTGTGGGAGGGTGTATGTATTTGATAATCATTATGAATTAAAAATGCAAACAATTATTTAAGTATTTATTTGTACTCAAACTTAAATCCCTTCAAAATCTAAGTAATCTGAGTCTTGGGAATGTATGGAACGATTACTAGATGCTGATGGCGAAGCTGGAATCGGATTCGATGTCTGAGATGAAGTTGATGGTATAGATGTTGTTGCCTGTTGATTGCTACTATTATATTGCGTAGAGTATCCAGGGTAGTGTTGATCTTGCGTAGGTATTGGCTGTTGATTGACGCTATTATGTGTGTAGTATCCAGAATACTGATCTGGTCCGGTTATCTGATTATATGAATCACGCCAATGTCCGTAATTTGGTCTCTCATAATTCCTACTTTTAATTTTTTGCAACATTGTCATGACGCTAGCTTGAAATTCTAAAGTCTCTTCGATAGTTAAAGTGTTCAAGATTGGTATAATGCCTTTGAAGAAAGATAGATGATGGTTTTCCTTTTCTGGGTTTATTCTGGAGTCCAAAAACTTTACCATCCTGTCATTTACCTCTTTATTATCAATTTTTTTTTTATCTTTAATTAAAGGTGAACGAAAATCTGATTCCATGCCTACTTCAGTCTCGGTTCTTGCTTTTTTTGAAACTGACTCATGTGGTGGTCGAGGTTCGGAGACTTTTTTCAAAAACATTAATTGCTCGTGATATAAATAATTTCGTGTCTTTTTGGTCGAAGATCCAGATTTAGACTCATCTTTTTGTTTCTTTACTGTCTTAAGCCACGAATCTCGTATATTATTCCATTTAGTTGAAACCTGTTTTCCTGAAATCAATAAAAAAATATCATAAAACAATACAATTTGTTTCTTGGTGACGTATAAAGTAATAATGTATTAACAAAAAATACTTTTTTTTCAGATATTTAGCTTCAGGATGTTCATTCAAAGAAATACATTACTCATACAGAGTAGGCGTTTCGACAATAAGTAAACTAATAAAAGAAATGACCCACGTCATTTGGGAAAACCTAAAGACAGATTTCCTTAAGCTGCCTGATACTGAGAGAGAATGGGAGGACATCGCTTCAGGATTCGAAAGAAAAGCCAACTTTCCTCACTGTCTTGGAGCAGTAGATGGCAAACATATCAGAATTTTGAAACCAGCCAAGAGTGGTTCTATGTTCTTTAATTACAAGGAGTATTATTCTTTTGTATTAATGGCAGTTGTCGATTCAGAGTACCGATTTATTTTTATTAGTGTGGGCTCATTTGGCAAGGAATGCGATTCTAGTATATTAAAGGATAGTACATTTTGGCAAAAGATCAATGATGGTACTTTAAATGTACCAAAGCCTAGACCGCTTCATGAAAACTTGCACGAAGAATTACCGTTTATACTTGTTGGCGATGAAGGCTTTGCTTTAACACCTAATCTCCTACGTCCATATGGAGGTACACATTTGAATACTGATAAAAAGATTTTTAACTATAGACTAAGTCGAGCAAGAAGGTATGTTGAGTGCGCTTTTGGTATTCTGGCAAATAAGTGGCGAATAATCCATCGAGCTATAGATCTCAACGTAGACACAGCAATTCAAGTAATTAAAGCTTGTGCAGTCTTACATAATTTTGTAAGAGAAAAAGATGGTATAAATTTTGAAAGTTACCAAAATATAGAACATAGACAAGAACAAGAAACTACACCCATGAATCGAAATGTGTCGAGTCGAGGTGGCCCTAATGCCAACGCTATACGGACATCATTTACTAATTATTTTGTTTCAGATATTGGTTCCGTTCCGTGGCAGGCAGCAGCTATAAAATAAAATTTATCAATGCATTTACATTTTATCAATAAAACATTAAAAACTCACCGTACTGTTTTCTTTCTTTTTCATCCAGTTCATCGAAGTTTGGTTTCAGTATTAAACATACTTCACGCCATGCTGCTAACTTTAAGTTTTTGTCTTTATAAACGTCTTCGGTCTTATCCCACAGAACAGGTCTCTCTTGGACAAGCGTAATTAAAGTTTCTGCTTGAATATCCATGCTAAACGTCTACTTTTACCAGAACATGCGAGCCGAATGACGTGAGTGGAACACGGGCGGGGCGAGGGGAGCACGAGCAGGGCGAGCGGGGGACAGATACCGGCACAAACTCGTTCACATTACTCCGGGCCCGGTCGTTCTACCGGCAATTCGTAGTGACAAAACGTTCGGTAGAAATGCCGGGCTCGGCAAAAATGCCGGACCCGGGATAATGTGAATAGCTTCATATAAATTGTACAGCCACTAGCTCTTCCGGCAGATTTACCGGCGCGGCAGATCTGCCGGTCCGGCGTAGTGGGAACCCGGCCTAAATTTCGTAATATTTGTCGGAAACTTCTAAAACTCTCAAGAAACACAGAGTTTTAATTTCGTCGAACTCGGGTCAGTAGTTTTTGAGGTTCCACGCATTTCTGGAAGGAAAATCTACGTAAATAAAATCCACAGGTATTTTAATTGGTTTAATTTATTAAACTTTTATTAAAGAGTTCAGACAGGCGAAATAAAACGAAAGCTTTTAAGACATCTTGAAAGTATCTTCCAAAAAGCATTTTAAAAGTTAGATTTATCGGCACCTGTACTTTTACTCAATTACTTCACAAATTGTATCATGAATCGTGACCACTTTCTATCCCGTGGTTTTGTAATTATAAAGATGAATTATGATTAGGATTCTCTATCATCAACTTTTAGAGAGTTGTAAGTGAATTTCAATAATAATCGTCCCGTTTATATACTATATTAATTTTAAAACCATCGTCTATGGCTTAGCTTGCGACTACCATGTTTGGTTGTGCAGGTGTGGACTGTTTCTACGCCATGATGCGCATCCGAGCTGTATCTCTGGTAAGGCGGCAGGGGTATCCTAAAATCATGCTGTCGGTAATAGCGGGAAGGCTGGATTGCCCTTATGGGTCTACATTGTAAAAAAAGGGTATGTGGTTTTGTTGCGGTGATGTGTGCGGGGATAATTTTATAATTTCATATTTAATACGACATTAAGACAATATTGTGACTAACACATAAATAACCATATGCATTTATGATTATCGGTTTAAATAAAATTATTATGAGCGTTTCTAGCTTATACTTTGAACTCCCATTACCTACTACATCAGCTCTATACTCAGAGAACTACTTTAAATTCCATACAAAAACTTCGGAATACGGGTGATTAATTATTGATAAAATAGAGGGCAAACTGGGGACTCATCTGATGACACCGCCGCCAATAAACCTTCAAACCAGAAGGCGCAACAGTGCGTTGCCAGCCTTAAAGGAGTCAGTTCGCTCTTCGAAAGACCCTAAGAACTGAGCGTAAGCGATTATTGTTGAAACAAAATTTGTGTCATCAATATATCACTGACCTTCACCTACTTTTCTTTAACTTGAACAAAATAAAGGTTATTTTAGGGATGGTACCCGAACCCTTCTCGTGGAAGAAGCCAAAAGCAAGATTCAGCTGCATTGGCCAGCTAGAGAGAATAGGAGAGGATCAGAACAACCAGTAATCTGGGAATATCAATCGGTCCGTTGGACGACCCAGATATCGCTGGAAAGACGCCGTGGGGATGGACTTCCGCGATCTCGAAAAGGCCCGTTGGCAGCGCAAGCGCAATGTCATCGAAGGTCTCGGAGACCAAGACTCACTTAGTCTTAGGGTCGTTACGCCAGCGGAGTAAAAAAGTTATCTTTTGTATTAAAGGGCTAAACACTTCCGTATTAATTTGAACGGGGATTCCATCGGCACCATATGTAGACCGGATATTTTGCAAGCCTTACAAAAGGCTAACACGGATATACGTAATAGTGACGCTGAAAGGATATTACAAAGCAGGACGTATCAGAAATCTATTTAATCTCATTAACATTAATTAGAAACTCGTTTAATAGACAATCTATTGACACCGACTATTCAAATAAATATTATTTAGTCTTGTGAGTGTGAAGAGCTGCCTTTTCTATACAAAGTTTATATTTGACTTAACTAAGTATGAAATTGTGACAAATGAATTGGAATATGAGCAAAATTCTTTATACTTACACTGCATCAAAGCTATTTTAATGTGTTGATAAGAATGTCTATTCACATACTTTTTACAGTAAACGCAGTTGGCATCAGACTAGTAATATATAATCAAGTGTCGCATCAACTCGTCAGCCCTGTATTCTACATTCCAAGGACACAGGATGCATTCTCGAATAGCCGACATGCAACAAAACTATTACAAATGCATAGGCATTAAAAAGTTTGTAATCTTTGGTAATAAATCTTTATCACCAAAGATTACAAACTAGTCAAAATTAGAGGCGTGAGTCTGTTGTTATTACAAAGTACAAGTTTATATTTAATAGACTTTCTGTCTATGTGCGCATTTAACAATCGCAAGGAAAACATCGTGAGGAAACGTCGAAGCTGCGTGTCAGACACAGACGGTTGATCATCTAGTTGCCTATAAATGACGAAGGAGAATATACAGAAAGCTTAAGTCACGTCCTAAAAGGTTATACATATATGAAAAGTACTAAATCTCAATACTTATAGCTGGATTTTCTTAATGACAATAAAAAGCAAATACGAATGATGTTATACAGAATCAACCGACCGTGATCCATAGATGCAGAATAAAAAACATAGGTTTTTGTTGAAAATTCGAACCGAATGACCGTTGAACGAGAAAAAGCAGATTTAATGTTACTCTCTATAATGGTGATGTTTTTATTGCTATGTTAAAATGTATCATAACAATGCACTTATATTTAAAATAATATTGTAACAGTCTTGCTAAGACAGTCACGATAATAGAGGCGTTTTGTAATTAAATTCGAAACTTTGTGAGATTTATTATTGATTGGTTAAACCTGAGATGAAAATAAAACAAATGAGATTTTTCATATTGCATTTTATAACCTCACCATAATAAATCGTTTACGATATAATTAATTAATTTTATATCATACTAGCTGACCTGGCAAACGTCGTTTTGCCATGTATTCCATTTATAATAAGAAATAGGGGTTGATCGTGGAGGGGTGAAAATTAGGGGTTGTATGTATTTTTTATTGCTGTATCATAAAAAAATAAAGAATAATTTTTTTATCTAAAATTTAAAAAAAAAATTGACGGGTGGACCACCCTTATTATTTAGGGGTGTGAAAAATAGATGTTAGCCAATTCTCAGACCTACCCAATATGCTTACCAAATTTCAGAGGAATCGGTCAAGCCGTTTCGGAGGAGTATGCAGACTAACATTGTGACACGAGAATTTTATATATAAGAAGATAAGATGATCTATTCAATCGATATTATTTTGATAAATTGGCATTAGCCAATATTAGCCAATATGTTCATATATTTTAATAATAATAATTAAATATGAACGATTTTCCTTTTGGTAAACACCAGTATTATTTAGTGGAATGGATAGAAATATTAAACAAGCTAATTTAAATAAATGAATAATCATTAATTGGACAACGTAAAGCCATTTATGGAGGTCGCAATGCACCTGCTGTCCGCCACGACTGGAAGCTATTAAATTATATTTTGTTTATCGAAGAAATGAAAAACCTGGTAAAATCTGACGATATACTATTAAGAAAACCTTTGGACCGTTGGAACCGTAAACGTTATTATGCGCGCATATGCAGAACGGCAGTGGTAGTCAAGCGTAACATTATGTCGCGACTAGTCATTGTGATTAGGGTAGAATTACAAAATTTGTTATCAATGATTAAGGATCCATTATTGACTCGGAGATTTTTGTTTTGCGAGTATCAATTGTTCACAGCAGGTGGACAACACGTCCGTTTTACAAAATACAATCATTCGTAATAAATAATTATTAATTATATATTTTTTTTAACTGTCCTTCAGAGTTTACTTTAGGCTCGGTCTCGAAGCACTGACTGGCAATCAAGTGTAACATTCTGTCGCGACCGTGACCTCCGACGGGTGGACGACAAACAAGTTTGTGCATGCATTCATTCAAGACAATTTTATTTTGTTGTATGGTAGGAGAAAAGCAAAGCTAAAAAGTTTAAAAATACAACAGATTATTGACATAACTTGCTTATAAATTTTTTTTTTACTTCTAAATCCTAAAAAGGAGAGAGAAAAAGACTAATGGTCAAACTTTTAACATATAGGTTTTAACTCTAAATACTGGCAAAGAGATTAACAGTAGCTAACTGGGATTACATGACAGAATGATATTACAGTAGTTATACTCACATAATACCTATTGAAGACAATATTGAAAAAGTATTTATAATTTTGAAAATTATCAATGAGTTAGCTAGAATAATAGCTAGGTATTTTAAATTGAAATGTTCTTCTACTCTAAGGTAAAGCTACTGGTCTAATTTTTTTACTAAGAAAACTTATAGTTAGTTACAATGTCACACATATACCCAGAACGCACCATAAGCGTTAATGCAATCACTACAATGAATGCATAGTTTTATTATTCTATCATGTACCACGAATGCTTAGTTAGCATGTAAGGGTTTTTAGCTGTAAGAATAGAATTATATTAAAGTCAGTCTAATATCGACCACCGTAGTAATAGCGTCTTGCATTGACCACCTTAGGATTAGGGTCTAACATCGACCACCTTAGAATTAGAGTCTAAAATCGACTATTAGTTAAGAATACTAAGTGTAATTACTTAATAAAGTTTTCCTTTTTAAAAAAACCTTTAAATACTGTCGCGATGTGACTAATTACTCAACAAAATTATTTATATTCACATAGGTCAACACATTTTAAGAGTTAGGAATCAAGTAGGTAGTAGTAGCCTGTATGTAATTCAATAAACTCTACATTACTCCATAGTAACAATATTATTAGACACTCTACAATTTTTTATTTAAATTAAAATCAATACAATTAATTTAGTACTGTAATTGTAGAATTTGATACTTGTTTAAATTTTAAACCTATTTATTTTATTTAAGCATTACAGTATTCTACAAATTCTTGAGAAAGGCTGATATATGTATTTGGGCCAACATTATCTATTATGAATTCAATAATAACCAACTAGATATGAATGATATTTTTTAAAGATTACCCTCTATCTGATAAGTATTAAAATGTAAGTAAGCGACCCTTAATTTAGTCATTCTTAATCAAAGCAGCATACTTAAGAAATACTAAATAAACGTCAATAAATAAAAAAAATGTAACAGCCTTTCGTTTATTGTACATAGCTTAGAACTTAAAGGACGTGATTAGTCATCGATGTTCTCATTTAAAAATGCATACAGCATGAATTAACGGTAAAGAAACTATAAATACGGGTATATAAACAGTTTTAATTAAAATTGCTATAAAATAGTGTAACTTTTCGAAATCATAGAGTTATACAAAAACGTTTCAGGTGACTGGCGCAGACCGTAAAATGGCGATGCAAAATTCTAGTTACTGATATGATTGTGGCATGAAATGACTTGTTTTTTTATAAAAAAACTTATAAATTAATGATTAATACGATATTTGAAGAGAATTAACGTAGAAGTGCATATTTTAATCTAAAATATAAACTTACCTTTCTATAAATTTGACAGGAACACAGCACCACAATTCACTGTTACGTCAGTACTGAAAACATTCAGAAATTTCACGGTTTATCAAAATGTCAACATCAAATTTAATATGAAACCAGATGAAATGCTACCAACATTAAGAAGCATAAAAAGTGTAGAATAAAATACTATCCGAAACAAAGTTCTACAACATCAATGTCATGAAAATATATGTGTGTCAGGTAAATGTCATATTTATATTGACAATAAGAAATTAAAGTAATATTTCAAAGTCAAAACACCAAAGTTAGACAATATATTATGATACAATTTACAAATTAATTTAGTTTACATGAACTATGAAATAACATAGTGATCAAATGTTTCATTGTTTATTATAAATAATTATTACAAAAATTCTAGTAGAATCAAAGTCTGCGTAAAAAGGTGAAACTATTTCTGAAGAAGTTTATGTCTAACAACGAAAACCGTAAATACCATTGTTGGTGTTGCATGCATTAAGTCATCGTTATAATTTTGTACTAACAGTAACAACTAACAATCGTTAAACATGTATTATTTTGGCATGGGTGTATATTTCCTTTCTATCACTTGGCTTGTATCTTTATTTTTATGCTGGGTATCTGTACGAACGGGACATTACATTGGTAAAATTGCTATAGTAATTGCGATTATCGTAACTCTTACATTAGTTTTGTTGCCTAGGGGAAATGAGTCATCAGGCAATTTTTACGACAAATCCTACGTTCCTCGTCTTGCAATTCTATTATTTTTACTAGTCAGCGCTATTGGTGCATCAGTTTTCTGTTTTATCCATGTTTGTCTTACGCCTGTAAGAACGCGAATGATAAAAAAGTTTGGTTCTGTTAATTAGGTTTTGGCAGTTTTGGTGAGTTCATTAGGTACTTAGTTGTTAATTAAACATATAACATATTAAATGTTATTTCTCTCATCAGTTTTTGGTTACTTACATTTGTAGGATTTTTTAATATTATATAACTAACTTATTGAAATAAATTAGATATTTTCATATTATGCTATAAGTTAATTCAAATAGATATTTATATATAGTATTTGTTAATAGTCACGTTCATGTTATCACAAGATAATGAAAGCCTAGTATCTTAACTTTATCTTACTAGTAAACAGTAAATGGCATGAATTAGTATATTATAATATCACCTACTGATTGCTGGTAAGTTTGTAAAAATTAAACTGTCATAGCATTTCATTGTTTAAATTCACATTTGTTATTTTGTCAGATGATCAAATTTCATAAATAAATTTGTATAAGACTTGTGCTTAAGGCTTGTGAGTAATTTAACATAATATATCCAAAATTCCTGTTGCTTCTGTACATAAAGCATTTGTTATTAAGTATGTTTTATTTTATACCATCAATATTTAATATAATTTTAATACAACAACTTCAGTTCCAATCAAAATGTGTCAAGTGACAAATTTACTTTAAATAGTTTATCTTAATTGATAAACCATTGCTCTGATTGTTATAAGTTGGTACTATACAAAATTTATAAAAACATCAAACAGTTGGTCTCAAAATTTCTTTTTGAAGCTCTATAAACTTTTTAATAAATTCCAAAACCCAACAATGGTGGTTTTAATTCAACATGTATGTTATTTTCCTATTATTCAAATTCATTTAATACAATTTTAAATATTTTTTATTACAGAGAATGTGTAGTTCCTTGTGTCATGGGCTTAAGTCCCCAGCAAGGCGACTGGCTAATTTGCGAGTTAAAAACATATCAACATCTATAGTGCACAATGAAACTATATTAGTAAAAAATAATGATGAATTTGTTAATAAGGTATGTCTAATATAGTTTTTTTTAAAATATATTTTATAAAAGTGTCATGGCTGATTTTAATATACTTTTGAATAAACACTGAATCAATAAGTAACAAAATACAATAAAATTTTAAAAATAATTCTTAGTTCTTAAAAATTCTTAACTTTATTTGTAGTTTCGTGTTATTTGCCTAGACATAAGCCATTATTATGACTGCAATAAAAAGATAAAATGTTGTTGACTTTTTAATTGGTTGATACAGGCCATGGTATAATTTATATTTTATTAAACCTAAGTAATTTAACTGAAGTAAAGAGATTTACTATACATATTACATTTTTATATACATATTTTACTACACACTTTTAAAATTCTGTATATTATTGTTTAGTTTGTTTTTATTAATTATTATTTCACTGAGAAGCTAAAGCAAGACCATGATATCAAAATTTGTATATTTCATTTAATTTGAAATATTTCATCATGGTCTATATTGAAGGATAAATGGTTTAAAATTAAATTTTTAAGTAAAATAAATACATACTAACATTGATTTATCACATTTAAAGTAATTGTGATAATACTGTTCAACTAAATTATGTCCAATAAATTGTATTTTACATGTAAACAAGAACAATATAATCCTTGCAGGTAATCAATAATGACAAGGCAGTGATAGTAAATTTCCATGCTGAGTGGTGCGAGCCATGTAAAATACTTACACCAAAGTTGAAGGAGCTTATTGAACCACATAATAACCTTGACTTAGCCATTGTTGATGTCGAGGAAAATGCTGATCTTGTACATACATTTGAGGTTTGTATTTATGTAATGAATATTAAAAACAATCAATGAATTTGCTTTAAAACAAAATTTGTGTGTTTGAGTTATTATAATTATTTGTTATCTTATATGTAAAATGAATCTTATATTAACGAGATCTTATCCCTCTACTTAATAATGAATTTTGTAACACTAATTTAAACTTATATTACATATATGTATTGATAAAGTTTTGCTGTCTTGTAAAAACCTTGTTTGTTGCCTAAACGAGAACTCTTATCAGCAATAAAGCTAACTGTTGCTCAATAAAATCTGTTTGTGTAAGATAAAAAAAGAGCTTTTCTTTCAGGTAAAAGCAGTACCCGCCGTGATAGCAATAAGAAACGGGCTAGTCGTAGATAAATTTATTGGTCTAGTAGACACGGATATGATTAATAATCTCATAGATCGGATGTGTGGAAAGAAAAAGGATGACGCGTAAAGGATATTATGTGACTTGCCATATATAAATAGTTTATTATACCCAAATAAATATCGGAAAATATACAAAAACTGTATATAATATATACACAAATACAACTACTATTACAACGGCACCTGCCTAGGGTAGTTAAAAAAAAAACAATGAAATGTATGGTAGAAAACTTGATAATTGTAACTATTTTTAAATGGCAATACTCGAATCGTAAATACGTAAGTTGTACACAAATATGTTTAAATTTTTTTTTACACAAATTGTAGAAAATTTATTAACTTAATTAAGTTTAAAACCATGCTTTATATAATTCAGTTACACTTATTATTTAGGAACGTCTGTTTTATATTTTTTAATCCTCTTTGACTTCTAAAATTGAAAATATTGGAACAAAATGTTAAGTTAAATACAGATTAGGTTTTCAATATAAAAATTGAATTTTAAAAGTACTATACCGTCTTTGAAGTATACATAGTAACACAGTAACGTGTATAAGATCTTATAATTGACATAGACATTTCTCATATGTCAGTTGCCCTGTAGTAAAAAGTAGCTCTAGCAGGAATAGACAATTTCAATTCATTTTAAAAATAAACATTGTAATGGGGTTGTTCACTAATCACGTGATTTTTTGCATCTTTTTATTGCTCCCACTTTCCTATTGCTTCAAAATCGTTTTTGACATTTGGGGGTCACATTTAGTACGACTGTTGCTAAGAGAAGAAATTTAAATCGTGTTCTGCGCTTATGCGATGTACACTATAAATGTTTTAAGGATTTAATTGTAAATGGATATCTAGTTAATAATACCTTTTGAATAATTTACTTTAGTTCTCGTTTAAATCAGCTAAAAGGTGTCGTTGAAAGTTATATTAATTTTTTGTCTTCGTCAAATATCAGTATTTCATACCACCTCATTATTGGATGACTCCTTACGTTTGACATTGACTAGTCACTCAAATAGTTCAAATAAAACCTTAATAGAAAGTATGTTACGTAGATTAGTAAATGAATGTTGTGAATTTTTTGACCTATTATTATGATATAATAGTCCAAGTTCCTGAGCTTATTTACGATCTTAGTATTAGGTCTAACGCAGACATTAGGCAAACAATTTTTGAACGTCATTTCTTAGGAGTAGTGATTGAAATTTTGAGGCGATATGATATGGGGGATAATGTTAGGGTTTCCACCTTCTTTTTGCAATCAAAGTACATTGGTACAAGAAAAAAGATATTATTCAAAGTAAAGTAAAATTTATTTTTCTTTATTATTCATCGATAAATTCCGTTTGACAAAAAATATTTAGATAAAGTATTTTCGTGTACTTTATTGTTCTGATAAAGTATAAACAATTACCAGAAATAACGGACAATACTTTATTAAAGAGTACGGGTGGCAACCCTTGATAATACACGAATAACAATACTATAGAACGAGACGTGTTAAAATAACTAAGCGTCGAAGATATTGTTATTCAAGTAATATACCTAAATTCCCTTATTAACTAAATAAAATTCAATATAATGTAGCAAAATTGTATCAGAACAATTCAAGTTTTATCCTTTCCTACTAATGACTTCGTAACATTAATAATAATCAACATGTGTGTAGGCTTAAATATCTACTGGGTCCATATAGACTTTGTCTTATGAATACGTGCTTATTATATCTGTGTAGTAGGTAAACCAAATTTCGATTATAATATTGTATGTAATTTTTCTGTATAAAACCAAATATGTATACGAAATAGGCCTACCTACCCACTACTGAATTTTCTTTGTCCTTATTAATGGAAGTCGTAGTGACTTCAGCTAATAGCAAAGTACTTACAGGCCTCGTAATATAATAGTGACTTAAATCGTACTGAGTAAAGATTTTTGGCAGCTCGAGTTGCAAAATTTGATCTTTCTTGCTATTTAAGTAAAGCTGGGGATTTTTAATAAGACTAGGATTTCCTATGCAATAACTATAGATTAATTCTTGAGATGTATTAATTATACTAGTGTAATTAAACAATGTGAACCTACTTTTTCTAAGTAGACCTATTAGTTTTTCTATAACGGCCAAGAACCCAAACGTCCGTTTATCATATTATAATAAATTTTCTTCAAAATTATTAATAAAATATATTTTCTTGGGAAATTTGTTTAATTTAAAACCTTTATTCTCAAATTGCTCATTCACTCAGCCATTACCACTCACCATTATTTTAACAAAGTAATATATTTCTGAGGGGTATTCCGGCGCTGCAAGATTTATTTTACATATATATTAAGATATTTAGCAATCAGGTCGATTGACCTAAACTTTTAACAAGATTTAAAATTCGTGTACCCTTTACCTACCCCCCAAGCGTCCCATCATTCCATTTTTCCCTGCTTTCTGGAGAACGCGTGGTCAAAACTTACCCATGTCCAGATTGAGCATAAACGTTGTATCCATAGTTGCTCTCCTCACACTTTAAAATCAATTTTCGTTTAGTTTTTATAGTTTGTTTAAATTCCTTTTATTATCTCTAATATGTTATGTTTGTCTATTTTTATTGTACCAATATATCAGTGTGCCAAGCGTCGCCAAGCTTTTATTAATAAATACAGATGTTTGTCAACAAGTAAGCCATTCTCATGAGGGTATACTTTATTATTTATCTGTCGGACTGAATTTACTAAAAACGATATTGTTTTAAGGAGCTCAAGCCTCAAGTCTTGGTCCATCTAGGATTCAGAGCAGCAGCCCGCAAAAATGCTTCTGGTATCCCAATTTCCAAAGGCCCTTCCAAACCTAGTCACGTAGATGTTTCGAGACAGCGTGATACTAGATCTAATATAATAAAAGCGAAGAACTATTAGGGCATCAAATTTTCGCTCGTATTAAAACAAACCTAAAAGTTTCAAATTTTATTTTAGAATCAGATTTTTTATAACACGTTATGTAGTTTATTGAATATCGAGTATCGTGGTTCATGTTTACTTTGGCATAACAGTAATAATTTTGAAGTATACATAAATAGTACATTCAATGATTCAGTAGCATTATACATGTGCGAAAATTTTAAACCAATAAACTTAATTTTAAATGAACTAAATTCGCCATTGATAAGAATTCTCTCATAAAACAGACTTATACAATCATCAGGGGTGGACAAAAAAGTTTTAACGTAAATTTCGTCGATAAGTGAACGACTTAACGTAGACGTAACGACGTATACGAACACGTGCGTACCCATAGCACAAACTTTCTGAGAGTTATCGTCGCATATACTGTACGAAATATAATGAATACTATTATTTATCATACAGTAGAGCGCTCAAATTTTCCGTACATGTTGTTACTATGGCAATGTATGTATCGTTTGTGCTAAGGGCTTGAACAAAATCAGAAAACACCTCTTTCTGGACGGATTGTGTTTTCTAAGAGATTTCAAATGTAGTTTTTGATCGAAAATACAATTAAACTAGTTAAGAACTCATGATTTAGTTCAGATTTCTATTAAACATTATAAAAAAGCTTTAGTCAAAACTAAAAAAAAGTCAACTAAATTATATGGTAACAACGTAATTATCGAAAATATCAAGTATATCGCTACTTCGTTAAAAGATTTAACATGATATGCAATTTTTTGCGTTTTAAATTTTTAATGAATTTACATTTGTTATATATTAACCATACGTATTGGCTTTGTGAAGTGACTGCGGGTTAAGTAAAAAATATTCGGTAAGTCTATGTGAATTGAAAATAAGAAATACTAATAACACTACTGTCGTAAAACATCACTTACTCTAATGAGATGATAATTGTTTTAGATGTATAACAAGTGTCAATTAACTGTCTCGTTAATTCGTTAGTATTAATAAATCTAAATTAATAAGTCAAAATAGTATTTAATAAATATAAGTGCAGAACAAAATATTTCTGTAGCACTTGTTTCGCGTCTCTTCTTTGTATGTGGTTTAGTTTCCTTAAAATAATATTCGACACCTAAGTAATCTCGAAGACGAGACAATTATTTATCATTAATGTAAGAATGTACTCAACGTAGGTCAACGCATTCCTTTACTTTAACTCTAGGTAAGTGTTTTCCATCGTCGGGCTCACGCCCCACATGGGGGCAATTTGATTGATTGAGGGCTATTCGAAAATTTATTAAAATTATTTGGGATTAGAATTTAAGTTTTTCATTAAATGTTTTACTTGTGTATCGTTAACAATTTTCTAGTAATTTCTTCCTATAAAAGGAAAAATATGATAGGCATCATCTACCTACGTTTCTTTAATTTAACGATTATTTTTTAACCAAACCTAACATTACAGGAAACTATTTTTTTTTTCGTCAATGTTCGTTAAAATATTATTATGTGTTTTTGTCCATAGATTTGGTTGGTAAAAAGGACTTATTTATTAATAACATAAATAAGACCTTACTTCATGATTATACAAGTTAAATGACATTAGCTTAAAAAAAATGGTTTTCTGACATGCGAGACATTCTACAGTGACGGTATGTCGAATGCATAAGAATTTTAGTAAGGATAAGATGGGGCATGGGCCAAAAAAGCTTAGGAAACACTGCTGTAGATTCTCCTAAGACCGGTCACTTCACAAGTCAAAACGTTAGGTTTAAGGCATACGTTTGTGCGTATCAAAGACGCGCATACATTTAAAACGAGCAACTTGTGATAATTTCTATAAATTCGTAAAACTCAACGTTCCAAGAACAATTAGCATATATAATCACATTATATACATACCAATTAAGTATATGTCAACCGCAGACACGACGTTTTAAATCGTATAATCAAATAATAGTTCAGAACACAACTTCGGCCTACATATATTTGAATCATTTTCGTATTAAGGTAAAGAGGGAAAAAATTACTTTTTCAAAACATATAGCAATGCAATCCGTTTCGTTAAGCTGAAAATGGTAATTAATATTTTTTTTAGCTGGGCCTAATAACATTTTTTAAATTTATATATAATGATAAAAAAAATTGTCGATAAATTCAACTAGCCGTAGAGCCTCCGAAATTGCAACAGACAATATTCTTTCTATTTGACGTAAAAACATCGCTGTGCGGCTGACTTACAATTTCGCTAACAATTCACATTTAATACATTTGAACCACGTTTTATTAAATAAAAAAATTATCCTTAATTAGCACATACATTTACATTATATACAATATTTACATAAGCGTGTATATACAATCAATCTTGAGAGCAATAAAGTTATTTTGTGCTAATATCTCACTAGCAAACATTTTTTTGATTTAAGGTTTTTAAAATAAATCTTGTTAATCTATGATCTATGACTTGGTAGACAAGAAAATGGCGGTATATTTAGTAAAATTACGAAATTTTATAATTTATAATGAATGTACAATTGTTTATAACTTGCCTTATTATTGATTACATTTTATATATCAGCTATCGTAACTATCGCGTCGTACGAAGTTCGCCGAAACTACCTACCGCCGAAACTTATGAACATTTGTATCGGAATTTTTCGTTAATTTTACAGTGTTTTTTAGTTATTAATTATTATGCTATTTGGCTACAAATACAACATATCAAAAACCATAAAAATCGTTCCAGCCGTTCGCGAGTTACGTAATGTTCGAACACACCCGACTTTTTAATCATTAAGATGTTTAAAACCCGCCCTCATCTTTTATATGTATGGTCTTTGCGTTAGATATCTATTTAATTTTACAATTTCAATGTAAATTCAAACTAAATATAATATTGTATTTGTTAATACTTAACCCAACTTGGTACGTATACGTGCGTAGCCGTATGCGTACTCGCCCGCACGCATTCGTATATTTCCTTCACCATATTCATAAAAATTATCCTATAATTTATACTTTTCATTTTATAACTTTATTGCTCAAGATATATTAAATTAACGATACCGAATATAATACATTTTTAATACTATTAAAGTTATAGCCATTATTAATGTACATTCACGTTGAAAACCTGTATTAAGGCAATATTGATTTGACTATTCATTTCAGATTTAACAGTACTCAGGGTCACTATAAGTTAACGGTGACTCATAGAAATAAATGATGGGTGATGAAACAAGTTATTTATAGCATTGCATATTTAAGTATTTAATTAATCTATTTAATGGACTGTGAGTGAGATTTACCATTTTTAATTATGATTTTTGATAGTTTGACGTTAATTAAACCGAAACTGTGAGATGTCTTATATATATCTTGACAGAGCCTTACACATAGTAGTTAATCATACTATGTCATCGTATGCGATTGATATTTGAGCTAAATTTCTGGTCATACAAGTATTTTCATATAAAACTAAAAAAAAAAGATTTTGTACAGATAATCAAGAATTTTGTCTATACTGCTAATAATAAATAAAACTGCATTTTAATGACATAATACATGTTTGTAACCGATAAAAAAAATAGACACTATGCCATATCAAATTTGACCGTCTTAAAATGTCGAAATGTCTTAAACCACAAAGAGCACCGTAAAACGTACTATAAACCTCAATTAGTTAAATTCTCTTGCAATCCGAGTGTGACAAGGACCTAGGCACACCCGTGACCTAGACCTCATCCCCTAGGTCTTGAACGCAGGTCTCAGCGATGGGAACGAATTTCTCGTCAATTTGAACGAGTAAAATACTTTTATCCACGTGAGACCTCAGTTTGGGGTCGCGATGATTCGGCGTCCATTTGTGTACAACCTGTCAAATGAAAACGGTTATAAAAAACTGGACGGTCACTTGACAATATTTAAAAAAAACATTTATTATTAGTGGATATAGAACCTATACTGTAATTTTTTGAAAATTAATAATTTCACGAAACCGCGCAACACCACTATGTACACAGCCCACTGAAGTATTTCCGAACCAATTCGACTAAGGGTTCTTCAAGAAAAGAGTGTACCAATTCTTAAAAAGGCCAGCAACGCACTCGCGAGCCTTCTGGCAATGTGAGTGTCCATGGCTTCACTTAACTTCTGGTAAGCCCTCTGCCAGATGGCCCCGTTATAGAAAAAAAAAATAAGTAGAATGTATAGTGAATCTAATAAGTCGAAATTAATAACTTTTAGAAAAATTACTTTAAAAGTTTTTATTGCGTTCAGCCAAACTGTATTAACAACGCAAAATAAATATTTATACAAAAATTCGATAACTTTTAATCTACAGAATTAATTAAAAATGTATAATGAGACGAATTTTGCAATTTGTAAAACCTTAATAAACTCCCACTATAAGGCATTGTCTTTATAAATCTAATCCCTTTAAGGCTATGTTCACATGTAACGCGCATCAACGCGCGATCAAATTTGAAGAGCGTTCAGATGATGAGCGCTAACGCGCGTTGCGAGAGTACTCGTCAGTCTAGTTCGGTAGAACGTAGAAAATGGACGTGGAAGAGGCTATTATTTGGTGGTTATATTATAAAGAAAAATATAGAAAAAGAAAACGTACACATTAGGTTCATCCAATTTTGAAAAAAAATGCAAATTATATGTTTTATACAAATTTGCTATACTCCAACTTGCTGGCCTTTTTTCTACTTCATCGATTAGTAAGTCGATGTCAATATCTTCAATTTCACTCATTTTAAATGCGAGAACAAAATATAATTACGAAAATTAACAAAATTACATGCGATCGCGATTAAAGCGCGCACTCATCTGAACAGCAAACGGACATTACATTAATATGAAAGCGCGCGTCAACGCACGATCACCTGCGTCTAGAGACTTTTACTCTGAGCGCCGCGTTGACGCACGTTAACGCGCGTACATGTGAACAGTTGTATGAAAATACCATAATCTCTAGTCGCGCGATTTGAAAACGCGCGTCAAGTTTTGCCATCTGAACATAGTCTAAATGCTTTTGCTTTGAAGAAGTCTTCCTTTAAACAATTGCACTTAAAAAATATTGCGTACCAATCCATCCATTCCAGCCTGCGGGACCCAACTGCCCCAGAAATTCCTTCCCCCCCTCTCTCGCTCATACTCCGATGGCCACAGAACATCTATCCTCCTCCCGAGATTAATGCAATCGTACACCCCCAACGGCTCCAAGATCAACACCTTACTCCCGACACTGATATTTATCCTCACGTCGCTTTTGCCCGAATCCGACCTTTTGATTTTCGTCTTTATTTTCGACTCTTTCTTCTCTTTTTTAACATCTTTTTCAGAAAAATGCGTCTCCTTTAACGGTATCGATTCGGGTTTCTCAATATAACGCCCCGTTAGTTCGCGGTAACTCTCGCGTTCGTGGCGAATTTCTTTGCTTATTTTCGAGAGATCTTTCGACGTACCCTCGTTTATGAAGTACCTGTGTGTATGGAATAAATAATATTACAAATTTATTGGTAAATTAAACATAAAATAATGTGATGAATGTGATCAATATTAGTTACATGCAATGGATATGAATTAACAATGTTAGAAACTCTGACAAAGCTGAAACAAAATACAAATAGATAAACTCTAGTCATGAACTGTCAAAACTTTTGATTTTTGAAACTTTTGAACCAGATTTTTAACAAATACACTATGTTTTTAGAGAAAAGGGGAAAACGGGCAGGTGGCACCTGATGTTAAGTAATGCAAGTGCGTTGCCGGCTCAGACGGCTTATGTTTAATAGAAAATATAACTTTTTAACAAGTATTTATTATACTCATATTATTTACTTTCAATTATAATTTATATTGAATTTCAGCTAGATGATCGTGATACCTTTTAAACAGTGCGTCTTGCCTTGCGTTCCTATTCGCGATGATTTTGCAATCCGACAACGAGACGTCGAGACCGCTACTCGTGCGCACGTCTTCTAACGACGAATCGCCACTGTGCACTACGTTTGACGACACCTGTATACATCGATAGACTCAATCACAGACATGTCGATAAAATCCAAATTTGTAATTGTTAAGGAATATATGTATTTTTTTATTTTATTCATTTTTAACTTAGTCCAAAGAGAATTAAAGAAAAGTGTCCTTTTCAAGTGTCAAGAACACAGTCTTAATTTATCTTAATGATTACCTTAGCACTAGCTGCACGCCGTGGTTGTTCCCGCCAACCTGACTCCCATCCCGTAGAACCCTAAGAGTTAAATCATCATCTAATTAATAATAATAGCCTTTATTTCTGTAAAATATTTATCCTAGTACTTAAAATGTGAACTAATAACTAATCGGCAAGCCTGTTAATTTCCATTTTACAGCTTATCTTTGGACATTGGCCTCCCGAAAGAGTTTCCACTTGTCTCGGTGTCTACCTAGCTAGCTATAGGACCAGCTCTACTTATATCATCTTCTCATCTTTTTATTTGTCTTCCTCGTTTTCTTTTGTCATAGCGAGAAAGCCATTCTATCGCTTTTTTCGTCAAAAAGATTATTATCATATTATTAGAAAAAAAAGATTTTGAAGTGAAATTTCTTTAGGCTCATCAGAGTAAAATTTTTACGGAACGTCACGAAGATATGCAGCGTTTTTGTCGAAAGATAAGAGAGCGTTTAAGACCGATACATATCAATATCATTATTATTTTATTAAGTAACTAATATACCATTTCTGTTTTCGTTGGGTTTGTATTTTTATAAGTGCCCAGAACCAAGAACTTTTTTGCTAAGACCCAGTTGGCTAAAATGTGGACATAAGTTAGCAATTATGATAATGAATTTGTTATATTATTTGGTAATTGTTACCATATTTATGGTGGTTTTTTCTATATACATAACAACAACTAATTTTAGTTCGGGTTTTTAAATAGCCTTAGTATCATCCATATAGAAAGACTGGCAAAATTCAATTATGGGATTCGGGCAGTTTATTACTCAATAATTAATTTACAAAGAAGTTTCATTTCTGACATGTGTACTTTTTACGCACGCAATTTTTTTTTCAACTGCGTGAGAAAGGTCTCCAAAAGAGCTTTCAAAAGGAATATTTTTTCATGATCCACTCACTCCTGATGAGAGGACGATGTCTTATTGGCTGGCTATGAAGTTCTGAAGTTCTAGTAAATGATTTCTACCTGAGCTTCATCGTGATGTTCATCCCGATGTTCGGTGGCGAGGCGAGCGCTATCGGACGCGGCGAGCAAACGAAACGACGCCGGCAACGCACGCTCGCGACGCATGCGCGTTCGGTGAATGGGCTGGAAATTATAATAAATAATCATTACAATTTATTTGTTTTGAATCAAACGGACGGTTTTATATAATTTAATTTAGAAAAATACCTGCGTCCGCGCACGCATATGTCTCTCCCTTCTGGCGCCGCGTTCTTCACTGCGTCGTCTAGGCTCAGTCTCTTGATTATTTGCATATACTGGAAAAGTACAATCATTATGATTAGATACTTTTCATTGTATTTTAAATCAATATGTATATATTAAAATGTAATACAGAAAATAATCATGCTAAAATATGTTCCGATAAAATTAACAAGCCTGCTTCACACAGGTGGAATATATTTTTTTACTTTTAGAAATATTATAGCCTATGAATATTATCTATATATATAAAAATGAAACCCGTTTTCCGTTGTCAGGACATAACATGAAAACGGCTTGACCGATTTGTCCGATTCTTTTTTTATAATATTCCTTGAAGTACGAGGATGGTTCTTACGGAGAGAAAAATTAAAAAAAAAAAAAAAAAGTCTAAAAACAATTTTTTCTAATTAATACAAAATTTCGTAATAATATTAAAGGCAATTTGAACTTTAATACCATATCATAAGTTCAAGTGTTAGTGGAGGGGTGCCGGGAAGGTAAATGTTTATTTTTTGACAAAATGTAGTTGTTGTATTATCAACTTTCTTTTTTTTATCATACTAGCTAGACCGGTGTCCCGAATAGCAGAACTAGTATTAAAAAAAAATAATGAATCGACCGTTAGGCGGTACGATGTTCGCCAGGCCAGCTAGTCTTTCAATATAAATCATAGTAGTACTTTTTGATTCTGTTTGTGACATACAAAGCTTTATATATTGCGATTTATTTATTCAAGTTAACCACGTAATACTTACATAATACTATATCTACGGTATATGTTACAAACTCTTTTATCTAAAATGTTAGATTTAGAAAAACATAAATCGTCATAGTCGTAGAATAGTGATGGATCTGACAAATAAAAAAGTAAACTATACAGGGCAGCCATTTTAAAATAATATAATCATGTTTTTTACAGCTATTGCATAGATTTTATCGCGGGTTTTGAGCGCGGCGACCGAATCAAGAAATTCCGTAACGAAAAAAACCTAACACACGATGACATAAACATGTGCGGCAAATACGCGTTAGAGTGGGACAGAACGCATACTGCGCATTCCCATCTCTCTGACGAGATCGGTGACGTAGCGTAGAGTGAGACAGACTATATATGGGTGTTAGTTTGAGTCTGGAAGAGTGGTAGATTGAATTAATATCAAAGAAACAACTCGAATTAATATCAAAGAAAAAAAATACTGCATATTTAATAATTATAATTGCATTAGTTGATAAACCTATAGGAGACTAACGTGATGTTAAGTGATACCGCCGCCCATGGACACTGCCAGAAGGCTCTCAAGCGCGCTGCCGGCGTTTTAAGAATTGGTACGCACTTTTCTTGAAGGACCCTAGATAATTCCAACCCATAACATACCAGGTTCCTCTTGCGTCCTTTCATGCGAATGTTGTTCCCTTAAAAGACCAGCCAAAGAGGCCAGAGTTGAGGAAGTAGGTTTTCCCGCGCTCGAGAGACTACTCCGAGTGCCGCCTGAAAATATGTCTTCCGATGAATGGTGGTTTTAACTAATTCTTGAAATTAGCGCGTTTGACTCTTATATTAAAACGAATAGCAAAATTATAAATGCATTTGTCTCTTTTCATTACAGAAAAAACAAATTTGAAAGAAAAAGACGAAAGACTACTTAACGGAACGAGTGCAAGTAGACTGATTCAGTATTTATGAACGTAAACGTATACGTAAACGGAATGAAGAGCGTCCGTTATTAATTATATTAATATTTTTTTTATGGCAAACTGGACAACCTCCTTTACATTTTTGATATAAATGGGGCTGTCCAGATGATAAGTGATACCGCTCATAGATACTCACATTGGCAGAAGGCTCGCAAGTGCGTTGCCAGCCTTTATTCATCTGGTCTTATCAGTTTTACTAAACCTGCGCTAGTTATCTGTAACTTCCAACGTGCGAAACCGATCCCAACATGTCTCTATATCCTTTCAATATCAGTAGCGCTAATAACGTTTTTTTTGGGATTGCGCGGTACAACAATGAAGTTTTCTCTTTTCACCGGTACTGGTTATACTCCCGTGACTTTCCCTCACCTGAATCTGCCCTATGCGAAGCCAACGAGGCCCTCGACGCCGCAGTTTGCGTATGGAGAGGTGGCCTCCTGCCCGCTTCTCCCCTTTCTGCGGCTGGGGCATCACACGCCGCGCCGCTGGAGCAACCTTCGCCGCAACGTCGTCGTATGCTAGATAATACCCGTTAATCTAATTATTTAGAATATTTATAAAGCGGTTGAGTCTCCCCATGTCTACTTCGACAGTTGTACATTCCCGTTGATTTAAAAATATTTATGTTTTTGTGAACGAATGTGGTCATTTCTAAAATATACATACAGGGAAGCGATAAAATTTTGAGCTTCTTTAACAAAAGTACGCAGCTATCACGATAGTTTGCGCCACAAATTGCTCTAATACATTTATTTAGCTCATTTACACAACGTCCCCGTCAAGTGTTTGTATGCAAACTCATAATATTGCTATGCATTTTGCCAGCCTTAGCACCCTATTGCGTAACAATAGGGTGCCAAGGCTGGCAAAATGCCACGAGCCCCCAACCCAAGAAAAATTATGTTTTATGGATGAATGTGAAGTCGGTCTAGCGTGGGGACTACAGACCATTCCCTCTCGCCTAAGAGAGGAGGCCTATGGCCATTAGTGGGACATATTCAACGTGTAATTGAGTACTCTGAAAATCTCAGTTATTTTTAAATTAAACTGAGTACAACGTGACGATTTTTACTGATAGTAAAAGAATTTGCCACGGGCCCCAGGTATAGTTACGCCACTGCTCTTAACGTATAGAGAGAGAGTATCTATATATATATATATATATAGTATCTGAGAGTATACTAAAAATACTAAGACAGTTCGGTATCATCCTCCGTCGCAGACACACATTTGTTGGCTTATATTTTGTTAATTTTAATTGCTAATTAAAGTTCAGTTGTATCCAGAACATATTTTTCTTTTTTTTTAAACCAAATCACCGGGAAAATAGTAACATTGTTCATAACAAATAGTTTATTTTGTTCAATTACATACTCGTAATTTTTTTTTTTAACAAGCATCTAATATTGACGAGTTTTAGTACGTATATTCAGTTCATGAAAATGCATTAATTTAAAAAAATAATAATAATAAACAAACATACCGTCTCCAAAGAGCCGTGACTTTATTCTTGATGGCCGTGACCGTGACGGCTCCGCCCACCAACGAGCAAAGCTGTTCCGACGTATCGGCGTACGAAGTCGTCAAGGGCGACACGTATATCGGATAGCCTATCGGCTGATCGCAGGACGAGTTTATTATGTTTCGGAGGGCCTGAAATAATTCAACCATTGTATATATGGTTTTGTAATTTTTTACTTTAGTTATGAACTTTACCCTTAGTATTTCTTTTTTATTGTTCCGTACTAGGGTTGCCTCTTTAATTTGTTATCTATATATGGACAGGGCCGGATATACGGGGCTAAAGTCTCGGGTCAGCTTTTTCACTCAATTAGCCTATGCGTCCGAGGATTCACTAATTTGTATCCATTCAAAATACTGATAATTCAATAAAAATTATTCGATTTTATTCATAAATTTTTTGTTATGACGTTATCAGGTCCTATCGTCGTCCGTAAACCGACTTACACACAACAATCTATATATATATAAAAATGAAACCCGTTTTCCGTTGTCACGACATAACATGAAAACGGCTTGACCGATTTGTCTGATTCTTTTTTTATAATATTCCTTGAAGTATGAGGGTGGTTCTTGCGGAGAAAAATTTAAAAAAATTGAGTGAAAAAGTCTAAAACAACACTTTTCTATATTCCCATACAAAATATTCGTAATAATATTTAAAGTCAATTTGAACTTTAATACCATATCATAAAGTTCAAGTGTTAGTGGAGGGGTTCCGGGAAGGTAAATTTTTATTTTTTGACATAGTATATTTGTTGTCGTATCAACTTTCTTTTTTTTATCTTACTAGCTAGACCGGTGTCCCGAATAGCAGAATAAGTATTTTAAAAAAATAAAGAATCGACTGTTAGGCGGTACGATGTTCGCCAGGCCAGCTAGTATTTTATAAATTATATGTGCATATCGTTATTTTATAATAGTTTTGTTCCTAATTAAAATATCTGGTATATTTAAACTAATTTACCTGTTTTGCATTCTGTATGGAGCCCCTCTCAGGATTCCGATTCCTCAAGTACACTAATTCTTGTTGCTGCCCCGCCCATAGTCCGCGTACGCACTCGCGATTCAACTTGATCACTCGAAAGCCAAGATGACGTTTATTCAACATTATTATCTTGTAATCGTCGTTGCCTTCGTCCATCACGTGCCTGAATTCAAACGGGGTTTTACAAAGAACATTTATTAAACTGAATCAATTTTTTTAATAACTCTGTATACGCCTTTTACGTGCAGATAATTAGAATCTATTTTTTTTATGTTTTGATAAGTACGGCCAATTTAATAAATGATATTTTCATTAAGAATTATAAACGAAAATTAAATTTTTAAGTAAAACTTCTTCAGACGCATGTGGGTAAATTTTTTACGGAACGTCACGAAGATGTGCAGCGTTTTTGTCGAAGAAAATGTAGAGACCGATTGAGAGAGAGTGAGAAACTCGCGAACGTAGCATAAAGCAAATAGCCATGGAGAGAGAGTAGGGAGCCAGTCAAAGCAAGAGTATGGAGCAAGGCAAAGTCAAGTCAAAAATCATTTATTCATATAGATAACACAATGTCAAAAAAAGGAATATACATTAAATGCTTCTAATTTTACATTTACTGCCAGTTCTCAAATCAAGGGCGTAGAACGGGAGGGAAGAACTGGCAAGGAAGCAAAGAGAAAGATCGAGAGAGATATAGTGAGAGAGAGAGTGAGTGAGAGAGAGAGTGAGTGAGAGAGAGAGTGAGAGAGAGTGTGTGAGAGAGTGTGTGAGAGAGAGAGTGAGAGAGAGAGTGAGTAAGGGAAATCGAGAAAAAATACACGCTATTGGTTGATGTATTCGTTTAGCAGATACATATTAGAACTTTAGATGACAATTCTGTCGCATAACGTCTTGTGCAGTAAACACAGATTTTTTATTTATTTATTTTTAAGTTACAGGCTCATCTGATGTTAAGTGATAGTTTACTCATAGATACTCACACTGCTAGAGGGCTCAAATATGCGTTAATTGGCAAAGTTTAAATATAAATATTATAAAATACGAATTTTCCCGATTTATTTGTTATACCTTAAAGCCAATAAATGTGGTGCCCCCCGTAGAACGTTGTATCTCCAGGCCGGGGCAGCTTCGTGGCAGATCACGAGCCGCTGGGAGTGGGACACGATGGCCGAGTACAGGGCGGCACTGCTGCAGTATTCCTCGGGGAACATGAAGTGGTCCTGAAAATAATAAAAAAATATAATCACAAAATATGGTAAGAGCAAAGTTTTAAAACGGCTGAACCAAATTAAGAAACTTATTTATTTATTACTTAAAAAAAAAAATATGTATAGAAAAATTGGTGAAAAAATTGAAAAATATAATTATATTTAGTACTAAGGTTTTTTTTTTTTCAGAAAAGTCAACAGTCTCTATGTGGTAGCATATCAAAATGTTCCATATGTAAGTATATAGCTTTTTTTGTGGTTGTTTAATATAATTGATGTGTATGTGTGTAAAATTTGTGATATCATATTTTCTTGTATAATTTTATGCAGACACGTTTTAGAACTCATAAATAAATTACTGCGCTATGTGACATCCCTAATTTATAAAAACTATAACAGTCTGATTTCACTGGATTAACTTTCGTCTCTTTCTATCAAATCGTGTATATGCTGTGAAGAAAAGGACCACACGACTATGTATTAAACATTAGTTAAAACGGTATAAGAACCATTTTTGTTAGTTAATTTTTTTTAAATAACATGCTCCTTATTTATAGAATAGGCAAACAGGCAGGAGGCTCACGTGTTAAGTGATACCGCCGATACTCACACTGCCAGAATGCTCGCAAGTGCGTTGCCGATCTTTTATGAATACGCTCTTAACTTGAAGAACCCTAAGTCGAATTGGTTAGGAAATACCTGTCACCGAAACAGAATTTGTTCATACAAACACAAAATATCGATAAAGATATTTAAGATATCCGCGATTCAAATCTCAAGATATGTATTACCAACCTGATGCAACTTGAGAGCCATCCGAATAGCGGGCGCAAGAACGGAGTGAAGGAGGGACACGTCCGAGAAGACCCATTCGTCGCGTGCGCACGTTATTCGGAAGTCGCCTTTGAACAGCGAATGTAGGCCGTATAAGAAGAATTCCACGCTGAAATGTATATATTACAGATATGTTATATAATATATTGATTAAGAGATAAATTGCATCATAAATCGTGTAGTACTATTTTATTTAAACAATTCGAATCACACACAAGTTGCGTGTCAAAGATAAAATTACCTAAAAAAATACACTATATGTAAAACTTTTTAGTATCGTTTAATGCATTATAAATATTTTATTAATAAAAATGTCTATATTTTTACCATAAACATATTTTAAGTCTTATTTAACTATAATGTGTATAATTTTTTAAATATTTTCTTGTATTTTTAAGCATTTTGTTTCAAAACTAAATAAACAACATAAATTTAGACAGATTTATATCAACACAACTTCTTTCTTGAACTACCAAATCAATTTATATGCGTTACCTGGAAGCTGAAAGATGCTGAGCTGCAGCCAAAGCCCGTCTCCCCAATAAGCTGAGGGCGAAACAGAGAGTCAGCAGAGAAGGATCTCGTCTCCAAGCCGCGCCGCGTCTCGCCCCGCAGTGCGCGATCCACTCCTGGTACACCGCTATGAATCTACTCCTGAAATTAAGAACAACGATTCTGGTATCACGTGTCCTGCACGCTAAAAGTAAAAGGCCGGCAACACACGCGCGAGTCCTCTGGCATTAATTGTCCAGTGTATTCCAGGCAACAGAATTAAAAAATAATATTATACGAAAAATTAATTTAAATTTGAAAAGATTTCGAACCTCGTAATCCCACAGGCTCTGAAATCGTAATCTTCATCGAGATTGACGTTGAAGATGGGATCCAGGTCGACAAAGGACCTCTCCGTCATCGGTCTGAGGGCCTCATTCAATTCTGGAGACGACAGCCATTCCTCCAGCTTACTCGACTGTATCGTGTAGAAGATTATGCTCTGAAAACAAATGAATAGGACCGTAGAAAGTGGGGCTTTGAAATCCTAATATTTTTATCTACTTTCTTATAATTTCAAAGCCATACAAAAGGATAATGTCATCACATGTATACACATAAAGTGAACATAACTTTATATTAATATATTATATCTGTGAAGGCGTGTTGAGAATTAAACTCACGAAACTTAAGAAAGTACTTAATTGTTCTTGACAAGTATATTACGTACGGTACGTACAATATGAGGTAACCAAACATTTATTCGACGTAATATAATAGGCGACGGTAACCTAACATTGACGCGAAGCATCGGCCAAGAAAAGCTACAGAAGATACAAAAGCAGACGACTCGGAGATCTATTGCAGACGTCTAGCTAGCGAAATTCACGAACTTTTTTTGACGTGACAACGTCACACACGAAAAAGCATTTGTCATTGTCCCGCTTCGCCCATAGTACGCTTGCGACGCATATTTCTCTCTTTCCGGGCTTACACGTGATCAATCACCTGAAGGGCTGGACGAAAGCTCACTGGAGTGCGCAAAGGACGAAGTAAAAATCCAAATTTTTTATCTGGGAATGCCACGAGCTTGGTCAAACTTCGCCTATTAGAGAAGTCACGCGGTTCTATGTGTGCGTTGCGTATACGCGTCTTAGCCATGTGTGCTATTGTGTACGCCAACTCGAGTCTGTCGCGTTACTTAACCTAATATTTGACCCGAGAGTAGGAAAAAAATTGTACTCCTTTGTAGGTGGTTTTGTTGGGTAGGTAGGTAATATTTTTACCCAAAAACCAAATTGTATAAATGCGTAAAAAACAGATTGTAAATAAATACGGGTAATTCCGACTAACCTTAACATAATACGTGAGTAACACCTTCCTAAAGTCAAACACTTGCAGCATGGAGACAGCACTGTTATCCGTCACAGAGTATCCTTCCAGGACATATCTTGAGGTCGCCAACTGCCAGGCGAGCCAACGGAGGGTCCACCAGGAACCAGGGGATAGCACTCGACCCCCACAAACCCAGCGGCCACCACAGACGCCATCTACAATTAAAGTAATGTCAAATTAACCCGTTAATTCATATAGGTAACCAAGTACACTTATGAACGTCAACAGATAAGATGTTAAATTGATTCTAAATATACATTTACTACCAGTTCGCAAGTCATGGGCGTAGAGCGGGCAAGAAGAACTGGCCAGTAACTCTCATACAAATTGTTTGAACTGGAGTAAATGAATTCCAAGGATTAGGATCATTTAAACTATCGTCAAATTATAAAAAAGCTTTATTAATTAATTTAAGTTTAACGAGAGTTTTGAATTTATTAAGTGATAATTCTTTAATTTTTCTTTTGGAGTTTGTAGTAAAAATGAATATTCTTTCCATATTAAGAGGTATCTTCTAGAGCCTGTTGATCGTACGCTTAGATTTGTTCTATTTCGAGTATTATACTGGTCGGAGACATATATTCACTTATATTATACATTAATTGCCAAGAACCCCTCCGCAGGTGAAGAACTCCTCTTGCAAACCAATTAGAAATTATATCATATATTATATACATATAGTACAGATAAAAAAATGGATATATCATAGATTAGAGATGTTTTTATTTTTCTCTTTATATATACATATCTAGTAATTCGAAGACGCTTATATCTTATACGGCTGAATGCTTGATGACTTTTTCCTAAGTTATACCTGATTGAAATCATCTTGATATGACTTTTACATATATAAATACCAAAACTAATAAACTAATTAGAAGCAATAATTATGAACACCATTTATAATTCATAGTTTTTTTATATAAGCGAGAACAATACTCACCACTATTCTCCTCTGGTCCTTCGGAAATAGCCTCAACTTCACGTTGCTGGCAATAAGTCCCGCGAAACTCCAGACCTCGGAGTTGAAAGGAGACCAGCCCATTGCCCATTTCCACGATGTGCACGAGGCAGTTTAGATAATCCGATGCTAATACTGAAAAAAATATACATTAACTAAATATAATTTTACAACCAATACAACAATATGTTGGGGTATGTGTTTATTAATCTTGCCATCACATCGCAGATATTTTTACTACATAACATAACGGTTTGATAGTAAATAAATATTTTTTTAAATTAAATTAATGAAAAATAATTATCTAATGGTAAATTTAAACAATTCTCGAATATACTTGAACAAACACCAAAAATTCATCAAATTCGATACGATCCAGAAGGAGTAATTATAAACACTGGAGCAGTGTTGACCTATTAGTTTCAAAGTGCAACTTTCATCCCTGGGGTGGTAGGTTCGAGAAAAACACCGTAAAGAAACCAGTATGCCTTGTTGTGTATTTTTATTTTTTGACGTTCATAAGTGTACATTTTGTTACCTATTTAAATTAATTGAATTTGTCTGTCAAGCACAGAAGGTTGATCACCTACTTGCCTATTAGAAATGATCACGGAACAGAGAGAAAAATCTGAGGCCCAGACCTAAAAGGTCGTAGGGCTATTATGTATAAAAACAAACACACGCACAGAAAATTTAAATATATAAGTATATCTTACCAAAACAATCGCCTTGTTGAACAATACCCCATCTCCCAAGCATCAGATCTCCGCAGAGGTAGTGTTGTAGGGAACGCGTCAAATGCTCGTAGAATATTGAATTTAAGTTATTATCATCTGTAAAATGGAAATTAAGTAAAAACCTACAAACAATTCATTGTAGTATGACTTTCGCCGGGAAGTTTTTTTTAATGACGTTGATTATTAAGTGATACCGCCCAAGGAAACTCAATGCTAGAAGGCTCGAGAGTGTTTTAGGAATTGGCACGCTCTCTTCTTGAAGGTCCCTAAGCCGAATTGGTTCGGAAATACTTCAGTGACTAGCTGTTGCAGATAAGGCAAGAGAGTCGGAAATAATGAAGGTGAAATACGAGCTATAGGCCGCTCAAGACCGAAAACGGAGATTCACTGTGGTCCTGCCCCGTCTAGGGCTTGGACTGCTTTTAAAACGCTCAGTTGTGAAAAGATGAACGGAGGTAATACGGGTGGAATTTCGTATTCTGACGTCCGGGTGAAATATACGTTCACCACTAAGTTAATGTACAGTAAATCATATCAGCAAGTTAAGAGCTGTTTTTTTTTAATATTCTGGAAATATACATAAACTACAGATAGAGATAATCCGATGGTGATTTTTTAAAGTAGTTTTGCATACAGAAATATCTAAAATATATAAATTTTCCCAAAAATAGATGAAACAAGAAACGATATTATATTGTTTAAATTTGGCATAAAAAAATAAATAAAAATCTTAATAGATTCACTTTATCATCAATATTTAAAAAAATCTATTTTTATCTACTCACCAGCCCCAAGATTCCTTTCAAGCTGTGATGAAAGTCTCGTGTTGCTTTGATCAACTCGCTTCGTGTTGTAATCTCTCTCCCAGAACTTAACAGGCCGAACGTATGACGTCATGAATATTGCGCTACCTGAAAAATCATTTATACCTTAAAAAAAGGCTCCATTTTTTTTATCTTTTTCCTTTTCTTTAGACTTTGATGAATTAAAATCTGAATAAAAATAGTTTTACAGTCCAAAATATTTCCATTTTTATATATTTTTCTATGTATATGAAAATTAATCACAAAATATGTTGCTAAGCTCAAAACTCGAAAACGGCTGGACGAATACGAATATTTTTTTGTTCATTCTTTGAACTCGGAGGAAAGTTTTTATGGAGATAAATATTGGAAAAATTTGAAAAAAAAAAAAAAACTAATTGTGAACGCAACAGTAGTATATAATTTTTCAAAGTTTGTAGTAAACATACAATAAAATATTTAAAAATATATATAAAGGCTTGATCACGATCACTTAATTTATATACAGCACTAGCAAACTCGGCGAACTCCGTTTCGCCACCAGATGGCTTTGTTTTATGTAACATTTCGTTTGGTGATCCCGCTTTTCTGTTGAAATTTTTCCTGAATTTTCTTTGCTATAAACCTCACGGAGCCCGAGACCTTTCCAACGAATGAAAAACCGTGGAAATCGGTTCGTGCGTTATGGAGTTATAGCGTCAGGAAGGAAAACCCGACTTATTTTTATATAGTAGAAAAAAGAGAAAATATATACATACCCAAAGCAGGAGTGAGCGGTGAAGATAATAAAGCTGATAGCGCAGCTTGAAGAAACAACATGGCCGAATGAGGTACAGAAAATGGCTGCGCAAACGCATGAAACGCGCTTCCCCAGGTTATCTGCCACGGGGCTATGTATGTCACAACGAATTGTACCTGAAAAAAATTAAGATTTTTTTATTCAAAAATAAACCTTCAGTTTTTCAAATCGGACAAGAAATTACAAACTAGGCATGTTATAGATTATAACCAAAAGAAGGGATGGAGACCATAGGAGGTCGTGTACTAATGTTATGGACTTAATGTAACCTAATATAGTACTCGAATAAAAGCTATTTTTATTTATATACACATGAACATGAACCATGAATATCTTACCTTCAACAAGAACTCATAGACTTTGTTAAAAATGATGGCCATAATGAAATAATCCACTAAAAAAGTCTCCGATATATTCTGAGCGCCAAGATCTAATTGAAAGAGAAGCACCGCAAACACGATGATAAGGTATTGGCTCTCGGGGTCTGAATAGGCGTTTCTGAGACCTAGAAAAAAAATTATAAAATAAATATGAACTATTTTAAAAAAAAAAAAAAAAAAATCAGTAGCGCTTCAACCTTTTTAGGTTTAGGCCTCAGATTTCTGTATGTGTTTCATGATCATTTGTCAATCTAATAGGTAAGTAAGATCAGCCTCCTGTGCCTGACACACGCCGCCGACTTTTTGGGTCTAAGGCAAGCCGGTTTCCTCACGATGTTTTCCTCCACCGTTCGAACGAATGTTAAATGCGCTTATAGAAGTTTGTTGGCCTTAAGGGCCTATTCAGCTCAGCTCGGGCTGTTTTGGTGAGCGTAGCTCGGCCGGAATGGGTGCCACGAGCTGGTGTGCCTTCGCATTATATAGGCGCACGCTTCTATGTGTGCGTTGCGTGTACGCGTCTTGGACGTAGTGTGATATTGTTTACGACAACGCGAGCCTGTCGCGTTTCTATTTAATGTTATTTCGAATATATTCTACTGCTATACGCGAGTGGTTTATATAGAGTAAAACTTAAATCCTCTATTATTTAAACCATTTATGACCCAGGAACCGTACACTTGCCATAACATAGACTATATTAATTACAATAACAAAAAGCTAGTAAAATGTCCATGTATAATAAAATGATAGCTATATTAACTTGACTCACATTTCAATGCGCATACGCTTATAATAAGCGCACCCAACGCGTCCCCATACTTTTCAGCAATGGCGGGCGCATCTTGCGTCGTTGCCGCAATAACCACCGCGGGAAATAGCAAATTTCGCTCGAGGAAACACAGGTACACGAATATCTGAAAACATAATTCACGTTTCACACTTAAAAGCACATTGCGACTTGGGATGTTTCATCATCGGACGTCAAGGCAAATGCGAAATTCTACCCGTATCACCGACGTCCGCCGTTCCACAACTGAGCGTTTTTCAAGGCAGTTTTTGCCGCGCACCACCACTATGTAGAACCAGCTGCCCACTAAACTATTTCCGAACAAATTCCACTTCAAGTAAAGAGCGTACTTCTTAAAAGGCCGGCAACGCACTCGCGAGCCCTCTGGCATTGAGAGTGTCCGTGGGCGGCGGGATCACTTAACATCAGGTGAGCCTCCTGCCCGTTTGCCCATGTTACATATAAAAAATTAACTGACCTTCTCAAAAATCATAAGCCGCGCTGGCTCTGTCACTTCAAACTGCGCGTATTCGTGTTGTTTTAACACCGGACCGGCTAGACACAGCCACGGTTGCTGCTTGCGCAATTGTGGGGTTAGGTAGTGAAGTACCCAGCCTAGGCTTCCAACTATTATCCATAAGACCTAGAAATAATTTAATTGATTTAAATCAGTTCTTAGTATGCGATCGTGAACTTCTAAGGGCCAAAAATGTATTTTGTTAATTCGAATCGATCGAAGTTTTATTTAAATATATAGTGTTTCATTTAAATATAGTACGTAAATATCTGATACCTATCCGCTATTTTACCGCTATTTAATGTACCTATATATATTAATGTATATATATTAGAAAAAGTATGTATTTAAAAAAAAAATTGCCTTTTTAATAAGCCTAATAAATGAACTTTGACTTTTTGTGCATAAAATTGGAAGTGTAATATTTTTAATTTATTGTTACATTTATGTTTATTGCTTGTAACATATGCTGTAGATATAGCACTATATATGATGTCGCGAAGTTTAAGTAATAATGCTCACGAAAATCATAGACTAAGGGTGAGATTCAGAATCGGCACTTAGAGCTAAGTCTGACTCCTTGCGTATGTCAAAAATGTATTGGTTTTTATCATGGGAGTTATAATTCAGGCTTTCTCGTCACGTGGGATAATATTAAATAATTAATAAGCGACTGCATCTTGATCACACCATACACACCTTCACATACACACCCTCACTTTCACACCATCACACAACACGGCCGAATTAGATTTTACGTATTTAATCATTTTTATTTAATCTTTTTGTAAATAAATACTGTAAATAAATGTTCAACACGAAAAGCTTTCGTGTTTCAAATATTTCAGCAAAAAAATTCAAAAATGTCTCGTGCTTCAACTTTTTAAATAAACACAAAATACTCACTGTATTAAGCTGTGGTTTCAACGTAGTAAAGACGGTCGTACAGTGAAGTCCGAACACCAGAATTCCCAGGAACGTACACACTATTACATCATTCTTCAACCTTGCATTAACCGTCTCTTGTAATTTCTTCGGCAATGGATCTTCCATATCCTCATCCGATTTATCCAATTCCGGCTTATTCGTATTGGAATTTAAAGTATTGGAATCGCGCGTCTTTTCATCGTGTTCAGTTGGCGGGTCTACTTTGAGAGACGTCGTGGAATTCGTCGTATCTCCTTTAGGGTCCAACTTCAGAGAACTAACGCTGGACGCTTGGGAGCGTTTGTGTGTTCTCGAGATATTTGTTTCTGAACTAAAGTTGATTTTCGACGCTGAACTACCGACTGAAATCTGTTTTGAAATGTTACTTTCGGAATTATTTTTCTTCTCCTCTGTCAAGGTGTTAGGTTCAGTTTTATCGTTTTCTGGCGAACACTCTGGATTGTGTACTATATATAACTCTGGCGGTAATAAGTGTTTCTTAATTAAATTCCATATAAGGGTATAGTCACTTGCGCTACGACTCAAATGATACGCTATGGGCACTAGCAATCCGCAAAATATCGATATTAGTATGTTATGTTTTTGATGCTGCGATTTTTTGCCTTCTATCAAGCCACTGTAAGCGAAGCCATACAAAGTTCCTACAGCGGCTAGTGAACGCATCACACAATACACGGCAGCGCTCAAGCTGCTAGTTGCGTTCCCGCCAAACACGTGCATGTCAATTTGTTCTAGTAAGTACATAAGAAATGTATTGACTTGGGGAAACAATCCCAAACTAAACGCTAAAGGGAAAAATAATAGGAACTTCGATAAGATTTCTTGAACAACGTATAGGCAATCTCTTTCATTTAATACTAAGCCATATATTGATAACGGTGCATCTGCGCTTCGTTTACTTCGCGAGGGATCATCATCAGTGAGATGACTACTCACAGCGCATAGTATTGCTGTACAAAGGCAAAAATATACAGGCCGAGAGAACACAACCATTTTATTAAAACCGTGAACTGGCGACGCAGAATCCGGTTGAACACTTTTCAGTAACGAATATTGACTCCCAGCCATGATAAAACAAAACCAGAACGCGTATATATCCTTGTAAAACCCTAAATTTAAAACCATCGATCCCAAAACTGCGACCGCTATCGCCAGCATTATCGACACAAAGGTCTCCTTGAACGTTAAATTTCTATCAAATAAAGCTAATAACTTTAAACGGTCCATTGTCACTTTTATTTCAAAAGTTTTAGAGAATTTAAACTTGTAATAGCTCTTTGTTTTTGGCTTGTTGCTCTTTTTTATTTCGTCCATCATTTTACACAATTTACTAACATTTATTTGCTCATTTATTTCATCGTTTAACGATTGTATCAAACTGGGAAATTGTGTCTCAATTTGAGAGTTTATTTGTTGCGCTCGCTGTTGACTCATTAAGAAATTGATATGCATACTGGGGAGGCCCATTCGATTCTGTCTTTCATTCTCAATTTCTTCAAGCAGACTGTCGGTGACATAAGCCACGGGCGACCTCGCTTGTTCTAAATGAGAATTGGTCCCACCATCAAACACATAGAACCTTTTATTAGTGGTATTTGTGTTTATTGGCACGATTGCAGATACATTATTATTACTTGATAGGAGTGGGTTATTGCTGCCTTGATTGGAAGAACTATGATCTACACTGTCACCACGTTTTGGTTTTGTATTTTCACTAG